>OU015753.1:82352936-82398472 GCA_907169655.1 Acomys percivali
AAACCAAACCAAACCAAACCAAACCAAACCAAACCAAACCAAACCAACCAACCAACAAACAAAAAAACCTGCCATGTGCTCATTTTTGCATAGACATGGTTTTCTTTGCTTGTTTGTTTCTTCTTTTGGGTATATGACTGGGAGTGGCATGGCTGGGGCATGCAGTAGCTGTGTTTGATAAGGGGGTGATGTTAGGTGTCTTTTGGCACTTAAGTCAGGAAGGAAAAACCCTCATGATTGGATTTTCCTTCTTGTAAAAGAGATCCCAGAGATATCCCATGACCAATTCTGGTTTATAAGGTCACAGTAGAAGATGGAATTGTTGCTTCCGGGCTACTTAGTCTGTAGTGTTTTGTTTTATCAATTCAAACAGACCCGGACATTGGGTGGCAATGGCTGTTATCTATTTTTTGACTGTGGAATAGGAAAGGGTGGGAGAAACATATTTTATTGCAATTTTGTTTCAAATTTCCTTCTAGTCAATGGATATTGTATACTTAGTAATTATCTGTATATCTTTTTTTGGCACTATTTTTTTTATTAATTTATTCTTGTAACATCTCAATGGTTATCCCATCCCTTGTATCCTCCCATTCTTCCCTCCCTCCCATTTTCCTCTTACTGTCCTCCCCTATGACTGTGCCTGAGGGGGTCTTCCTCCCCTGTATATGCTCATAGGGTATCAAGTCTCTTCTTGGTAGCCTGCTATCCTTCCTCTGAGTGCCACCAGGTCTCCCCCACCAGGGGACATGGTCAAATATGAGGCACAAGAGTACATGTGAAAGTCATACCCCATTCTCCATTCAACTGTGGAGAATGTCCTGTCCATTGGCTGGATCTGGGTAGGGGTTTGAAGTTTACAGCCTGTATTGTCCTTGGCTGGTGCCATAGTTTGAGCGGGACCCCTGGGCCCAAATCTGCCTATCATAATGTGGACCCCTGGGCCCAAATCTGCCTATCATAATGTTCTTCTTGTAGGTTTCTAGGACCCTCTGGATCCTTCTACTTTGCTATTCTCCAATGCTTCTCTCATCTAGAGTCCCAATAGGATGTCCTCCCCTCTGTCCCAGTTTCCTGGTAAGTGAAGACTTTTATGGGACATGCCCCTTGGGCTAGTATGCAGATATAAGTGAGTATATACCATTTGAGTCTTTCTGCTTCTGGGTTAACTCACTCATTATGATCATTTCTAGTTCAATCCATTTGTCCACAAATTTAGGGAATTCCTTGTTTTTAATAGCTGAGTAGTATTCCATAGTGTATATATACCACAGTTTCTTTATCCATTCTTCTACTGAGGGACATTTAGGCTGTTTCCATGTTCTGGCTATTATGAATAAGGCTCTATGAACATGGTTGAGCAAAGTTTCTTGTTGTTTGCTGGAACATCTTCTGGGTATATTCCAAGGAGTGGAATAGCTGGGTCTTGAGGAAGTCCTATTCCCAGTTTTCTGAGATAGCACCAGATAGATTTCCAAAGTGGCTGTACTAGTTTGCATTCCCACCAGCAATGAAGGAGTGTTCCTCTTTCTCCACATCCTAGCCAGCATGTGGTGTGGCTTGAGTTTTTGATCTTAGCCATTCTGATGGGTGTAAGATGGAATCTCAGAGTTGTTTTGATTTGCATTTCCCTGATGACTAAGGAGGTTGAGCATTTCTTTAAGTGTTCTCAGCCATTTGATATTCCTCTGTTGAGAATTCTCTGTTTAGTTCCAAGCCCCATTTCTCAGTTGGATTATTTGGTTTGGTGGTGTTTAATTTCTTGAATTCTTCATATACTTTAGATATTAGACCTTTGTCAGATGTAGGGTTGGTGAAGATCTTTTCCCAGTCTGTAGGCTGTCACTTTGTTCTCTTGACAGTGTCTCCTGCCTTACAGAAGCTTTTCAGTCTCATGAGGTCCCATTTATTAATTGTTGATGTTAAGGCCTGGGCTGTTGGTGTTCTGTTCAGGAAGTTGTCTCCTGTGCCAATATGTTCCAGGCTCTTCCCCACTTTTTCTTCTAATTGACTTAGTGTCTCTGGTTTTATGTTCAGGTCCTTAATCCACTTGGATTTGAGTTTTGTGCAAGGTGACAAATATGGGTCCAATTGCATTTTTTTACACATAGACCTCCAGTTAGACCAGCACCATTTGTTGAAGATGCTATCCTTCTTCCATTGAATGGATTTGGCTTCTTTGTCAAAAATCAAGTGACCATATGTGTGTGGATTCATATCTGGGTCTTCGATTCAATTCCACTGATCAACCAGCCTGTTGCTGTGCCAGTACCATGCTGTTTTAATTACTATTGCTTTATAGTACAGTTTGAGATCCGGTATGGAGATTCCTCCGGAGCACCTTTTATTGTACAAGATTGTTTTTAGCTATTCTGGGTTTTTTGTTTTTCCATATGAAGTTCAGAATTGAACTTTCAATGTCTTTAAAAAAATTGTGTAGGTATTTTGATAGGAATTGCATTGAATCTGTAGATTGCTTTTGGTAAGATAGCCATTTTTACTATGTTAATTCTCCTGATCCATGAGCAAGGGAGATCATTCCATCTTCTCATGTCATCTTCAATCTCTTTCTTCAGAGTTTTGAAATTTTTTCAAACAAGTCCTTCACCTACTTAGTTAGAGTAACTTCTAAATATTTTATATTGCTTGTGGCTAATGTGAAGGGTGTGGTTTTCCTAATTTCTTCCTCTGCAAGCTTGTCATTTGTGTATAGGAAGGCTACAGACTTTTTGGAGTTAAATTTGTATCCACCAATTTGCTGAAGGTGTTTATCAGCTGTAGGAGTTCTCTGGTGGAATTTTGAGGGTCACTTATGTACACTATCATATCATCTGCAAATAGGGATAATTTGACTTGCTCCTTTCCCATTTGGATACCCTTGATTTCCTTTTGTTGTCTTACTGCTCTGGCTAGAACTTCGAGTACTATATTAAAGAGATATGGAGAGAGTGGGCAGCTTTGCCTTGTTCCCGATTTTAGAGGAATTTCCTTGAGTATCTCACCATTTACTTTGATTTTGGCTATTGGCTTGCTGTATATAGCCTTTATTATGTTGAGGAAAGTGCCTTGTATCCCCGATCTCTCTAAAACTTTAAACATGAATGGATGTTGAATTTTATCAAATGCTTTCTCTGCATCTAAGGAGATGATCATGTGGTTTTTTATTTTCAGTTTGTTTATATGGTGGATTACATTGATAGATTTCCATATATTAAACCATCCCTGCATGCCTGGAATGAAGCCTACTTGGTCATGATGAATGATATGTTTGATGTATTCTTGTATTCGTTTTGCAAGTATTTTATTTAGTAATTTTGCATCCATGTTCATAAGAGAAATTGGTCTGAAATTCTCTTTCTTTGTTGAGTCTTTGTGAGGTTTACGTATCAATGTGACTATGGCCTCATAGAATGAATTTGGTTATGTTCCATCCATTTCTATCTTTTGGAGTAGCTTGAAGAGTATCGGTATTAGCTCGCCCTTGAAGATCTGGTAGAATTCTGCACTGAAACCATCTGGCCCTGAGCTTTTTTTTTTGGTTGGGAGACTAGCAATGATTGCTTCTATTTCTGTAGGGGAAATAGGACTATTTAGCTTGTTTATCTGTTCTTCACTCAATTTTGGCAAGTGAAATTGATCAAGAAAATCGTCCATTTCCCTTAGATTTTCAAATTTTGTGGCATATATGCCTTCGAAGTAGGCTCTTATGATTCTTTGTATTTCTTCAGTGTCTGTTGTTATGCCTCCATTTTCATTTCTGATTTTGTTGAGTTCAATACTGTCTCTCTGCCTTTTAGTTAGTTTGGCTAACGGTCTGTCTATCTTGTTGATTTTCTCAAAGAACCAGCTCTAGGTTTTGTTGATTCTTTGAACTGTTTTCTTAGTTTCTAATTTGTTAATTTCAGCCCTGAGTTTGATTATTTCCAGACGTCTACTCCTTTTGGGTGTTTCTGCTTCTTTTTTTTTTCCTAGGGCTTCCAGTTGTTTTGTTAAGTTGCTTATGTGTGATGTTTCCAATTTCTTTTTAAAGGCACTTAGTGCTATGAATTTTCCTCTTAGCACTGCTTTCAATGTATCCCACAAATTTGGGTATGTTGTTCCTTCATTTTCATTGAATTTCAGAAACTCCTTGATTTCTTTATTTATTTCTTCCCTGACCCAGGTGTCATTTAGCAGAGAGTTGTTTAGTTTCCATGTATGTGTAGGCTTTTTGATATTTCTGTTGTTGTTGAATTGCTGCCTAAGACCATGGTGATCTGATAGGATACAAGGTATTATTTCAATCCTCTTGTATCTGTTGAAGCTTGTTTTGTGACCTACGATGTGATCAATTTTAGAGAAGGTTCCATGGGGTGTATAGAAGAAGGTATATTCTTTCATGTTTGGGTGAAAGGTTCTCTAGATATCTGTTACATCAATTTGACTCATGGCATTGGTTAATGATGTTATTTCTCGGCTTAGTTTCTATTTCAATGACTTTTCCCTCAGTGAGAGTGGGGTGTTGAAGTTTCCCACTATTATTATGTGGGGATGTCTGTATATCTTTATTGGGGTAATATCTGTTCAGACTATGTGCCTATTTAAAAATTAAAAAATATTTTTATATGTATGAGTGTTCTGTTTGCATGTATGTCTGTGTACCATTTGCCTGCATTGGGGCCACAAAGGTCACAAGGGGACATTAGGTCCTCTGAAACTGGAGTTACAGGTAGCTGTGAGCTGCCACATAGGTACTGGGAACCAAACCCAGGATATTTGGAAGAACAGCCAGTGCTCTTAACTGCTAAGGCATCTCTTTAGCCCCATACCTAAAATTTTAAAAATAATTTCTTTATTTTAATATATATATACATATATATAATATTTTGTATGTCTACGTGTATGTGTACCATGTGTGTAGAGATCCAGAGAGTCTAGAAGAGAGCTCTGATCTCCCAGAACTGGGGTTGTAGATGGTTGTAAGACCCCATATGGGTGCTAGGAATTAAATCTGGGTCCTCTGGAAGAGTAGTAAGTGTTCTTAACCTCTGACTCACCTTTCTGGCCCCTCTGTGCCCATTTTAAAATTGGGTTGTTTAGGTTTAAGTATCTCTGTGGTTTGTTTTTTTTTTTTAAGATGCAAGTCCCTTATCAGACACGCGCTTTGGAAACCACACTTTGTGGGTTGTTTCAGGTGATGAGCTTTGGCATATAAAGGTTCTTGATTTTGATAAGAGTCAATTTACCCATTTTCCCTTTTATTGCTTGGTTGGTTGGTGTTGAAGCTAAGGAACCATGGACTAAAACAAAGTTCTGAAAATATCCTGTGTGAATTTTTTTCCCTAAGCAAATCCTAATTTGAGTTCTTCCTAAATTTTACTTCTTGATTATTTTAGGTTAATTTTACATTTTGGTATGAAATAGGATCCAAGCTCATTCTTTGGCACGTAAATGTCCAGTTGACCAGCCATGATCTCTCTATATTATTTTCACTAAAATTCTGAACGTTTCTCCCAAAATATATTTTCTTGCTATATCTCCGTATTTCTTCCAGTTGGCTCTTGCACGAACCGGGACTTGCTGTTATTCACCCCTGCTTTGAATCTTTGAATTCTGTGCTTATGCCATGACAATTATCTTTCTCAAAAAGTTTGTTTGCAACTTCAGTGTTCATAGAAATGGAAATTGTAGTGTGGGTTTTTTTTTTTTGGTATGTTTTTTTTGTTTTTGTTGTTGTTTTTTCTTCTTTCTTTATATTTGTTCTCAACAATTTATGTCTCATCATCACTGAATTCAACTATTCATTTCTAAGATCATTTATAGAGTAGTGGGTCTCATCTAATATTAGAATTAGCTCCCAGTTAGAATTACCTAGGGAACTTTCAAGAATTGCCAATGACAGACCACTTCCAGCCTTATTATGTGAGAGTTTTCAGACTGCGGAGTATGTGTCTAATACACCGCTGGGGCTGAGGAGCCCTCTCCTAGGCATTGCTGTCAACAGTCGTTTTTAATCATTTTAATGAAGCATTCTATCCTGCCACCTTCCCTCTTACATTCTAGTGCCTTGAAGGCCTTGCCCACAGCAAATCTCTTGGGATACACCATCCATTTGTCTGAGCATCGCTTCATTGTCTCTCATCCCTCCGAGGATACTTCTTCCCTGTAGTTGTTTGTCATGCTAATGGTCCTCAGTGAATTCCAGTTCCTGCATCTGTGTCTGCCTAGTCCTCTTCCGGTTGAAATGGGGTAGCCATGTTATTTGCTTCAATCACTGGCATTCGGTGGGAGCAACACTGTTCCAGGTACTTGACGGAGAAGAGATGTGAGAAGAGGAGGTGTGAAAAGCCTATCTGAAGAAGCAGAGGCCCCAAAGCAGGAACCCAAATGAGCAAACGTTTTAAGTGCTTTGGTTAAGACTGAAGCCTATTCTTTCCTGGGAATGATTTTCCGTAGCTCTTGGCTCTGCCTTCTGACCTTCCCTTTCCCGCATGTGCTAAGCTTTCTTTCTTCCCATGAAAGATAGCTTGTGTTTGCAGCTCCAGTTTTTTTTCCCAGATGCTTCCTGGATGTAGAGGTTTAGCACTGGAAAGGTCTCCCTGCGCCCCGCCCCCTGCCCCCTCCCCCCCAGTCCTTTCAGCAGTAGAGTTTTTGTTGATAGAGTTTTCTTAGGAAGCTATTGGCTCACATATGTCTTAGTGGCATTTGCTTTCCTGAGGTAAGCTGCTCTGCTTTTGGCTTTGGCTGAGCTGACAAGGAGACAGTAGTTAAGCTTCTCAGAAGGTCTGTGAACCGTGAAGTTTTCTGAGCATCACACAAGACTTTTCTCAGGTCTTAAGAAAGGTTCTTCCAATCCCATTTTCTCAGTTTTCCTGTTTCTGGAAGGGTTTTGGATTTGATTTTATTCCTAAGTCTTTTCTGTGGTTTTCCCTTCTCCTTTTAAGTCATGATCTCACCAAGTTGCCCAGGCTAGTGATCCTCCTGCCCCCAGCCTCTTAAATCTCAGGCACCATGCTTAGCTTCAAAAGTCACTTTGTGTGTGTTTTTTGAACTAAGGTTTCTCTTGTGTGTAGCCCTGGCTGCCCTAGAACCCACTCTGTAGGCCAGGCTAGTCTTGAACTCACATGATCTGCCTGCCTCAGCCTCCCGAGTGCTGACATTAAAGGCGTGGGCCACCACGGCCAAGCCAAAAGTCACTTTTTATTGTTAATGCTAGTTGTCACCTGTAGGCCCATGGGAACTTTAATTCCAGCAGTTCTTGGCTTCCTTCTGTTTATCAACCATTGTTTTCCTATTTGACTTCCTTTCATATTTACTGTACATACTGGTAAAAGCCTTTTGCTAAATCCAGAACTCTTTTTTTTTTTAAGATTCATTTATTTATTATTATGTACACGGTGCTCTGCCTGCATGAACACCTGCAGGCCAGAAGAGGGCATCAGATCACATTACAGATGGTTGTGAGCCACTATGTGGTTGCTGGGAACTGAACTCAGGACCTATGGAAGAACAGCCAGTGCTCTTAACCTCTGAGCCATCTCTCCAGCCCCCAAATCCAGAACTCTGAATGACAATCTTAGGTCTTGTTTACTTTCCTTGTCACTACAGGCTGCAGAGTTACAATGTCCACCTCTACACAGTGACCTCTTCCTCACCATCCCTCAACTGAATTCTCTACTAAGACCGCTAGGCATCTATTTGTTGGACTTTTCTACCATCTCAGACTTTTGCTACTCCTTTGAAACTCCTCTCACAGTGCTTTGCATGCTTATCTTATAGATTGTGTTGGATAGTTTTCTCAATTGATCCTGAAAACACGGGGGAAGCTTCCAACTGCCCCATATTGTCCCTGTGCCATGGCTTCAGTCATCAACTGGTCACACCTGAGAAGAAGGAGCCTCAGGAATTACCTCAATCAGATTGGCCTGAGGGCAAGTCTGTAGGGCATTTTCTTGACTGTTGATTGACGTAGAATAACACAGTGGGGAATGTCACTTCTGGGCTGGAGACACTGGGATGTATAAGCAAAGTAGCTGAACAAGCCAAAACTAGCACTCTGCAGTAGGGTCTGCTTCAGTTCCTGGCCTCAGTTTCCTGTTGACTTCTCTCAGTGATGGATTGTACAATGTAACACTTTTCTCCCTAAGTTGCTTTTGGTGATGTTTATCACAGTAATGAAAAGCAAACAGAACACGCAGGCATTGGTTAATGCCAGTCTCTTTTGTTGTAGCCATCTTGGGGCAAGGATAGTGGTATGGTGTTGTGGTTACAGTGTGGACTTTTTCTGTTATTTCTGGGCTTGGGTATAGTTTAGTATGGTTACTGGCTGTTTTGGTTTCTGGCTAGTAAACGTCCTCCTCAATCTCTTGTTGCTGTTCTGGCTCCTTCTCTCTCTCAAGGTTGTTTTTATATATTCTGTGTGATAGTTTTTCACTTCTGCATTTTGCAAATATCTTCCTCCAATTCTGTATCTTATCTTTTGTTTTTGTTTTTGTTTTGTTTTGTTTTTTTGTCTGTTTTTTGAGACAAGATCTCTCTGTGTAGCCTTGGCTGTTCTGGAACTCTCTTTGTAGACCAGGCTGGCCTTGAACTCACAATGATCCACCTGCCTCTGCCTCCCACCACTTGGCCTAACTCTTTTATTTTTAAACTAGAAATAGAGGTCTTAAATTTACGTACTTCAGTTTATCAGTCATTCCCTTTGTGGCTACCTGTTCATGTGTCTTGTTTAGAAAACCCTACCTTAAATAAGATCACAAAGATATTTTTATGTTATCTTCCCAACGTTTTTATATGATTATAATTTATATTTATGCTTATAAACTTTCCCTGATGAATATTTATGTAGTCTTTGAAGAAAGGATTCGATTTCATTTTCTTTCTGTATGACTATACCACACAATTAATGGAAAACTCTGTCTCTTTCTCATTGCTCTGTAGAGTCCTTTCTCTGCCATTGGAATAGGCTGTATATGTGCAGGCCAGGCTGTCTTCAGGCTGTTATATTTCTGCTCCCTGGTTTAATTTCTGACCCGGAGCAGTAGCAGACTGTGTTGATTACTATGCACTGTAAAATATTTTGCTGTCTGAAAGAGAGCTACATTCTCACTTTGTTCTTCATAAACAGTCTTAGCAAGCTTGTCATTTGTAAATGAGATGATTCTTTATACTTTAAAAACACACAATAAAATATATATGTATAAATATTTATAGAATAATCACATAGCACAATATTAGAAATAATCCAAGTGTTTACTGAAAAGTTAAGAGAAAAGCTGTAAAAATGACAATTGAAAAGAAAAAATGCTGTAATATATAACAATACTATGGGTAAATCCCAAAACCGTACTGAGCAAAAGATGTCAGACGTATTAGAATATATAATACATGCTTTTATTTATATGAAGTTCTAGAATGGGTGCAACAAATCAAAAATGTTATAAGACACCAAGAATTGTTTGGCATAGGAAATTTCTCAAATCACGCAACAACTGGCAGGTGGCCTTGAGGCTACTCTGTCCATGTAAACTGAAATAGGACTAAGATCATGGTGTATAATGAAAACTCAGTGTAAGAATGGGCACTGTTCTTGTCTTTCAGTGTCTATGGTCAGTAAATGGACACTTTTAAAGTGATAATACTAGTAGCATCAAGAAGAACAAAAGTATTTGCTGCACTTCCTACCTACCAGGCAGTGTAATGCCTTCACACACAGTCCCATTTGCTGATAGCAGAATGTCCTAATGGTTAGTTAAGTATGTATTATCCTTATTTTATAGATGGAGAAAACTGAAGTACAGAAAAGCTAAGTTATTTATTCAAAATCCCCCAACTATTAAGTGGAAAAACTGGTTAATGGTCTTGGCATCTGGATTCTTAACTGTGGGCTGACTCAACGGTGAAGGCATGTTCTGTCTACATTATGGCACATAAAAGGGTTGATTTTAAATTTGACAAAACATGTCCCCTTGCTTCTATCACCAATGTAACTAGTGAATTTTGGAGAGAAAAAAAACTTTGGTAAGTTTAATGCTTGGCTGTTTAAACGTTGAGAAGAAAATTCACTTACTCCCTCCAAATACAATAGAATGACAAGTAAGTGTTGGCTGCACAGAGGCCAGCGGGCTGGGAGGGTGTGCACTGTCCAGATTACTGGATTCATACAGCTGTAAGCCCCTTGCTTAACCGGGCTTGTGCAAATGGGATCAACTCCTTGATCTGTCTGAGAGGGAATTTTTCAGCTGTCACTTGGAGCCAAATACTTCTTTTCTTCTCGTCTGCCCTGAATGATATTTATAATTTGTTTGTGATTTATTGAAATTCGTCTGGCTGTAGAGGAACAGTATCTTATAAGCTTCAGTCCTCTCAACTCTCTCCAGCTTACTCCATTCTCTCTGTGAGACTGCCTTCCTAGGGCATGGCTCTGTGAGCACACAACTCTCCTGTGAAGTTTATAAAATGGCATGTGATGCCGTGCACAGCTTATTCCATCATTTTCTTTATTAAGACACTCAGAGGTTACAACAGGTGGTGTGGGTGTACACAGAAAGGCAGGAATCCCCGGGTATGTGTGCTTCTGTTGGGTAAATTTGCTGGGAACAGTGGCTGAAGCCAGGGTTCTAGAAATTTAATCTCGAAAGTTAATGACATTGAAAGGTAATTTTCACCCAAAGTGAAGTATTTAAAAAAAAAGTTATTAACATGCACCTAAAACAACATATTGTGATTATCCAAGTAATTCTCATCTGTCAATAATGTTTCCAAATACACATGAGCTGTCCAAATGTCAAATATGTGTAAATATCTTAATCTACACAATATACCCATTATGGGTCATCTTCTTAAGGCATTAGGATCACACCTTCTTAAATTATAAGTTCCTCAAGCTTTCTCCTCCATGTTGTTGCTTTTGTTCCTAGTCACCTTCTTTCTCACCTTTTCTTTCTGCCATGCCTGTCTGTCAATAGTCTCCCTTGCTCCTCGTATTTGACGATGTAAAAATTGTTGGTAGTAAACCCAGCAGGGCCTCAGCTCTGTCAGTAGGAGTGGGGAGGAGAGTGACTGCACAGTTGTCTGGTTGGCTGTTCTTGAGTTAGTCCATGAGGACACTCTTTCCTGTCTAGTACGCTTCTGGAGAGGGTATCCCCATTTTGCACGATATGAGAGAAGATGTGCTCACCAGTCTTTCCTAGGCAAGATAGCAATGCATAGACACTATTCAAACCCTCGGGATGCAGGAATCCAGCGTTGCAAGGCTTGCTTGACTTTTGGGCCTCAGGATGGTTCCAGAGTGACGTCGGATGCTGTCTGTACAGACAAAGACTGTTTTCTTGTGTTTTTGATTATTGTTATTTTGACACCATAACATCTAACTACAAACTTAGCAACTCAAACAAAACGAACAGTAATTATAGTACCGGTGGCCAGAATTCCGAAGTTTCGGGTGTTGGTTGAGAGGCTTGCTTTTCTTCTAGACATTCCAGGGGAGATACCATTCTGCTCCTTCCGGCTTCTAGAGTAAAGGCTTTAGACCCTCTTCCATCTTCATAGATATGAATCATAAGCAAATTGGAGTCAGCTGGACCATAGGTTTTTCAGAGCTATTTTAACCTTTTTGAAAAAAAATCTTTCTCCACGTAGAAATCAAAGCAATGATGCTCTGTGGCCTCTATAGAACTGAGTGGGTTCAGACCACAGAGCTGTGTTAATCCATGCATTCTTTGAGCTTGATGCAGAGAATCTTCTGGGTCTTGAAATCTTAGTGCTCATGGCTGGCACATTTCTGAGATATCATGCCCACCAAAGGCACAAAGCAAACCTAATCCTCTGGATAAAGGTCTCAAATCCACAAAATTCCAACTCTCTCTCTCTCTCCACCGAGATCTGATCATTCTAAGAGCTTACAAGAGACGCTGAAGGACCCTCTCGTGGCCAACTTCCACAGAACGTGACATCATGCACATAGATTGTGTGTCCTACTGTTGGCATCAGAATGGAAAATGGCTTTTGTGCCATTGTGTCTGAACTGAAAGGTTTCTTATTCTCTTTGCAGATTTCTAGAAGGTGGTATGCAGAGGGACAGCATGTGCACTAAGTCTGGTCAGGTGGCAGGTGCCAAGTGGGGACATCTAAGATGTCATGAGGATGACAGGATGAAGGAATCAAGGGGAGCATAGAAAGGACGGTGAGGAGAAGTCCGGGCACCTCCATACTGTGAAGGAAAACAGAATAAGCCCAGCAAGGAGGAACAGCGTAGGTTAAGTTGTAATTGCTAATGAGATATGAATGTCAAATGGTTGGCTGCATGGTTCTGAGGCTCAGGAGATTTGGGTTTGGTATATACATTTGTTGCTCAGCAGCTAAAAGATAGTAATTAGGAATTCTACTAGGGACAGTACAATTAGAAGAAAAGATGGCATAAAACAGGGGCCCAAGGAGTGAAAAAACATTGATAGGACTGGCAAAGAAAAGGTTTGAAAACCACCACCACCCACCAAACACACAAACTAAGCAATGGAGGCTAATTGAAATGTGAAAAGAATCGACATATTAAAAAATTTTGGCTGGAGGTATATAGCTCGGTAGTAGAGAGCAATTTCCAACACACACACACACACACACACACACACACACACACACACACACACACACACACACCCTAGTGAATCTATTTAGTGTTTCTCATGTGTATATGTATTTAGACATGAAAGCTTGGAGCTGGTCCATGAAGAAAACGGATTCTTCTGCAGCAGCCTTTGGTTGCTGGTAGCTCTTTCTCTAGGCACGGGCCTTGTGCAATCTCCTCCGTCCAGGTCGGCATAGTTCAGGTCTTGAGGTCTTGCTTATGTGACCACTTGTAGAGATTTCATAGGTGCAGCCTCCTGGCATGCCCAGAAAACTGTCTCTCAGATACTGCCCTCCGTCTTTCTCCCTTGGCACTATCCGTTTGCACACATTGATTACAGCAGTCAGTAATTAGTTGAGTTTAGCGTGGCTAGATGAAGGAGGGTTAGAAAAGTGTGGCATTTCTTAAGACGGGAAGGCAATTAGGAAGGTCTGTTGGAGGAAGAGTTAGGGTTATTTTTATTTTTATTTTTTTCCTCCAAATTCAGTTGGATGCAAGATGCTACTTGTTATCAAGTTCGAAAAAGAAAAGTCCCTTTAGAGACTTTGTAATTTGATCCAGAGGGAACAGCAAGCCGAGAGTTAAGGAAGAGGAAAACCTGACTTCATTCTTCAGCCCTTTCTTAAATCCTGAGAAATGTGTATGCCTCAAACGCTCACAAAACAGGGAATCAGGAAAACACATTAGCACTCTAGGACAGATTAGGAACCCAGAGCTGCGGGGGAAACAGCATCAAGACAAGAGGAAACGGGGGAGGGGCGAGAAAACTTCCCTGGTCGGCTGGAGAAACCGCTGCAAGGCGTAGGAAGGAAGGGAAGTGGGGAAGGTACGGTGCAGACGTCAGCCAGACACTTCGCCTCTGGGCAAGTGGGAAAGAACTGAGGGAGGAGGGCAAACATCGCGCTAGCGTTTAGTGGAGGAGCCCCGGCGGCTGCCTTTGAGCAAGGTTCTGGAGAACTGGGGCGTTCTGCTTCCGTTCTTCCCTTCAGGAGGCCATTCCTCCATTTTTTTTTTTTTTTTCTTAAAACCCAAATAACGAGAGGCGCTGGGCTAAGTCTGTAATAAGCTAGTCGGGTACAGCAGACCTCTATTTGGCCCCCAGCTAAGGCCAGTGGTGGCCTTAGGGGACGCTGAAGTTACACACGGTGGCGGGAGGGGAAGGGTCTCTAAGCTTCTCTCCAATCCTGGCGGTTGCTGTAGCTCTTGCATATATTATGCTAATAGGAACCTCCGGCTCTGCTCCCACCCGCGCTCCCGCCCCCTCGTGGGTCCAGGCGGGCTGGGCAAAGGTGAATATATTATGCTAATAAGGAGGCTCCTGCTGGAGGAGGGCGGGCCGCGCTTCAGGCGCGCGCGCACTGTCTCACACGCGAGCATCCCGGGGTATTTAAGGCCCGTACACGGGAAGCTGCGGAGCTACTTCTGGGGCCCTCGCGGCTCACGATCGCTGCTTGGGTCACTCTGTTCTCCGCTCTTCTCAGTTCCTCTGCTACCACTCGGGGGCCGCGCTTTCGCCGCCGCGTCTCTCTGCATTTCTTTTCTTTTTGGCCTTGAACTGATTCAGGTGGGAGACAGGTCGGCGTGTAGAAAGCCCCGGAATAGGTAGAGATAGGCAGGCAGACGCAACAGGTCGGAGCAGGAAGAGGGGCTCGCGGACCCTGCGCGCCTCTGCGCGGGGACCACTAGGAAGGTGTCGGATCTTGAGGGGGGTTTGTCAGAGAGCTGCCCTGGTGGGTTTCATTTCAGCCGTGACCCCCCGACGCCACCAAGTCCACGGGGTCAGAGGGTGCTTTTCACTTGTAGTTGGAAGAGGAGAAGGAGTCAGGAGGATGGTCCACGCTTGCTGATCCGGACTCCGAGCCACGAGCAGGTCCATCTCTAAGCAGGGGCTGCGACTCTACCAACTAGTTGTGCAGCCTCGGGGACTGAAGTTGAGAGAAACCGGCCTTCCCTCTCCTAAGATTATTGGTGGAGGTAGAGGGTGGAAGGCGTAGCGGAGGCCGGCGACCCCGCCACGATGTTGGTGAAGAACCTTGCAGGGAAAGGAGGGGCACGAGAGCCTGGATCAGAAGATCCGCGCCCCTTGGGACAACGTTGTGCCGGCACCATGCCCTCATGCGCAGCCCTGGCGACTCTCCTGTCAGTGGTTGCGGTTGTGTTTTGTTTGTATCTTGGGGTGAAAACCAACGACCTCCAGGCTAGGATTGCTGCTCTTGAATCTGCTAAAGGGACTCCTTCCTTCCGTCCGCTGCCTGCCACCATGGATGAGCTGAAGGCAATGGTTCAGGAGAAAGTGGAGCGTCTCTTGGCTCAGGTGTGAAAGGCTGGGTATTTTGCACGTGGATAGTGTTTTACACAGGTGTGAGTCCTGTGTGCAGGGCTAACTTCGACCCTTCCTGTCTGCATAGTTGGCTTGACTGTGTGTGCCAAGTATGGAGTGTGTGTTAAGTACCTTAGATATTGATTGATAGCAAGTCTGTGGCTGATATTGTCCCTTGCTCTTCCGTAGTGCTTGCATGCTAAGCATATATGGAGGTCTAAGAGAGGAAAGGGTGGTCTGAGTAGCGGGAGGGTGGGGAGGAGCATTTTATTTCTTTTTAGTTTTCTGCAGTCTTTTGTGACCTCTCAGTTGTACAGAGTATTCATTGTTGACATAAGCTCTCATATCTGCTTCCCAAGGAAAGGTTAGGAAAACAGGTGTTATTAATATACAAAAGGTAATCATTTTCAAGTGAAACAATCTTAAATAGATTCAGAATCATACATTCTACCCCTCGAATCTTTTCATGTTCAAGCACTTAAAAAAAAAAGTTTTATGTTTGGGAAAGGATGCTGTGCAGGTATTAATGAATGTAGAACCCCTGAAATTGCCAGTTGAAAGGAATCACGTTATCCTCAAGATTGCTTTCAACTCAAGTTAGGGGCTCTTTTTTTTTTTTTTTTTTTTTTTACTTCCAACCGAGAGGCTGTGTAGCAGTGGACATTCATGAATTCGTTCTTAGCTACCTTCAGATCTGCAGTATATCACTGCCAGGTGGTTGCGCTGATCACCTATGCTTGGGCTGAAGAAGAGGGTGGTAGTAATTGAAGATTGGAGAAAGATGTTAGCCAAACCCTTGCAATCCAGCTACCAAGTCAAGTGAGTGGTCATTGTCTTATTTGAGGGCTTGGATTCTCTTACTTTTTGACTAGAGTCCAAGTCCATATGTAAATATTACTTATGCAAGCTCTCGGATGCTGGTAAGTCAGGCATGTGGCCAGAGAGCCCCTAAGAGTCCAGTTCTCTTCAGCGCTGCTGACGGTTGTGTCCATATCTTTGCTTCCTCACAGAAATCCTATGAACATATGGCTAAAATAAGAACCGCAAGACAGGCGCCTTCAGAATGCAGCTGCCCAGCAGGTAAAAGGCACCTCATTTTACAATGTTTCCTCCACAGCACAACACCGGGGGAAAAAAGTCTACCTGTGACAATAGTAAAGAAAAAAAATGCAGACCCAACCCCCTTTAATAAAATCAACATGTCTCAGTCCAAAAGATAGAAAAGAAAGAAAGAAAGAAAGAAAGAAAGAAAAAGAAAACCTCCAAAATATTCTTTAATGTGCACACTAGGGTCTGCTATGGGAAAGGGAGGAAGTTAGAATTGCTCACCATGGATATATTATGGTCGCCATAGATGATATGTAAAGACAGAGTTCTTAGAGGCACAGACCGAACATCTTACACGATCATATCAAATAATGTCAATTGTTATTATTTTTTTTCGTGAAAATGACTGTTGAACCTTGACATTCTGAATTCCCTGGTGCCCAGTGCTGTATCAGCGCAGATTTTTCCGGTGCCTTTGGTATACAGTCAGATGTGCATTCTGTCCACTCAAAGAGAGGCTCTCTCCCCTGTCCAGAAACAGAAGACAGAACGAAGGCTCTTCTTTATCTTGAACTCCATCTATGAACTCTTTACAGCCTCAGTGACAGAATCTCAGGTTTTTACTGCATTTCTGTGACGATTTAGGAAACTGTGTTAAAGATACTAACCTGAGAGAATAGGAAAGAAAGGCATCAAGGAATAGCAACCCATCCCCCATCCAGCCAGGGTAACTGTGGCGGCCCATTCACAGACCTGCGAGCCTTGGTATTTATCTGTAGATTTAACAATTCAAAAGGTCTTGGATGATGACCATTGGAAAACATTGAGCAGATTCAAGACTGTAAGTCATAAAGCCCCATGAGTGCTAATGTGGTGTTTTTTTTTTCCTTTCAGATAAACACTGTAATGCATTTATGAACATTTTGTTTTCTGTTATCAGGCATGTAAAGTGATTCTTCTGCATTTTATTTAATGTTCACGAATATGATACCTAGTTATTTATACGGTTTGGTGCTGTGTAGTGAGTGCCCTTTGGTCGGCGGACAGATCACGTCATGTAGGATAGAGATCTCACAAGATTACATCATTTGTTGATATTAGAGCCATTTCAGTTTGTGTAAGTGCAGCACCTAACAGCACAGCTCTCTCTGGGAAGTGGTGCGTGATTGTATATGGAGAGGCTACTTCCTGTATTTTCTTAATATCCTGAATTAATTTTTTTTGACACCGCTAACACAGCTGCCATCTTTACACCAGTTAAAAAAATGAACACCGGGTTGTATAGCACACACATTTGAAAAGCTTTCTTGAAAATTAAAATTTAGTGTGCATGTACAATAGCACTTGCATGGAAATCAGAGAAAAACTTGTAGGCATTTTGTCTTTGTCATTCCACCAAGTGAATCCCCGGGTATCAAAGCTCGGTTTGACCCACTGAGCCATGTCACTGGCCCTATAGCACAGTTACATATCCAGTTACATTGTTCACCACACTGGAGCCAAATATATATATTTCCCCCAAATAAAGGCTTTTCACTGAGAAGACACTACTAGAGTGAAGGTAAAAACCTCTTTCTCTAGCTATGCCGAAGATTGAGACAGGAGGATTTCAAGTTCAGTGCCTGCCTGGCCTACGACTTACTGAGATTCAGTCTTAAAATCAAAAAGTTAAAAAAAAAAAAAAAAAGCTTGGAGCTCTTGATGCAGCTCCGCTTTAGGACAGTAGCCTAGCGCGTATGATACCCTATACGCAGGGGAAATATATGCATACATAATGATATGTGGATATTTGAAAATGTAAGTTATCTCTTACTTTGGAAGAAGAAACATCAAGAAGGCGTTAACATCTGAAAACATGGTCGTTCTTAGTTGTTTTAAGTCAGGACAGAACTCAGGAGGCAGATATTTAAGGAAGTCACATTTCCAGCAGAGGATTAAACACATAATCACCTCACTGCCGCTTGGGATTATTGAAATTCTGAAGACACCTGGTACTGAGATTCACTGGCCACACCCCTTAGAGCCTAGTACTCTTTGGTATGTAATATTTTTGCTAACCGTA
Organism: Acomys percivali; assembly: GCA_907169655.1. NCBI lineage: Eukaryota > Metazoa > Chordata > Mammalia > Rodentia > Muridae > Acomys > Acomys percivali. Next base: position 82,370,970 of record OU015753.1, read on the forward strand.
TTTAAAGCAGTTTGTGTTGGATTCACTGGATTCTTAACAGAATTTGGTAAAAAGTTGAAAAGTGACCTCTACTGTTCTAAATTTTCATATCTGTGATACTACGGCCCTGATGTTTAATGTAACCCAATTATCACGTGATCTGGAAGAAAGCAAATACATTTAGAGTTGGCCTTATGTTATCTTGGAAGATGACACTGCAGTGGTCAATTTAAATGGGGTTTGCTTGTCTTTTTTTTTTTTTTTTTTTTTTTGGTGTTGGTGCTCAGTAACAGCTGCTCTACTCCTCCTCACCACTAGAGCCCCACATTACATCAGTTTTTTACCTGGCTTCTTAAGCAGTGACTCTTGGAAGGTGAACCTTCCAGTGCATGGACCCAAGAAGTCACTGTTCTAGAAATACTTCCTTCTGCCTGCGGAACAAGCAGGCACCACAAAAGTAAAGACACTGCATCCCGGAGGAAGCTGTTTTGAAATATGCTCGGTGAGATATTGTCTCAGGGAATGAGAGGGCCAGCCAAGGAATGGGAAGGAGATACTTCCCACCTGGTTTGGCTCCAGCTGTGGCGCACTGTGACTAAGAGTTGTCACAAAGACATCTGTTTGTAGGACAGAGCTGGACACGTCTGTGACCTCAGCTCAGTTCCTGTGGACAGATGCCCACCCCTTGAAGTTGACACTCTTGTTGACAGTCTCAGTAACAGAGCCAAAGGCCCATGGCAAAAAAAAAAAAAAAAAAAAAAGTAATGTTATGTTATTTGTGTTCACTTCAACTGCTTTTGAAAGACCCCAGTTCCTGAGGGGAGTTTTCAGGTAAAGTGTAAAGAAATAATAAAATTTATAGTTTGTTGTTGTTGTTTTCTCTCTTCTCATAGGAAGGAGCTTTTGCTGGAGGATGAACATTTTTTTTATAGTTTTGTTTGTTTGTTTCTGTTTTTGTTTTTTTGTTGTTTTTGAGACGGGTTTCTCTGTGTAGCCTTGGCTGTCCTGCATTTGCTTTGTAGACCAGGTTGGTCTTGAACTCAGAGAGATCCACCTGCCTCTGCCTCCCTGAGTGCTGGGATTACAGGCGTGTGCCACCATGCCTGGTTTTGAACAGTTTCTTAATATCAGATATATTTGCTCTAATTTTCATAATAACCCAGAGAATAAAGTTCTAGTGATCTACCCTTATAGAGGAGGAGGTTGAGACTCAGGGCAAGTAGTGAATGCTCTCAAGTCAAGGTGAGGCTTCATGCCGGCGTCTGAGGGACCCGGAGGTTTAAGACTTAATGGAGAGCAGAGAATGACCATTTAGAGCAGGGTACCCCAGGGCTGGCACAGTGGATCTGCTACTGATGACATATGTGTGACTTTGCTTGAACTAAAGAACCAAGTGTGTTCCATTTCACCATCTGAAAACAAAGCAAGACAGAAAAGGCTTTCTTGTAGGGCGATGGGTTTATAAACAGTGTGATGTTTTAGTGGGTGTGTGCTGAGTTGCTTTCTTTTATCTTTTTTTGCCTCCTCGATGTATCTACATACACTTTACCACTAACGTACACTATGGAGCCAGATCCTTAAACCTGTTATTTTTCTTGCTACTTAATTCTAGTTACCAGAGTTACATGTTATTGGTGGGAAAAGAATCTTTGAGATGCTTTCTCGGAACCCAGTATCTAATTAACGGCAAAAACTATGCTTAAGTGAACAGGCATGTATGCCTTGACACAGATAACCACAGTGGCGTTTCTCTTTTTCTGTACCTGTAGTGTTTGGTTCTTTGCAGATATTTATATTAGTCTCTTAAGTTTTATCGATGCCACATGGAGATCTTTGGACATTTTAGGTGAAGTGTAAGTAGAGTACATAGGACTTGGGCTTACTTGAATATGGGATAGTAGTCAAAAGTATCTTTGTAGTTTCAAATCATATATTTACAAATACCTTATCTATATGGCTCATTTTCAGACTTATTTTTTTAGAAGCTTTACTGAGGTATAATTTACATTTCATCATTTTAAGGTTTGTGATACATTTATAGTCTGGCAGCCATCCACTGGCAGGCTAGTGTTAGATCACTTTGTCTTCTTGAAAACTCACTTGCTTCACTTGTGAACTCAAGATAAGCTTTATTTTAGAAAAGGTCTGCCTTGGCGAACTCCAGAGCACTGAACAAAAAAATCTTCTCCATCAAAGTTCTGTTTAGCAGGGCACTTGACTTCGCAGTAGCTGGGCCTGGCACAGCTGGCATTTGGGGCTCTGGCCTCCAAAAAGTTTGAACTTCAGATGACAGAATACGTTGGTTCATTCTGTGGATAAAATTCTGTCTTGGGTTCTTTCCCCTGTCTCTTATCTAAAAGTACATATAAGTCAGGCATGTTATGGAAGAGCTTCTACTTTGAAGCTGATAGAGAGTGGTGGGAGCCAGGCAGGCAGAAGAGATTTAGATCACTAGATATTTTCTGAGGTCCCTGAAAACTTTTCCACAAATCTATGAAAATGGTTCTGCATGAAGCAAGAGTGCGTGTAAGTAGATTGAAGAACTTCACATTCATAATTGTGAGTGACACAAGCACAGGTGTCTGGCTGCAGGGCATAATTTTCCATGGTGTCAGAAGAGCCCTTAAATTACCTTCCTTATATAAAATATAGAGAACTATTTCTTACTAATATTTCACTTAGGCTACACCTTTTTTTTTTTTTTAAATAAAGAGACTGTATAACAAGTGGTGAATCAAGAAAGAGGCTCATAATGTATATATCTTAGTTATATAACGGAGCATCAGAAGCAGTTTGTAGACCAGGAATGCAATTGCTTGAATATTATTTAATGATGACAGGAATTCTTAATCTAGTAAGACTAAACAACACAGTAGGACATGCCAGAACCTACAAGCATTCGTGTTAAATTTTTTTTTGCTTCTAATGAGAACAGCAGTTTGGGTGTGGCACTTTCAGTTGGTCTAGAAGTGACAGCTGGCAAAATGCCCTTGTCAAAGGGCCAAGGACAAAGTGCCTCTTGAAGTGGTGTTCTTGTGCTTAACTTCTTGTTTGCTGCTCTTGTCCGCAAATTAAGCTATTTCTTTAAATATCCCTTTTCTTAGTAATTCCGTGTTTTGATGAGCTGGGAGTTATTGGAGAGAGAGAGGCATCAATACCTGGAGTTCAGTTCGCTCTTGCTCATTCTAGCAAGGATGTGTAGGAATGAATCCTCTCTTAGGGCTGTGATGACCTGCTTTGCTTCCGATTTCTTTGCCATTGTGCAGAATTAAGCACACAGTATTGATGAAAGCAGTGTCTGACAGGCAGGCTTAGGTCTGGGGAGGGAGCCGGGATGCTCAGTCATCATCAGGATTAGGTAGATGGGAACATTCAAGGAGACTTGCCAGAATCAGGACCATTCTGCAGCTGGGAGGAGGGGGCACATCTCCTGCCACAGGGGATCCCCACCAGACACTTATCCAAATAGCATCAGTCTGTTATCTGGAGTGGAAGCCATCCAAGACCTATCATGAAAGAAGTGCTTTAGTTTCCTCCTATGCGTTGATAAACATTACTTGGTAGTTTGATGGAAGCTGAGAATGTGAAAACAAGGCATGAGTCAGTCTGGGCTGCAAGCAAAGCTCAGGATGGCTAAACACAGAAGAACCCTCCACACTCCTTGGTTTGACAATTTGGGTGAAATTTTATGCTGTGGTTTTATATACCATCATATTTAACACTTTTCACCCCTCCTCCATAATTTGTGTTTCAAAAGGACTGTGGTATGCCCAGAGGCCTGCTTTCCAGATATGGATATTTATTGTATCTTTTAGGTTTTACTTAAAAATGTGATGTTGTAAAGGAATAAACACTAAAGGTGGGGTGCCGAAGTGGAAAATCACTAGCAAGTTAAAAGTGAGTACTTTTTCACTGGTGTCCTATATTCCTTCAAATGACCATTCTGTGTCACTGGTACCAGGTGGCAAGCACCTCCTCTTTATGACCACAAGGAGGAGAGGAACTGAGCCCACTAGCAGGACCCCCTCCCCCTCCATTCTGTCTTCTTCTTTCCCAGTTATATCCATTGCTGACATCGTTACTTGACCTTTGTTTGCAACAAAAAAAGATTAATAGAGGAAGCTAGGGATTTCTTTAAGAGTTGAAGGTTGCAGTGGCTTATTATAATCAAGATACTTAAAATCAAGCACATTTTACTTTGTTTATGCAACGTCTTACGTTGCTCAGGCTATGTTTTGAAATCAAAACGAGGTGGAAGATGACCCTGGACTTCTGATCCCCCTGGCTTTACTCCATGGGTCCTATAACCACAGGGACACACCATTCCGTCTGGTTTTGTGTAATGCATATTAATGGAGCTACATCTTAGCCCCCTGATTTCACATTTATTTTAGGCAGAGTTTGGCTGGTAAGTAGATAGGTTTTTAAAGTTATGAACTTTGGCTTGGTATTCCAATATCTTGAAAAAATGAACCAAAATGCAATTGATTTTGTCAAATGGGGCTTTTTAGCTTAAAATTTCAAATTTCATAAACTCTAGAATAATCTGGGTCGCTGTCCTGCTTCTGATATTACTGTCTCTGGAGTGTCTATCTCAGCTTTAGATATCATCAAATTGTATCTTTTTTTCCCCAATAAGAGCAAATTTAACAGACAGTGGTACTAGTTGTTAGAAATGCTAAAACTCTGTTCATTAGATTATAAATAATTTAGATTTTTTGGGAGTTCTAGTCTTCTAGATTATAAGAATATCTGCTTTTTTAAAAAAAACGACATTTAGGTCAGGTTCTGTAAACTGTTTCTTACTCCTCTTTATATAACGCACATGTTCATAGTTCATACCCATGCACACACACAAATAATAATACATGCAAAGCAAGTTAAAATGTGCTGACCGCTTTTTAAGAGATTTATTGTATTTATCCTTGAGTGTGCATGTGCATAGGTGTCCTTGTGTGCACACACGAGTACATAAATGTGAATGCCTATAGAGGCCAGGGGAGAGTGTCATAATTCATGGAGCTGGAGTCACAGGTAGCCATGAGCTACCTAGCGTAGGTGCTGGGAATTGAACCCTGGTTCTCTGCATGAGCAGTACACGTTCTTAACCCCTGAGCTCATTTTTCAGTCCCCACATTTAAATATGAGAATACAAATCGTCTGTTGTCCACCATTTCCCTCTTGGGGCCCGTGGGGCATCTCCAAAGAATCTTAGTACTCCACAGAACACTTAGAAAAAATTGTTGAAAGTGCAGTGGTCAAGTGTCACACTGGCATCTCTGTTTAGAAACAGATGCCCTGCAACTGTACTCATCTTCAGAGTTGTATACCATAAACATTTCTAGAAATGATGGAGTTAAATTATATATAGCACTTGTTGAAACTGCCATGATTTCATTTGAACTTGTATATTAACATGGGCTGTAGATCCCAGAAGTTACAGCAAGAGTCTCTGGAAATTAACAGTATTTTATTCAATAATATTCAGTACATTTCATAGAGAAAGTATAAATCTGTAGCCCCCATTGTAGCAAGTACTGCAGAAGGGAAACATAAAGACAGCCCTCTACCTGCCCTTGATGTCAGTGTCCACTGCTGTCAGCACTGTTGGCTGCTGTATGAGCAGTTGGTTGCGGACAGTTATTTGACTACAGCACCTTCCCCAGTCATCTTACAGGACATGCAGTAGGATGCCCTGCAACTGTGAAAGTCAGTGGTGAGCAATTTTTCTCTTGATTACGTAAGTCTCAAACTATGGACTTCAAGGAAGTCTAGACGAGAAAATAAGCTTTATTTTTTAGCCACCTGCTTTACTTTATGGGAGAAATCAATATCTATTAAGCAGCAAATATGAGACAGTTGATCAAGTAAGGAAGGCTAGAAAGATCATATGCCAAATAAAGGCATTGTGAGGAGAGAGGGAGAGGGAGAGGAAGAGAGAGGGAAACACCAAACCATCTACGGCTTCTGTTGCTGGATTCTCAGCCCACAGCTTAAATAGCAAGCAGCCTCACTTACTCTTACCATTCATGTGATGCATCTGGAAGTTTTTAATAAAAGAAAACCTCTAGCATTGAGAAATGACATCCGTAAAGAGACTGAGGCTTTTATGTTCTTGTATTTAGTTTCCTTCTGTGCAGAGTTATTTAAGGCTCTAGATTCCAGCTACTTTTAAGGATGGTTTCCTGAATATCAGGCTTGTTCTTGCAATCGAGTTCTGAGAGAGGAATGCAATGTGTACTGGTAAAATTTATGCTGCCATTTTTTGAAAATAAAAATGGCTAATTTACTTTTATAGCAAAGGATATACTTGCGTTGAGTGATCTGAGGTATATTTTGCATTTTTCTATGTAAACCCGCAATGCATTAGCCTCAGAGTATGTTTTACTTTAAGCCTTCATATATTTTTTTTTCCTCAGCAGAAAACCCTTGTTTCCATCATCAATCGTCAGGAAGAAAGCACAGACAGAGGAATTTTATAATCAGCCGCCTAGCGCCCCTATGTGTATCATATATCACTTCCTCATCATTCTCAATTTATTACCAGTCTGCACTTTTGTTTAACTGTAATCACGTGCTACTAGCATTTTAAACAGTTACACTGGCTTCACGCTTATAAGATGCGATGGGATTAATAATGTCAGTTGGATTTCTGAAAACTAAGAGTAAGCACAGCCAACACATACATAGGCAGAGGAGTGATGCACCACTAGATTCTCAGTGGAGCAGCATTGCCCCAACAGGCTCTGCTGTTGAACAGCACGTGTGTCCACGAAACTACAAAGACAGCAGGCCGTGCTCCATAGTATGGTCATGTCACTCCATTTCTTTTTTTCTCCCATTGCTAGCATAAAATAAAGTTTCTCCTCCGTTCTTCATTTTATGTTTAAGTGTGAGTGTATGTGTATGTACACACACACACATACACACGTGTATGTGTCTACCTGAGTGCAAGTGCCTGAAGAGGCCAGAAGAGGGCGTCAGATCTCCCAGAGCTGCAGTTACAAAAGTAGTCAGCTGCTAGCCATGTGGGTGTTGGAAGCTGAATCCCGGTCCTATGGGGGAGCACCCTGCGTTCTTAACCATTGACCCATCTTTCTAGTCCTCGCCTTCCAATCTTTGACTGGTCCCCTTCCGGTCCCAGAGCCTCTTGCTTCCTGTGGGAGCCTCTCACTTCCCGTAGTAACAGCTGTCTTCATTAGCTGTATTCATAATTCTGTTCATTAGTACTATTGAGGGATGTCAACATCAAATAGCAACAGTATTTCCAAAGTTTAGAAAGCAATTGTTTTCTCACGAGTTGATCAAAAGGTAATTTTTCAAAAAAGGGGAAATGATTCCTTTTATACCGATATATAAGTAACATGCCTTAAAGGTCCTAACACGTTAAGGAAGGATCTAATGAGATGTCATAACCCATCTAAAGGAAAATTTAAAGACATCTATAGTTCAGGAATGTGAAATAGATGTATAAATGGAGGCAAAATGGACTTGTCCACAGTGAAAGGAAGTCAGCTGCATTGGGAACTTACCTAGCTGTAGACGAGAGTTTATTTTACTTTGGCTTTACTTACCTACAAGTTACAAGTTAGAGGACCCCTCCCGGGAGAATCAGAGTCAGGCAGCTGGGAAGGGTGCAGTGTAAACAGGGTCTTCTGCAGCACAGTGCTTTCCCTACATTTCTAAAGCAAATGAAGAGGAAGCCCTGCTTCAAAGGGTAGGCCAGTGGGGCAGAGCCAAATTCTGTGGCTCTGCTCACAGCAGTAATGATTACCCCATGTCCTTACTTGTTAGAGGCTTGCGACTTGTATGCTGGTCAACTTTCTCATTGTTGTTAAAAATCACTTATTTAAAGGACAGTTCTTTTTAGCTCAGCTTAGCCCACACTAAGCCCACATGGGTGCCGAATGCTGTGGCTTGCATCACAGGCATGGCTCACAAAAGTGGCTTTAAAATCTAACAGTCTGTTTCAAGTACAAACCACAATGGAAGATCAACTTCTTGTGTGTTTAGAGACCAACAACTTTTCTAACGAAGGGAATGAAAGGGCTGCCTCTGCCCTGTGCTTTTGGAAATTATGCTTGAGTAATTACCTTCTCCTTTCTCCATTTCTGTACTCCAGAGAATCACCTGGACTCATAACAGTGGCCAATGTAAGTGTCTAATGTAACTATCAAGGCGAAGCATAACGAAACAGTCCTTAGCCATAATGGGTTTTGCAAGGAGCTACATTAAGCTTTGAAACATGTTTGCAAGTGACTCGGTGCCATGCTCCTGGCTATACTCCCCACTGATCATATTTAGCAACAGAGAGAGCACAATATATTTTATCAACTGTTACTAAATTTAAATTTTGGCTCATAAATGATATTTGTCCCATAACCTACAAAAATTCTGTGTTTTCCTCTAGTAAATGGTATGAAGAAGCAAATCCCAGGTGTTCCTGCATAAGGTTGGTGATATTTTGCTGTTGGGGAATCCTGTCAACAGTAGATATTAGCCCTGATGAAATGCCCCGCTGTTTTAATATGTGCAGGCCAACCTTGCCTTCTGTACTCTATTTTATGGTATTTTTCTGGGGGTAGGGAGAGCATCTAAACAATATTTGTTTTTCAATCTGGATTTCCATCTATTTATAAAACCCAACTATCGCCTTGTCAGGATATACTGGAATGATGCTTCATTTCCCATGACTTGGGAATTTGCGAAAAATTGATTAAGTGCCTTTTTTTTTTTCTAAAGTGGAGATAGACAGAACCCAGTGGATTTTTTTTTCCATCGCCTTTTTAAAAGAACTGTCATGAATCAATTCATTAACACCTCTGGGCTTGCCTCTATATCTATGATTCTTTTATTTCATTTTCTTTTGAGTGTTATCTGAACTGTGTTCCTTAGAAGACCACTTTTTCATATCAACAAATGTTGATATGAAAGGCCTTCAAGGTCAAATAAATGAGATTCTCACTGATATTAACAAGATGAGCAAGTTGTTTATTGTGAATCTGTAAAATGGAAAATGCAGTGTAATTGGGACACATGTCTTTCCTTTCACAGAAGACAATGTGGCTAAGATTAAGTAGTTCCATGGACTGATGAATTTTGTGTACCACACAAGCATATTGAGAACTGGTGAACGTTAGCTGGGATGGTTCAAGTGTTCCCCGGTTAGGAGAAGTACAGCTTGAAGATGCACAGGACACAGAGAGCATGGAGTAACTGGCAAGGCTGATCCAGCTGAAATGACGGCAATTGGCAAAACTCAAAGGCCAGGTTGTGGCGCAGGGAGCCTTAGATTAGGGCGTCTTGCTGTCAGGCTAAGTGTAAAATCAACTCCAATGCATTCAGGTAACTAGTCTAGGAGCTTTGCCAAAGAAAGCACGTCTTGATTCCTATTTAGTCTGGTCTAGAGGCCAAACCCCAGCCCTTCGTTCAGTTGTAGCTCAGCCACAGAGGCTCCCCACAATCAGCTATACACACGCTTTGCATCTCTGAGGAAGAACTCACTGATACACTTCGTGTAGCTTTGTTTGGCATCAACACGCTCATCCTCCTGACAATGCATTTAATTTACCTTGAGATACATTGCAGAATAGATAGCTGGTTAGGCTAGGAGCATTACACATTTTTTTCCCCTTAAAATTGTGCTCTTTGTCCTTTGTTTCAGCAGTGCTCTGTCATAAATGGAGCAATGGAAATAGAACTTAAGTACTAAGTAGAACAATTTGATGCAGTATTTAATTTATATCAAAGCCTTTATGTGGGGTCTGAATCAAGCAATCTAGTAAGAGATAGCTTAAATGAATTTCCTCAGAACCTCAAAGAAATATTTAGAACGCACCAAACAACATTTTTAATAAAGGTAGCATAAAGGATGACATCATTCTTAAAAAGATAATATTATACTCACTGTATCTGTATGATACTCATATGCTCATGGAAATATCACAATTTAATAGTTTCTTTTTCTTTTTTATATACATTTACGATGTTTTTTTGGAGACAGGGTTTCACTCTATAGCCTTAGCCTGGAACTTATAGATATCTTTATGGTTCTGCCTCCCGAGTGCTGGGTTTAAAGGAATGAGCTGCCACACCTGGATATTTCAATACTTCTAAAAGCAACCCTGCAGGAGATATCTGATACCTAAGCCTGTGTGTATGGCTGCCTATGCGTGTGGCTGCTAACCACAAGTAGTGAATACTTTCATCCCATGACCACAAAAACTAGTGAACTCTTCAAGAGTGTGAGATAGCCCTGTGGGTAAAAACACAGATCCTGAGAGGATGATGATAATAGTTTGATTTCTGGAAGAAGAGAACTGATTCCTGAAAGTTGTCCTTTGGCCTTCTGTACACTTGTATTGTGACTCACACATACACACGCACACATACACACATATACACACACTAAAATTAAAAAATGGAAATGCTGCGGCTATAGTGGGAAAGACTCTAACTCACAAAGATACACGTTTATTGCTGCACTAATTGCTGCACACATTGGAACTAGCCTGGATCCATGGAACTATTTTCATTAACAGACAGGAATATGTCCATACATAGTGGAGTAAAATCAAATAATTCGACACAAGATGGGTGGCCATTATGCTGAGCAAAATAAGCCAAACTCAGACAATTACTCCGTGTTTCCCTCATGTATGGAATCTGTGTTTAAACTGTATATACATATATAACATGCATGTAGACTGGTGGCTTTACAGCTGGAGAAAGTGCTGGGAGAAGAACATGAGAAAAGTATGTGATACACATATGTGACAGTATCGTAGTAAAACCCACAATTTTGAATAATGAATACGCAGTAAAATTCCCCGTCTGTCCATTCTTGTGACCTTTTGTGTCAAATTGGTAGTGTTTTGGTGGGAATACTTTTTGTCTTTTTCCCTCTGTTTTTTTTTCATAGCAATCTTATTTATTTCCATCTTTTGGCTTCTGAGCTTTTTATTTTTATTTTTCATTCTGTATGAGAAAATATAGCTGGCTAAGTGTAAAAGTGTATTTTAATTTAAATAATGATTCCTGAGGTTTCGTCTTGAAGGCTTTGTAGGATCTTTGGTTTCTGTTTTTTCTTACATTTAAGGAGTTGGATTTAAAGCCGAGCCATAAATCCATCAGCATCCCACGGAGTGTTCTAGAAGAACTGAGGAATTGCTCAGTGGGAACTTTATTGTTCATATTAAAAAAAAAATGATGATTTCACTGAGGGTTGAACTAGCTTTAAAAACAACCTTGAAGCAAAAGTACTGTTTGAATCATCATGGTCCCCAGAAAGTAGGTTTTTTTTGCCACTCGTTGGCTGCAGTGCTGATGACCTTGGTCCAGTGGCTAGGAGAGCCTGTGGCTACAGCTACCGCTGTACACCGTCTGCTCTTAAAGAACATCGTTGACACACTCCGGGGATTCTTTTTATTTATTTATTTATATTTTTTAAATGTTTTTTTAATTGAAAAATAAAATCATTCATATTACATTTCAGTTGCTATCCCATCCCATGCATCATCCCATTCCTCCCTCCCTCCTGCTTTCACCCCATTCACCTTCCCTATGACTGTGACTGATGGGGACCTTCTCCCCTTGAATATGATGCTAGGGTATCAAGTCTTTTCTTAGTAGTCTGCTATCCTTCCTCCGAGTGCCATCGGGCCTCCCCATCAAGGGGACATGGCCAAATATGGGGCACCAGAGTTCGTGTGAAAGTCAGTCCCCAGTCTCCACTTAACTGTGGAGAATATTCTGTCCCTTGGCTAGGTCTGGGTAGGGGTTTGATGATGACTGCATGTATTGTCCTTGGTTGGTGCCATAGATCGAGCAGAGCCCCTGGGCACAGATCTGCCCATCATGGTGTTCTTCTTGTAGGTTTCTAGGACTCTCTGGATCTATCTATTTCCATATCTCCTATAATTCTCCCACCTTAGGATGTCCTCATCACTATCCAATTTTCCTGGTAAGTGAAGACTTTCATGAGGCATACCCCTTGGCCTAGTGTCCAGATATAAGTGAGTATATACTATTTGAGTCTCTCTGCTTCTGGGTTAGCTCACTCATTATGATCATTTCTACTTCAATCCATTTGTCCACAAATTTCGGGGATTCCTTGTTTTTAATAGCTGAGTAGTATTCCATAGTGTATATATACCACAGTTTCTTTATCCATTCTTCTACTGAGGGACACTTAGGCTGTTTCCATGTTCTGGCTATTATGAATAAGGCTGCTATGAACATGGTTGAGCATATGTCCCTGTTGTATGCTGGAGCATCTTCTGGGTATATTCCAAGGAGTGGAATAGCTGGGTCTTGAGGAAGTCCTATTCCCAGTTTCCTGAGATAGCACCAGATAGATTTCCAAAGTGGCTGCACTAGACTGCATTCCCACCAGCAATGAAGGAGTGTTCCTCTTTCTCCACATCCTCACCAGCATGTGGTGTCACTTAAATTTTTGATCTTGGCTATTCTGATGAGAGTAAGATGGAATCTCAGAGTTGTTTTGATTTGCATTTCTCTGATGACTAAAGACTTTGAACATTTCTTTAAGTGTTCTCAGCCATTTGATATTCCTCTGTTGAGAATTCTGTTTAATTCTGAGCCCCATTTCTCAATTGGATTATTTGGTTTGGTGGTGTTTAATTTCTTGAATTCTTTATATATTTTGGATATTAGACCTTTGTCAGATGTAGGGTTGGTGAAGATCTTTTCCCAGTCTGTAGGCTGTCGCTTTGTTCTCTTGACAGTGTCTCCTGCCTTACAGAAGCTTCTCAGCCTCATGAGGTCCCATTTATATATTGTTGACGTTAAGGCCTAGGCTGTTGGTGTTCTGTTCAGGAAGTTGTCTCCTGTGTCAATATGTTCCAGGTTCTTCCCCACTTTTTTTTCTAACTGATTTAGTGTCTCTGGTTTTATGTTGAGGTCTTTAATCCACTTGGACTTGAGTTTTGTACATGGTGACAAATATGGGTCTACTTGCATTTTTCTACATGTAGACATCCAGTTAGACCAGCACTATTTGTTGAAGATGCTATCCTTTTTCCATTGAATGGATTTGGCTTCTTTGTCAAAAATCAAGTGACCATATGTGTGTGGATTCATATCTGGGTCTTCGATTCAATTCCATTGATCCATCGGCCTATTGCTGTGCCAGTACCACGCTGTTTTAATTACTGTTGCTCTATAGTACAGCTTGAGATCAGGAATGGAGATTCCTCCAGAGGATCTTTTATTGTATAGGGTATTTTTGCTATTCTGTTTTTTTTTTGTTTTTCCATATGAATTTGAGAATTGATCTTTCAATGTCTTTAAAGTATTGTGTAGGTATTTTTATAGGAATTGCATTGAATCTGTAAATTGCTTTTGGTAAGATGGCCATTTTTACTATGTTAATTCTCCCGATTCATGAACAAGGGAGATCCTTCCATCTTCTGATGTCATTTTCAATCTCTTTCTTCAGAGATTTAACGTTTTTTTCAAAGAAGTCCTTCACTTGCTTGGTTAGAGTTACTCCTAGACATTTTATATTGCTTGTGGCTAATGTGAAGGGTGTAGCTTTCTTAATTTCTCCTTCTGCATGTTTGTCATTTGTATACAGGAAGGCTACTGACTTTTTTTTGAGTTAATATTGTATCCAGCCAGTTTGCTGAAGGTGTTTATCAGTTGTAGTAGTTCTCTAGTGGAATTTTGGGGGTCACTTATATACACTATCATATCATCAGCAAATAGGGATAATTTGACTTCCTTCTTTCCCATTTGGATCCCCTTGATCTCCTTTTGTTGTCTTATTGCTCTGGCTGGAACTTCAAGAACTATATTGAAGCGATATGGAGAAAGTGGGCAGCCTTGCCTGGTCCCCGATTTTAGAGGAATTTCCTTGAGGATCTCTTCATTTAATTTGATGTTGGCTATTGGCTTACTGTATATAGCCTTTATTTCTCAGGGGATTCTTAAGGAAAAAAAGTTTAGCATAATAAACTGTGAAAATTTGTATTGCTGTAAAATAAAATGACAGCCTTAAAATGTCCCTGTGTAGCTCGTTCCTTAGCATCACTCTTCCCATCCTTTACAACCTTTATGTTGGTTTTCTTGGAAATAACCAGATTAGCAATTATTAAATATACATTTAAGAAGTTAAAGGGAATACCTGCACAACTGAAAGTTTTCTACCACATTCATCTGCTAGGCTTTTAACTTTCATAAACTTTATGTTTTAGAAATTTATAATTTTCTTCTGGTTAAGTGAAAGGCACATTATGAAAAAATTTAATGTGCATTAAAAAGAAAACCTACCTGAACATGAAAGCCATGCATTTCCTGGTTCTTGGATCTAAAAAAATCTCACTGGAAGTTGTGTAAGCAAAGCAGACATTGAAATAGATTGCGAATCAGCTGTAACAAATTGGGAGCTAGTTTACTTTCTATTATAGTATGAATGTTTCTGTCATGGTGAAGTCATATTGTTGACTCCTGTTCCCAGGGCATTGGTATTAAGAGCTGTGGCTCTCAGAAGTGGCTGAGAAAGGAGGCCAGATTCTCTTGAATGAGGCTTAGTGTCCTTATGGAAGAGGCCCATGGGAGATCCCTCCCACCCTCACAGGAGGGTGCATCCTTGAGGTGGAGGGCGCTTACTAGGCAGGCTGGGACCTTCAAAACTTTAATTCTATAAACTACATAGTTTGTGGTGTTTTTGTTTTATCAGAAAAATGCAGTAAGATGCTTACATTTGTGTGTGTGTCAAGATTAGTTTCCTTTTTAAGGGAAATTAATGTCATGTTTAAGTTCGCAAATTCTTCACAAACATAAGTGAAACTAGAAAGTTCTATGGGGATAATATTTTTATTTTAACTGCATTCTCAGTGGAAGGCAGTCTCTCCCAATTAGTCAGCCCCTAAAATCTTAGTAGCATATTATACATTTTCAAAAGAAATATATTTCTCATATATTTAATAGCATATTTAGTTCTTCAGAGTACTATGGGAGATGGTAAAAAGCCCTTGAACTCTAGGAATAAGGTTTTTTACAGGAAAAACATATAAAACATTTCCCTAGGAATTATAGGACTCAATTCAATAAAATTAATAGCTCAGGGCTAGAATTTTTCTCTGAGACTGCCAAGGTTTCCTTACTTCAGTATACTGTTTCAGCCTATAGGAAATGTGAATGCTAGACAGGATGCGTTTATGAAGTTATGTGCATGCCTGCCGTCTGGGCTTGAGAAGATGTAGATCAGAGCCTATTACCGAACTGCTGTATAGAGGTGGCCTGGACTGATGCGTTCACCTAGCTCACTTACTGGAGTTCTTACAGCGAGAAATATTATCCATGGAAAGCCACAGTATAACCATAGTGAGATGTTAGGTCAAAAGATCATCTATCAGACTGTGGAATCAGAGAAATGACTTGTGATCGGTCCTCTGGATGATTCTCAATATGTTTACGAGTATGAAATTTTCTCATGGCCTTCAACTGAGATTGTTGTTTGTTGAGGAGAATGACAACACCATTTTCTTGGGAAATTGTTCTCATAGTTATGTAGCACAGACCCCAGTGGGTTGCTAGATATTTTCGGAATAGAAAAAAATAATCTGACACCTAAAGATTTGGTAAAGATTGTCACCGTCCTCCACCCCTGGCTTAGCCATGCTTTCTGGTCTTCAGCCAGGCTATTTCCGTGAAGTGACTACTTGTTAGTTTAGTCTTTGGAGACCATCTTGGTGTGAATGTGTTGGTGATGATGGTCTTTACATGCGAGTTCCTGTCTGCTTAAGTACATTGGTCCCTGGGAAAACAGGTTTCCCAGCTCACTTATCCATCTTTGAAGCACGGACGGAAGGAGAAAAGTAATAATGAACGCAGTGTTAGTAATGAATTGCTCTTGGAACACAGTACCTACCCTGCAGTACAAAGTCTGAAGTGCGCATGTGATCTTCTGTTTTGTTTTGAAAGAGATGTTGGCAAACTAGAGTAGTTCTAGGGAAGGGAGCGAAGAAAGGACTCTTAACTTCTGCTGCAGGAAAATGAGCAGAATGAAATGGGAATGACTTGAAGGCAAGAGCCTAGAGATGGTGGTGGTGATGTTGAGAGCATGGTCGTTGCCTTCAGTGCAGTGGGGTCATTTCTGCTGTGGAGTAGAAGTGGTCCAGGCATAGATGGTAATAGGGAACAAATCTCTATCTAAAATAAGAGAGTCTCTACACTTAAAAACACCCCAACAATGTTCTTTAAAAACGGCTTTTCTTTTAATGTAGTGGTGTCACCATCCCTGAGACACTCACTGATTTCTCCAAGATGATGTTCCCTTATCTTCAGAGATTTAATACAGCCCAGCTTTGTAAGAAGAAACACACCCTCAATTTAATGGCTACCTCGTACATGTCAGGACCTGTAGGTGTTGGACAAAAGAAGAGAGACACAGTCTTCATCCTTGAAGGTTTATCATGTGAGGACGTGCAACAGTAATGAAGTGTGGTCAGTTCTGTGAGTGTGGCAGATGTGGAGGATGTGAGTGGCCAGGGAAAATGTTGCAGAACAGAATGGGTTAACCACGAGTAGTGCTATTGGGTTGAGGTGTTGGTATGTTTGAGAAAGGATGACAGGAAGGCAAATTATCATGTGACATCTTTCCTAAGGTGGTAGTTCTTGGCATTTTGGCATCAGGTTGGTGGTGAGACAAACTTTAGGGCCATTATAACTCTGCACTTCTACCAAGTGGTTGCCTTTTAAAGAAGAAAAAAAACATTTTAAATATTGTCCAGGGTTGAGTGAAAAATGGTCATGTTTGTTAATATTCTTGTATAAAAGGATGACATGAATATTCAACTCTTTGGGAAGATGCCTGATGCTATTAAGGGGCACTTGTTTCCAAGTGGTAGCACATTTGCTCCCTGGTCCTCTTTGTTTCGAAAAGGCATTTCTGACGTGCTCTATGGTTGACCGCGTTCATTGCTCTCTCTTACACATGACTAGATGATACAATGATGGCTCACTTACAACTGTGACCTTGTTTGTCCCCAGCATACTGGTCTTCTTATTAGACATGCTTGATGATCTCAGACTAAATCTTATAAAACTTTGGGGAAAAATGGTTTGGGGAAATTGCTTTTTTTCTTTTTCTTTTTCTTTTTCTTTTTCTTTTTCTTTTTCTTTTTCTTTTCTTTTCTCTCTCTCTCTTTTTTTTTTTATGACAGACAGCTGTCATTTCAAAGCCTGCTTGGTGTCAGAGTTGAAGGGAAATATAATGGTCCCTAAGAAGAGCTCATGGGGATTCTTTTATTAGGGAAAGAGGACAGATAGCTTTCTCCACTCATGGTGACATACAATGCACAATAGGTCCAGTACTTGCTTCCTAACCATGTGAGTGACAACTTCATGAAGTGAACCATACTTTTTTTTAAAAAAATAGACCCAGTGGTGAGACATTTATTCATGGCTACTGACACGTTGGTGGTGGTCTTAGACCGTCCTTTTGTAGAGTGACAGAAAAGTATTTTGGTAAAAGATTGGCTTCATAAAGAAGACCATTGTTTTTGCCTTCTTTGTGAAAACCACCTTTGTATTTTAAACACAATCAAAGGGCAGCTCAACATCCAGTCTGTCTGTATCTTAACTATTTGTGATAATTTATAAGCAGTGGGTTTTGATGTGCCATCACATGCTGAAAATGTAGATGTTAATCACATGTGTATTAGATCAGAAGATGTGTGGTATAAGATACCAATAACATTTTAAAGCATTATAACTGTGTTTTGAGCCAGTCTATTTAAGTAACAATTATACTAATTTCTCCTAATGTAGGGAGCAATTATTTTCAGGTTATATATACAAGGTTAGTTTCCCATTAGTATTTTCAAGAGTGTTGGATATAGAATTGAACTTTATTTTTTATAATTAAGTTTATTATTTAAGTTTAGCTGGTAGGTAAAAACCACAAAATTATGCATATTAGTAAGATATCATACAATATTTAGAAAAATGCATATATTGTAAAATATTTAAATCAGGTGCTTATCTCTTCCTTTATTATGTCTTTAACGTAAGAGCTTTCCAACTATTTTCTCTTAGGTTTTTGATAGTACAGTGATTTACTATGCAACAACATGTCATGACTTTTTATTCTAGTTATACTTAATAACAATTGGTCTAGCTTCACCTATCATTTCCCTCATCTCCCCTAGCCTTTGGCAACTAGCATGCCATTCTCAACTTTTTTTTTTTCGAGACAGAGTTTCTCTGTGTAGCCTTGGCTGTCCTTGACTAGCTTTGTGGACCAGGCTGGCCTCGAACTCACAACGATCCGCCTGCCTCTGCCTCCTGAGTGCTGGGATTAAAGACGTGCACCACCATTAACTTTAGAAAGAGTGCTTTTATATATTTCTCCAAATTCTTGCACTAGTTTGTTGTTTCTGTTTTTTAGACAAGTGGCCAGCCATTTACCATTTTAAATGCATCTATCCTATCTCTGGGATATTTTAGTATATCTTCTAAATAATTTACGATATTAATATAAAATATTTGATGGACAAGTCTTTATTATGCATTCATTCTATATAAAAATACTCTGGCTTCTGTAACTAAATTAGTTTGTAAAATGATTTTTCTTTCTGTAAGTGAGTTTAAAATTAGAACAGTAGCTGTTGACTTAATAGGATCATATTAACTTATATATTTTTATTTTCAGTTTTTGCTATGCTTAATGCATTTAACTTAGACATTTGAGATGAAAGTAATCTGTATACAATAGAATATTTTTAGCTGAAGAGTTGGAAAAGTAGATTTAGAACATTTGAATATGAGTATATTTTAAATCAAGGGATAAATAGAACATTTGATGATTGACAGGAAAGTAAAAGATGCATTGAAACATTTGAATGGTACATTGGACAGATGAAGAAATGCACTGTAATACACGGTCTTAAAGTGGGTGCTCCTGTCCTATGGATGCAGAGTCAAGCACTGAGGCTTGTGTGTCGTGTAATTCTGCTTTGTGGCACACATGAAGAGATTCTCCTTAACAGATATTTCTAGCTTCACATTTTTTTATGGTGTGTAATTGATCTCACATAAACCATCTCATTTAATTCCTGTAATAATCCAGGCCCCAGCTCTGTCTCCTATTATTATAGGCTCTTGTATGTAAGACATTAAGTCCCAGAGCTAACACAGTTTGCCCAAGCTAGAGGTGATGGTTCTTCTGTGTTCAACTATATAAGGATGGGGTGTTTTACTGACACATAATGATTGTTAGCTGTAGAGTGAATTCCTGATTAACTGAGACAAGACGGTCTTTAGCACTTCAGTTACTGTTGGAATCCATGGGGTCCAGTCCAATTGCTTCCCAGCTATTCAGTGCACCTACTTAGAAGTGAGAACCCTAGAGTATGCATTATTTTAATAACTTGCATTTTAAGGATGCACAATTTTTCTGCCTGTTTTGATGGTTTGGCAGCTCAATTTGCTCATAGTTTAGTGCCAGTTTGGTCCTTTAAAGTAGAGCGATAGAAGTCTCCGCCTGCCACGTTAGCTCATTTGAGCCAAATTTAAATGCTCAATTATCAGGATCCAACTTAATAAAACTGAGAATATGTTTATTGCACAATTGATTTTTAATTTAAAGTTCTCATTATCATTTATTGGAAAACTTCTACTTAGTAATTCAGACAGTTATTTCAATTTTCATTAAATATATATTGAGCGTTTCATAAACGCAAGGTAGTTTGGAGGGCCTGTGGCTGCAGGGGATTATAAACTAGTACTACATGTGGCATGTAATAGCGTCTCATCTTCATCCCTTTCGTCATGGACTTCATACAGACATGTAGTCTGCCCCTTCTCATCCTTCCTGTCCCCAGTGTGTCTTTACAGGATGTGCACCAGGACATTTCTAAGATGCAGATCTTGTGTTCTGTTTCCTATGCCTTTTGGAAGGAGGCCAAATGAACCCCAACCTGCTTTTTCTGTTCCACTGGACACAGCGCTTAATAGTATTCAGCCACAGGAAGTCTTGATTTCCTGAGACCCGCTGTCTTCCTGCTTAGCATCCCTGTTTCCTCTGTCTGGAGTGTTCTGCATATTCTTTCTCTGGCTTGCAGATGCCTCCCCATCCTTTATGACTTGATCAGATGTCAAGTTCAAATGATAAGCCTTCTTTCCCTCCTCCAGTCTTTCAGGTATAGCTAGAAGCTCTGTGAGGACGTGATATAGTGCTTGCCACAGAAAATCCCATAGGAATAATTTATATTTCAATAGTTGTTAGTTATTTCTGGGAGTGCCCCAGCTCTCACAGTTTTGCATCTGCAGTGCATGCTTAGTATTCATTTAATTAAAAACTCTGCCTTCAAAGGCCCCTAGGAAATGTCAGATAACAAAGCCAGTATTAATGACCACATATTACAAAGGAAAAGTTGGGGCTAACCCCAGCTATCACTGTCATTATAAATTCTTTTTGATGTCCACTAAATAACAGAGTCAGATTACATGACTTCTACAGTATAGTCATAAAGTTTTTTTTTTTTACATGTAAAGCCATTTGAACGATTTCATTAATGGAACATAGCAAGCGTATACATTAATTAATCTAAAATGAGATTCTTGTTTTGACTTTTTTGAGACCGGGTCTTATATACCCCAGGTTGGTCTTTATCTAGCTATGTAGCTGAGGCTGGCTTTGAACTTCTGAATCTTCCTGTTTCTGCCTCCCTAGACTAATATTATTGGGAAAAGGCTACCATGCTGAGTTTTGATTTTTAACTTATAAAACTTTAAAAAAAATATGCCACATGCCAAGTTGAACAAAAATTCATGAAAATATGTTTACAATAAAATACCATTAGAATTTTGAAAGATTTGGTTTTTACTTCAATTCTTTGAAAAAGTACAGAGTGAATACTATAGAACTTATTTTCCCCCACCCGATTTTTAAGCTCCATGGTAGAATTTGAAGTAAAAAGGAAATCATTAGTATGAAAAATAAGTATGGTGTTGAAGGTTGAAGTTTTTTTTATATAAAGTACTCCCTGGAAAGATGCTGGTTTAATTTCTCTTCATAGCTCATGGCATATGACTGACAGCCAGTGATATTTAATGTAACAAATTACAGAGGCTTAGGAAACCTCTGGTGCTGAAGAGCAAATCCAAGATGGTAGATAGGATTTTCACATTACTGTGAGGACAAAGTAGTTGATCTCTTGGGGGCGATCCATCTAGTACTACAGTCACCTAATTTATTTTAGTAAGGGAAAGAACTTTTTAATAAATTCTTATATAAAGTTGAAGAGAAAGGAGACTAAATGAAATTATATAATTTTGATCTGGGCAAAGTAGAATTTAGTGTGCAATATAATTGGGTGTTTTTAGCCAGCACGATCTCATTGGCATTGACTACATTTTCATTTTGACATTGCCTTTCCATGTTAGTAGACATTTTTCCTTTAAATGCGTTGAGTATCAATGATATAAAATAGTATACTATTCATAGACAATGTAAAATAATATCAGTTATTTTCCATTTAAATAGCATTGAAGTAGCTTTGGAGTAGCATTGGAGTAGCATTGGTTGGGCCAGTGGAAGAGGCTTAGACTTAGCCAGAGCTGGTTGGGATTCTAACCCCACCATTTACCAACTTAATACCTGCTGAAGCTGTTTCCTTATCCCTAAAATAAAAATAATTATGCTTCCTAATAATGAGAAGCAATGTATGGCAGGCATTTCATACAACAATGGCACATAAGAAGGTAGTTAATGAATTAAATATAATTATGCAGACTCAGTATTAGATTGTTGTTGACATAGCCTAAGTTTTAGTGAAAGAATTGTGTGCCACAGGCTTCCCAGTGTCTAAATGCAAGGACAGGAGTATGGAAGTTATTATTATAATTTTGAACAAAGACGCTTGGTTACATGCAGCATTAGTATCACATAGGATAAGCATGAGGTGTGAGATAATTAAAGAGAAACTCTAGAGTGGAGAAGTAGCTGGTGGTCCAGAATCACTGAGCAGTTACAAAGCAGTGGTGGACAGCTTTCTTTAGAAAGTTTCAGGAGACCTGCTTCCTAAGGGGTTTTGGGAAGATGGTGGGGGGAGAACCTGGGTGGTATCAGTAAGGAAACTGCACAGAAGGGCCCAGGAAAGGATCTTCCCTCCTTGGACTGGGAAGCCTTGGGGTCTAAGCTAACTGCTGCCTTCCTGCAGCAGTGTGGGAGAAGTTCTAATTACCATGCATTCTTTGTGTTTCAAACAGGCAGTTGCCATCATAGTTTCATAATTTTTTTCATTAATGACAAAATTGTTTGTGTGTATCTTTACCTCCACATAGAATGTGGAGAATGTGTTGGTATTTTTAGTGGTATTTTCTTTTTTTATTGAATTTATCTTTCATATTCTGTGTTGCCTTTCTCATTTATTTTTGAAATTTATTCTTTGAGGATTCCGTACAAGCATGTTTTATTGTATTCTTTCCCATCCCACAATACCTCCCAGATCATTTCCCTCTCCCTACCCATAAACTTCATGTTCTTTCTGTCTAATTAGAAAGAAGGAAAGATAGAAATAAAGAAAAAAGCTATAAAAAAATTAAGTCCAACTTGTGTTGGCCAATTATGTCTGAGCATAGCCTGCCCTGGAGTGTGGTTGATAATACCCAGGTCATTCCATTGACAAAAAACAGATTTTCCCTCTCCCAGCTGCTACCAATTGCTTATAGACTCTTACCTAGGTGTACTTTGTGCTCACTTCCCTCTTCTTTGTGCTATGGATGTGATAAAGACATCCATTCGGGTTTCTGAAACCTCTCAGCTCTGCATGTTCCCTCAGTGTGCTGCAGGTCTTTGTGTTACTTTATCTTCTCCTTCAAGAAGCGTCCATATTGAGGGTTGAGCAATACACTGATTTGCATAGAATACACAGGTTAATTGAAAATGAAGAAAAGCATTTTTCCCACTCCACCCCAATCTAAACCGTTCACACTCAGATGAAATCACAGTAGGTTTTCCGAAGGTGGTCTATGCATGCTGTGTTCCATCGTTTACAGGCGGGGATGAAAATCTTGGGGACCTGATGGGATTTCCTGGTTCTTGTGTTCCTGAACAAGGATTTTGACAGGGATACACATGAGTAGTAACAGAAGAGACTTGGGGGGGGGGGAAAGTACCTTAAAAGAGTGGAAGTCAGCCAGAACTGGGGAAAGGTCAAAAGTCAATGGCAATCCACTTTCATTTGGGCTTCTTCTCTACCAGGTTTGGGGCTTTGGGTCATTTGAGAAGCACACTCTTTATCTGAGCATGCTCTGTATTTTTCAACATTGGAGGGGAGGGCTCTCTACTCTCTGCCAAAAGGAACTTTTCATATATGGATTTTGATCTCTCTCCTGTCCTCTCTTGCCACACCAAGGTGCCTAATAAGGTTGGATAATAATCACCACTTTCCAGCCTCACAATACAGTAACTTACAGCATAAATTACATATATGAATTATGATAAAGTGGGCATAAATACTTTCTATAACAATATCCTGAAGGGAAAACAACAAAGAAAAATGCTTAAATTATTACAGAATTATTATAGTCAATCCAAATCTTCCCACTAGGATGTCCCCTGCAGTGAAAATAGTATTGCTTAGCACCACGTTCTCTTTCTTATACACTGGAAATACGAACACTTTTCTTCCAAAAGTGGATTTTCAAAAGTTATATTATTGTAATCTAGATTTTATAAACTAAATTAAACACTTCTAAGTTTTATATTTATTCCAAAAGTACAAATTTAACCCCTACTAGTAAAGTCATCTTGATAAATGAATGTTGTATAACCCAAAATATTATAGGCTACATCAACCCATTAGAGGAAAGGTTAGATCTAATGAATGCCCCCTTGGGCTAGTTTAAACTGTTATTGATAAGGGAGTATATAGTATATCTTTGTATTAATGGAGAATGCAAAGAGTTAAAATTTCCATTAGATTATAATGCTGGACACCCACAGTAGACTTCTGTTTAGTTTGAAGAGTGGCATTGAACATTTTGTTTTAAATGGGATATTTTCTAATTTCTGTGATTTTGCTTCTTTTTTGGAGCAAATATGTTTGAGTAGGAAGGAAACAGTATTTTGAAAAAATGTTTTTAAAAAGATTCATTTTTATTTCATGTATATGGGTTTTTGTATGTATGTATTTATGTGCACTGTGTGTGTTTGGTACTCATTGAGGCCAGAGGAGGATGTCATACCCTTGGATCTGGAATTGCAGTTAGTTGTGAGCTGGGATGCTGTGAACTTAGACTGGGTTTTCTGCAAGAGTAACCATGATCTAACCACTGAGAAATCTCTTCAGCCTTCTGAAAAATGTTTCCCCCCCCAGACATCCTTTACTTAAATGATGAGTAGATAGACAGAGAATTGAACCTGGCCTGTGTGGATTTTGCTTTAAAGTTTAGGGGGTAGGGTCTCACTGTGTTGCTCTGGCTACTCTTGAACTAGTAGGCTCAAGCAGTTCTTGTGCCTCAGCCTCCTGGGTCCCTGGGCTTGTTAGACATTTACAACGGTGTTCAGTTTTATTGGAATTTGTCTTTGTTTTGTTTCTATGTGCATGTGTGTATCTGTAGGTGGATATGTGCACATGTGAGTGCAGTACCCATAGAGTCCACAAGAGGGTGGTAGAACCTCCTGTAGCTGGAGATACAGCTGGGGCATGGGACTTCTGATAGGCTTTTGGGACTTGAAGTTGGGTCCTCTGTTATGTAGGTCTGGCTGTTCTGGAACTCACTAAGTAGAGCAGGCTGGTCTTAAACTCAAGTGATCCAACTGTTTCTTCCTCCCTAGTAGTGAGATCAAAACACCAACATGTTGACCCTGTGTGCCTGTCTTGAGTAGCCATTTAGCAGAAACATTAATATAAAAAGCAAACTAACATTCTGAAAGTGAGATTAGGAAGCTTTATTGGTATGTATAATAGGGCAACATCAGTGGTCTTTTCTCAGAACCCTGACTGTTCCAAAGTTGCTGGTTGTTGTTGTTGTTTTTTTTTTTTGTAAGTGTTATACACAGTTCCAATGATTAATGTATATTGTTACCACAGCAAAAGTACAAGTAGAATAAGTGTCTGCCTTAATTACCTTTGTTTTAGAGACAATAGTATGAGGGAAATGCCACTGTTGTTAACAAGTGCTAAAGAGAAACCATTGCTGACTTATTTGAGGTCATGTGGTATTTACATTGCGATTGGGCGCAGAACGACTGGCACAGAGCTTTAGCCTGCTCTGTGTATTCACTATTGCTCCAGTGCTGTTAGCAGTGGGGTTAATAGATTAGATTTGGAAAGGATGAACAGATGCAGCACACATTGGCCCTGAAAACTTTAGCATTTTCTAATTAAATGCTGCACGATCAGTGAGCTTGGCTCAGCTTACTAAATCATGGCTTTCGCCATCTTGGTGACATGGTTAAAATTGGAAATGTCAGCTCTGTCTGAACATGAACATGATCCATGGACTCAGACCTGAACTTCAGCTTTCTTTATTGCAGGAGGACATTATGAGTAGATTAGCTAAAATGATGAGGTCTATATCTTGACCTTTTTTTTTTTTTTTTTTTTTTTTTGGCTAGACTGGGTCTGCGTTGGAAAACGTTTACTTTCCAGGTGACAATGGGCACTATAAAAATCCAATAGACTTTAATAATTATCCATGATCAGAAGTAGAACCACATGGTCCAAAAGAGCAGAAGCCAGAGCTCCTGAGGGTGTATTGTGAACATGTGTAAGAGGGTCGTAGACCAGCAGTGCTCATGACAGCATTTGGCTTGAAGTCCCCTGAGAGATTTTTCACTTTGATCATCAGCCCTGATGTCTTCTGGTGAGCATCTCAAGTTCAAGTTCAGAATGGTTCAGATTGAGTTTTTTCCTCCCCACCTAGTCTGCTCTTCTCCTTTCTCTAAGCAAATGATGGTGTTGGTCCCAATGAGCCTCTTAAGCACTGTTCTTGATCCTTCCCTTCTTTACTCACCAGTTCCTGGGCAGTCCTCTTCTCAGTTGCTCCCCCTTGCCCACTTGTTTCTATACTAACCTCCTAGCCTGTATGCCTTGGTTATGCTAATACCAATGGCCTTCTCTTTCTCACTGATTTTCCTCTAGTCCACTCACTACATCACAACCAGAATGTCCCTTCCAAAATGAAACTTGCTCAGACTGGAATGAAACTTAGACAGGTGAGGGTGACGGCAAAGACCTTTGCCTTCTGGACTCTGACGGCCCTCTGGGGCTGGCTTTTTGTCACCCCATCCACTTCTACTGTTCTTTGGCCACGAGGCATGTCTTAGTTTCTTTTCCTGTTGCTGTGACAAAATACCATGACAAAGGTAACTTAAAGAAGAAAGGATAAAAATATTTTATCCCCTGTAAACATCTTTCATGCAATTAATATTGATATTAGACATCATCTCTATGTCTTTACCATGAGTTGTGTGACACTGCCACCCGTTCTATAAAGTCATCTCCTTTAAAATCACAATTCTTAGCATTGCACTAACTAACTGGCCAGATAGTATAACCATAATTCTGAAAAAGATGTACATCTTCAAGACAAGACTTTCCTTAGGAAGAGAAGAGTAAGATTTATTAAAAGAAACATTAGTTGTTTGCATATGAAGTATTTCCATCCTAACTCTCAAAATCTTTACCCCTTTCCCTCCATAACCAATGACTAAAGTTTGATCCGTTGTTTTCTGTCTTCGTTTTGCCACATGGCTTTCTCTAAATTAATCTATCAACACATAGACACATTTTCCCTCCTGCCTGCTTTTGTCTGGTACTCACAGAATCAAAGATGTTTTAAAAGCTTTAGAGTATGGCAAGCACTTTAAATGTTGGTGTTGAGAACAGAGGCGCCTTTGAATAAGGAAGCCAAGAAGGGTTTCTCACCTCTCCTACTTTGTACCTGATCAAAGTGGGTCACTAAGTGGGAATTCGGCCTTATTAAGTGACATTTTTTTCCCAAGAGAGTCCATTCATCTCCTCTTAGCCATACACTGAATCTTTATTTTTAGGACTCCCGTGACACGGGTGATGAGCGGATGACAGGGCAGCCTCTGGCTGTCTTTCCTCTTCTTTCCCCTTGCATTGTTCTTTTGCTCTTTTGAAACCAGCACTGCTTAAATGGGATCAAATGGAAAAAGATGCCTCAGGTAGCCATGAAAACTGGAAATAGCAACTATTTGTCCTTGTGTGCACTAAGTATTGTTTATGTGAATATAAATACCTAGAAGTATAAACATGAGTGTATGTCACATGTCTGAGTTCACTCTTGGGGGAAATCTTGATTCTAGATTTGGAGGTGTCTGAAGCTGTGGGTGAGATTGTCCTGCTGTAATTTAACATAGCGTTCTTCTTGCGCTAGAACCAGGGACTTGCCTTCTGCAATGGAAATTAATCAACCTAACCTTTGTGATTTATTAATTAAATCAAACTAAAGACATCAAAGAGGGAAAAAGCCGTTAGTCGCAGTGATAGAATTATAGCTCTCACATACAGACTTTTTTT
>OU015753.1:82398482-82409274 GCA_907169655.1 Acomys percivali
CTTCCTTCCTTCCTTCCCTTTCTTCCCTTCTTCCTTTGCTTTTTTCTCCCCCCCCCTCCTTCTTCTTCCTTTTAGCTTTTTCAAGTCAGGATTTCTACTCTAATATGAGGTATTGTATACATACAAATCATGTAGAATACAAGATTTACCTCCAGTACTTTGAAAGTGCTATTGCAGGCTGTTTATGATAAGTAAGTTATACAAGTTAATTGTTAGTTGATCAAATCATGGTCAGGTCAATTACTAGTCTATTTATATTACAATAGCTGTCTACATTTCTAAGTGAAAAAAAAAAAACCTCACAGTTTAGTTACCAATCAAGTTTTAGTTTGAAAATGATTGGAAAATTTCCTTTCTTGATCTTAGCATTGGTGCATAGATGATGGGAGAACTAAACTCCAACTATGGATATGAAAATTTCATCTAAACAATATTCATTTGACTTAACTTAGTCAGATAAAAGAGCAGAAGAGATAGATTTGATACTGTAGTGTGTTTCAGAACTAGAGTATGCAATGGTGTGTTTGTGGTGAGGAACGTATGTCTGTGAAAACATAACTGTTTCAAGTCCCAGAGTGCTTTAATGAGATGAACTTATTTGTCATCACTTCTGTTTTAGTCAGTGTTCTAGTGCTGTGGCAAGCATGGTCTGGGGCACAAGCCTTTAATCCCAGCACTCAGAAGATAGAGGCAGATGGATCTCTGTGAGTTTGAGGACAACTTGGTCTACAAAGTAAGTCAAGGAGAGCCATGGCTACAAAACCAAGTTTTGGGGAAAAAAAACCTCAGCATTTAATTGGGGCTTACTTACAGTTTCCAGAGGTTTAGTCCATTAGTAGCAGGGTGGGGAGCATAGCAGTGTGCTGAAGAAAGCTGAGAGTTTTGTATCTGATCTGTGGGAAGGAAGGAAGGAAGAGAGAGAGAGAGAGAGAGAGAGAGAGAGAGAGAGAGTGAGTGTGTGTGTATGTATGTGTGGGTTAGCCACTAGGCATGGCTTGGACTTTTTAAACTTCAAAGCCCACCCCTAGTGACACAGTTCCTTCAAAAAGGCCATACCTACCCCCAACAAGGCCACACCTACCCCAACAAGGCCACACCTACCCTAACAAGGCCACACCTACCCCAACAAGGCCACACCTACCCCAATAAGGACACACCTACCCCAACAAGGACACACCTACCCCAACAAGGCCACACCTACCCCAACAAGGCCACACCCACCCCAACAAGGCCACACCCACCCCAACAAGGCCACACCTACCCCAACAAGGCCACGCCTACCCCAACAAGGCCACGCCTACCCCAACAAGGCCACGCCTACCCCAACAAGGCCACACCTACCCCAACAAGGCCACACCTACCCCAACAAGGCCACACCTACCCCAACAAGGACACACCTACCCCAACAAGGCCACACCTACCCCAACAAGGCCACACCCACCCCAACAAGGCCACACCCACCCCAACAAGGCCACACCTACCCCAACAAGGCCACGCCTACCCCAACAAGGCCACGCCTACCCCAACAAGGCCACGCCTACCCCAACAAGGCCACACCTACCCCAACAAGGCCACACCTACCCCAACAAGGCCACACCTACCCCAACAAGGACATGCCTCCTAGTCCTTCTCAAGTAGTGCTAGTCCCTGATGACTAAGCATTTAAATATATGAGACAATGGGGGCTGTTCCTATTCAAACCTACCATAGCTGCTTTGTCTTTTCATCAGATTCTTACCTTTTTTTTTTTTTTTCTTTTCTAACTTAAGAGAAAAAATGAAAAGCTTTAGAAAGAGTCTAATACTTTAATACTCTCTTGGGTGGGGGAATGAACAAAGGTTTTCACTTGGGAGTTCTCAAGTAGAGAGGAAGCAAGGGGTTGCACCTGAGGGTTCTCCAGGTCCTCTTCCAACCACCAAGGCCCACCCTCCGTCTTTCTAGGAGGAGTTCCTCCACTTAGGGATGAGCCACAGCTTTGGGGCAACAGCTAATACATCTGGAAGGAACCTAAGCCAAGAGGCCTGTGAGCTTTGCATCGCATTTTCAACTTCAGTGGTTGTCTGGGTTTGATTTAATCGTGCGACAGGTTTTAAGATTTAAGCTTTATTTTAATTAGAGAGTAAGGCAGAGCATTAAACTCCTCAAGGCATAGGAGTTTAAATATTATAAGGGAATTATTTATGAGCAGAGTTATTTTTCATTGTGGTTAAACTGAATTGTTGTGAAATTTTAGAAGTTATTTTCTTATTGCTCCCAGTGGCAAATTTCCTCAATCAAATGAAATTCTAAGGAGAAGAGCCATTTTTTCCACCCAAACAAGCTTTTATTTACTATAACATTTAACCTATCAGAGTACATAATACAACACAGTTTTCTTTTTCTTTCTTTCTTTCTTTCTTTCTTTCTTTCTTTCTTTCTTTCTTTCTTTCTTTCTTTCTTCCTTTCATCTAGTGTCTAGTTTATTCACATGGATAATATCTTATTAACTATGCATTTGCATGAGTGATTTGATTTTTGAACTATGATTCTGTAAAATCCCTTAGCACAGTGCTCACATTCCTTAAAAACTTAACACATACTACTTTTCCCTTTTTACCTTTCCTTTTCTTCTTTAATTTTGGTGCTGAGGCTAGAATTCAGTATCTTGTGCATTTTAGACAAATGTTCTACCACCAACTTACATCCTTAGCCCTAGGGAGCTTTAAAAAAAGTATTAGTTTGAAGACCTTGTCAAAAATTGAAGATAAATCTCGCTGTAGTGCATTGTATCATTTTTAACTATATTGATTGAAAAACATAATAAACAGTCTCATTAGAGATATTTCATTGAGTATAGCTCAGTTTAAGCAAAACCAATTATGTAGACATTGTAGAAAATAAAAAACTGAATGTAGCCTTGTTTTGGTGTTCAAGAAGTATATTATCCAGGGTTAGTAAAAAATGAGGGACATAATGCACATTTAAGTTTAAACAAATGAATATATGTGTATATCATACATATGTACAAACTGTGTACACATATGTATATACAAACTGTGACACATGCGTCTGTAGCTGTTATGTAAAGGCAGGCCTTGGAAGTTGCTGAAAAACATTGCCAGCTTTATAACTTTACATGGGTTGTTTCATTTCTCCTTTAACCTCTCTTATTTCAGCAAATGAAATAGACAATAGCAGCAATCATAATGATGTTCTACCTTCCTCCTAGTACTGTTTTGAGAATCAAGGTAAGAATTGAGAATCAAAGTACCTTGAGCTACACTATCCTTGGCACAAGTTCAGTACCCATAGCTTGCTGGTGAAACTCGTCTGGGGCTTTAGTTGTTTATTTTTTTTCTCTCTTTAAACAGATTACATTTAAATAAACATTCCCATAAACAAAGTCTTTTGTTGGGTATGGTAGTGTATACCCATAATTCTGGTATTCAGAAGGCTGAGGAAGGAGAGGTGGGGAATAAGCCAAGACCCGCTTGGCTCACATAGGGAGTGCCTGGTTAGGCAGGACTACATTGCGAGATCCTGTCTCAGAAAACGTAGAAAATAAGAAACAAACCATGCCAAAACAAAGCCTTCAGCTGCCCTTTCTACATTGAAATTATTCGGTATTCTCCAAAGAGTGGCTTTACAGTAGCCCTGGGAAAGAAGTGTCTACCTATTTTGAAGGGAAGTTGTTTTAAGCTATGATGCTGCAGTGATCACTTTTGTATGCCTGGATTGAGCCGTGAGGTACTCAGTAGTAGTTAGTTAAGCATGTCTCTGGATGTGTCTGTAAGGATGGGGATGAGAATAGTATTTGAAAAATGGACTGTATAAAACACTTCATTTTGCCCCATGCATCTGGGCCTCATTTATCTCATTGAAAAGGATTGCTTCTGTTTAAAAATTTAGAGCTTGGGGGAAAAATATTCTTCCTGCCTGATTTCTTCAAGCTTCTTCTGTCATTAGGCTCAGCCTGCAACTTCTATCATTAATTCTTCTGATTCTGAGTCCTTAGGACAGATTTGAATGATGCCACCACTCTCCTGGATCTTTAGCTTGCTAACTGTGGCTCTTGGGGGGTTCATTGCCCCTGTAATCCCATGGTTATAGCCTTTATTTATATTTTTCCCTTGTGTCATATCCATTATGTTTAATACAGGGTTGGCATGAGGAGTGATCTGGAGAAACAAAACGTTAAGGAGGATGGTCTGGACCACTCCTTTGCTTTCCAGAATTGCCTCTTTGATCGGATTGGACTTAACAATACCCTAGACTGACTTCTCGGTATTAAAGAGGCGGTATAAGTGAGCCACATGAAGTGTCTCAAACCCATCTAGTCCCAGCTCCTGCTCTACTCTTCTTCCTCCTCCTCTGCACTCAGGACTTCAGAATGACTTTGCGGTGATCACTGAGAAAGGAAGAGAAGACTCTGCAGGCTAGTTAGACATTATCTGAAAGCACAAGGCTCCAGTGTCAGACCTCTCCTGAGACATCCAGGAAGGATATTGGTGAAGGGAAGTCATCCTAGTGGACAGAACCTTGAGCAGTGTGCCTGGGTGAAAACTTTGCAACTGAGAAGAAGTGGCCAGACGTGTGACTATGTATTCATGAGCTGTACAACTTACAAAGGAACGTAACTGCAAGACTGGTCACAAGGGACCTGGGAGCAGGTATGCATGTGAATAGGCCTCTTAGAATGGGCAAAACACACCAAGATATTTGCTTTCCATGTGAGTGTTTACAAAGACTGGTCTTAGAAGAGGATGATTTGCATAATCAAGTTGGGGGTGATTTTGTCGTTGTAGATACTAGTTACTGGTTTTCACTAGCACAGCTGTTCTTGCCCAGTGAGCTCATGTATGAAGTAGCCATTGTGGCAAGAGTTGAGGTTATTCCTGGGCCTGAGCAACACAGACTTCTGCTCACTAAACCACTGAGTGGCAGAGATCACCCCTGAGTCCTTGCTATCCCCCATTCCTCAGCCACTGCTGGCAGTTTGCTTCCCTTGGATCTCTTTTGTCATGGAAGAGCAACACCTTGCTCTTCTGGCATTGACATTGACCCTGGATAGGGGTTTGGGTACCCTCATACGTCCATCTGCCCTGCTACACTACTCTTCATGGATCTACAGAGTGATTTAGCTTCCACCATGGTATCACACAGCGCTGCTGTGGGTCAGGGGACTCACTTCACGGATAAGAAGTTGGGCAAACAGTCCATCACTGTTTTCACAATGCCTTCCACTATCTAGAAGCTACTGGTACGATAGAATGGGCTTTTGAAGACTCCATCACAGGGCTAGCTAGGTGGCAATATTTTGCAATGCTGCTCAGTGTTTCTCAAAAGTCTACAATATGCTGAAGCATGCACTATATGGCACTGTCTCTCCCATAGCTAGAATAAGTGGATTAAAGAATCAAGGGAGGAAGTAGTAGCAAATTTTACCCACTGTTACTTCTAGTGACCCACTTACAACATTGTTGCTTCCTTTTCTCATGACCTTGTGCTCTGCTGACCTAGAGGCCTTTGTGCCTCCAGGAATGTTTCAACCAAGAGACACAGCACAACAATGATTCCATTTAACAGGGAGGTTAACTGCTGCCTGCCTGCTTTGGATTCTCCATGTCTCTGAATCAACTGTCAAAGGCAGTTACTATGATGACTGGGGTGGAGGGATCATGGCCAGCAAGGGGAGATGGGATGGCTACTTCACAGTGTCTGGAATAAGCGAGATGTTCCCGGTTATCTTTAGTGTTAGCATAGCCCTGTGATTAAGGACAGTAGAAAACTATAAGAAGCTTATTCATCTAGGACTGCTAACTTCCCTTCAGGCATGAAAGTTTGGCTCATTGTATTGGAAAAAAATTCTACAGCTAGCTAACATGGTTGTTGCAGTAAAGGGAATATGGAATGAGTGATGGAGGAAAAAAATTACAAAAGCCCAGATAAGAGAAATGAGGATTACAGTTGCCATGAATATTTTCTTAAAAATTTTTTTTGAGATGAATTGTTATTTTATGTGTATAGCTGCTTTGCCTGCATGTATGGCTGTGCACCACATGTATGTAGAGCTGAAGAGGCAGAAGAGGGTGTAGGGTCTCTTTGGATCTAGGGTTAAAGATGGTAGTTATTCACTATGTGGATGCTGGGAATTGAACCTGAGTCTTTTGGAAGAATAGTCAGTGCTTCTAACCTCTGAGCCAACTCTTCAGCCCCAACATTTTATGACTATAATTTGCATAAATATATTAAACAATTTTCTCAAACTCTGATCATATAAATATATTAATTTTGTATTATGGTATTAAATATTGTTAATTTTACATATTACACTTAAATTATGGGATGTTGGTAAGATGAAAATAATGATCAAGGACTGTATCTCCCCTAAAGGGAGGGCCAGTGTGTTTTGTTTATATGTAGCATAAATAGCATATTAGGTAGAATTATGATCTTGCTGTTGTCTGTCTTTGTAGACTAAGTATGGTTTAAGAAGATGAGTATAGGAGTTGACTGATGTTTAATTTGACATATCAGTTTGACTCAACTTGACCACAAGGTGCCCTAATACTTGGCTAAATGTTATTCAAAGTGTGTCCATCAAGGTACTTTTGGGTGATAAACATTTGAGTTGATAGACTGATTAGATTTGGATGAACCTCTTCCTGTCCATCACAAGACCCAAATAGTACAAAATAGCAGTGAAAGGGAGAGTTCACTTTCTTTGCTCCCTTTAAGGGGCATGTGCTTTTTCCTGCCTTCAGGTTAAAACTTAGACTACAATTCATAGATCAGTACTTTTAACTGTCAGGCTTTAGGACTAGTAAATAATTGGCTATTTAGGGTCCCAAGTTTGCAGACTGTAGATCTTGACACTTATTAACCTCCATAATCACATGAGGCAGATGTGTGTGCGCGCGCATGTGTGTGTGCATGTGTGTTTCTATGTGTATACTTAGTGTATACTATACTTCCTTTGGTTTTCTTTGTCTGGTAAACCTTGCATAATACATGTGACAAGTAATTTTTACCTTCCCCCAAATACTGTGTCTTAAGGATTTTACGTTGCTTCAGCTATCCTGACTCTCTACAATTGATACTGATGAATATTGTGACTGTTCTTATCCCATTTTAAAGTAAAACTGTCAGTAGGCATTATATGATTTTACAGACGAGAGGGAAGTTTTTATTACTTGCTCAGGGCACAGAGCAATATGAGCACAGGGCCTAGAATCCAGGTCTCCAAGCTCTTTGCCATTATTCTTTCCTCTATATTTCATTCTCTACTGCTGATTTGTCCTCTTCCTCCTCCTCTTCCTCCTCCTCTTCCTCTTCTTTTTCTTCACCATCATCATCGTTATTAAGAAACAGCAACAAAAGGATTTAAAGTCCTACTTCCAATGTACCTAGTTTATGTAATCCATATAGGTCCAGTATATTTGCAAAATCATCAAGTTTTACCAATAACCAGAGCACTGAAGCAAGTAGAGGCAAAAATAATCAATTTTTATGAATTATAGAGTATAAGTAAGTATAACTTTAAATGTTGTCAAAAGTACAACAACCCAGTTTCCTTGCTCACAGCTGTTTTGTTGAAACAGGAAAAGTAGAAATCTCATTGGGTCTGTTTTAATTAATGCATACTATTTAGTAGTAATCAATTTTCTAAAGTATTTAAAACATTTCACCTGGAAAGTTTAAGTAGTTCATGAATATTTACTGTAGTAATTTTTCTCTTAGAAGACTCTTTAATACATGCAAAGATGGAGTTCTCTCTTGATCAAAACATGCTATATTCAGAATTATTGTCATAGGACTTGTAACTTTACTATGATGTCCTTGTATATGCTTTAAAAATTTTAGATGTTAGTTGTAACTGAGAGGCTGTGACAGTTCGGTCATCATCAAACATCTATATTGTGCCAAGGTGTATAGGAGCTAGTTCATTGCTGCACTCCTTTTACAAGGACTTACATCAAACTCTGGGGTGTATGATGATAATGGGATGATGTGATGATACAAATCTTTAGTTACTTTGAAGTCTGTTAGAAGTGGATGCATGTAAATAATTACAGTGTGCCATAAGTTTTGTTCTATAGAGAAACCACAAATAGAGTGCTATGAGAGCTGAGAGAAAGGAGTTATTATGTTTACCTAGGAAGACTTGGGAAGCCTCCCCAGAGGGTTTATCTTTTGAGTTGTGCTCTTGTAAAGGTCAGGCTCCATTTGAACAAAGATATACTATTAAGGTTTCTATCATGGCATAAGAATGAGTAGAGATGGCTAGTCTTTATACAACATCTGGCACATAGTAGGTGTTCAGTAAATATATGCCGAGCAAGTTTGCATATCACAGTTGTCTGCATGGCCCCTGGCTGACTCCATGAGTGATGTCATAAAACTAATAGAAAAACATTTTCCCAGAAGCTAACTTGAGCAGTGGTTGCCCACTTATCGAGGACTTTAGCTGCTTAGTTTTCTTTGTCAGCGTCCTCTTGTAAACACTGACCATCGAGCCCTGTCCTTGAGAAATGCTGCAGCTGCTGGTTGGCCACTTCACCCACCTCTCACTTCTCAGCTGTTCACCAGAGAGCAGGATTGTTGCCCGTCTGACAGATGACCCTTTGCAGGGAATGACAGGGTGGTCACTTGGCAGCTGGAAGGGGATGTTTTCTTGGCTTGGCTTGGCTGTATTGCATTGGTGGTAATGGATAAATGCTTAGTAGCAAGATGCTGGTAGGTTATGTAGGAGTAGGTTAGTAGTGAAAATTTTCACCCAGGGAGGCAAGCAGTACACCACTACAGTAGGCGATGAGCTTCTCTGTTACTGATTGAGTAATGGGTTAGGGACCTTGTCCAACACAACTGCCCAGAGAGATGGTGACTATTTCTACCTTCATGGAGGATCAAGATGCATTCTAGCACCTTTGCTGTAGATGAATATACATGTATTTACTGGAGGAAATGATAAGACAGTCTCTGAAAAAGTGATCTTTATCCCTTTTGACTCAACTTTCAACAGAATTGGTGAAGGATAAAAAGTTTCAAATTATTTTGACAAGGAGAGAATAACATTAGTTAAAACCAGGATAGTACAAGTACATAGCAGTGTGTGGGAAGGTAAGGAATTCCTACAGCTGTCATGACGTTTTGTCAGACCCTTTCCACTTCCTCTACCATTTGACTCTGTCAACTGTACCTTCTTCCACAATAATCCTTTCTCTTAACTTTGGCGACAGTCAACTTTCTTGGTTCTTTCTCTGATTTCATCCACTGGGCCTTCTCTCCTTTTCCTGCTGCTTAATAAAAGAAACCTGGATTTCCTCCCAGTTCCTTTCGGTGATGACCTGTTAAGATGGACTTTGAGTTGAAGCTCTAGATTCTTAGCCACCTGGTGCTTATCCCCCACACAGTGCCTTGGCGGCGCCTTCTACACCATATCTTCAGGATCATCGCATATGCTCTGATCTGTCTGCTGGCTTTTGGTATGAACACCACTGGGCCATCTTTCCCTATGCCTCTCGCATTCCTTATCTGCAAAGCCCCCACAGCTGTGTCTAAGCAGTATTATATGGACGGTAATTCATATGCTCAAGTTACTACTTAGAGACTAGTCTTTAGATGGTTTTAGTTGCTCTGTTTTGTTCCTTACAGATGCTAACTTCTTTCCTTTCATCTTTTGCTACTTGGAGTTCAGATGCTCTGGGATGGGGCTTCTTTCTGCACGTCTAAGCTTGCTTCCTTATTTCAGGGTTATGATGACTTCACCTTTGTTTTCACCACTTCAAATCAAGTCCTGATCTAGGCACTCCTATCCAGAAATACTTTTTCTATGAGCTGGCCATGTAGGGGACCTTTTAATGGCAGTTATACCTTCCCTGTGTTCCAGCGCTGGCTTATAAATGCTTTCCAGAACTCTTTCTGGAAGGTTTCCTCTAGTTTTGACTTTGATTTTTTTTCTCCCTTGCAAAATGCAGAAGCTGGCTCGTAGGTGATTTTATAAGTTTATAAAACAAAAGTTTTATAACATTTAAAAATATTTTATAAACAGATGTTTCCCAGGGGGCGGTTAAGAGGAGAAAGAAAACCCCATCAGTGTCAATTATGTATAAGATTAACTTGGGATATGATTTAATCTTAGAATACAAGATTTCGAGGTTTGTCTAGTATTGAGAATTATTTTTTTGAGCAGAACTAATTTATTAGTTCAGAAACATAAACTGCCTCAGGGACATAGTGAAAACAAGATAAACTTGACACTAAAGGCATTTGTTTATTCATCATTGTAGAATTTCATTCTAGAGCCTAGGATGGACTTGAACTTGAAACCTTCCCTGCTTTAGTTTCCTGACTACTAAGGGTTTGAGCATGTGCTCTCATACTTTATAGTTGAAATTTAAAAACTATAAACATTTTCTTAATTTATATAACACTTTGGAAATAACTGCTTTCTTGGTGTAATTTTTAAAATTAAAACATTTAAAAATTCTTATTCACTTTACATCCTGATTGTAGTCCCCTCCCTTGTCTCCTCCGGGTCCCACCCCCCCTCCTCCCTCCTCCCCACAGTGGTTGAAGAGAAGGAACAGGATGGGAACCTACCATAGAGGTCCCCTGAAAGACTCCACCCAGCAGGGGATTGAAGCAGATGCTGAGACTCACAGCCAACTTTGGAATGGAGCACAGGGAATCTTATGGAAGAGTTGGGGAATAGGAGGACCTGGAGGGGACAGGAGCTCTACAAAAAGACTAGCGGAGCCAACAATTCTGTGTGTGTGTGTGTGTGTGTGTGTGTGTGTGTGTGTGTGTGTGT
>OU015753.1:82409284-82518877 GCA_907169655.1 Acomys percivali
GGATGCAGGCAGAGCAGAAGAGACTTGATAGGCTGGGGTCATATGGTAGGGGAGGAGGGCTCCCCCTTATTGAGAACTATTTTGATTCAGTTATAAAACACAGATACACTAATTGTCATCAAACCAATAGGAAGTTCACAAGTTGTAAGCCATTCCAGACAGGACAGGAATGCCCTGAGCTCCACGGTATGGTAATGCCCGTCACTGACTACACCATCAGTTGCTCCCCTTGCCTTTCAATATCCAGTGACCAGAATCTCCCCAGCGAATGTGAAAACCATCTTGTGGTTAGAGCTTATCTTTGCCTGGTTTGCCTACCACTGGCATCAGCTCTTCAGAGCTAATGTAGTTGACACTGTTAAACCACTGCTTGATTTTATGTTTGGATGTTGGTACATGCGTGTAGTACCTTGAGGACAACTGGAACATTGGTCTGTAGAATCATTGTTTTATTTTTAAGATTTGTACTTCGTTTCTATGCTTTGGCAGTGTGTGTGTGAGTGTGTGTGTGTGTGTGTGTGTGTATGTTTGTAGATAGTGGATTTTAGCTATTTTCATCCTGATTATCCTCCTTTTTATCTTCCCAGTCTCCTATTGGAATGTTTTTTTTTCCCCCCAATCAGGACTCTATCTTGCTTTCATGTAATGTAGCATTGCTTTGTTAGCATGGGTGGAAGGGAGGATCCTGAGCAACATATCAGTGGGTACCCCATTGAAGAAAGTGACACCCCTTTTCCCCAACCACTATCAACTGTCAGTAGTCCGCTAGGGAGGGCTGAGGACCTGCAAGCTTTTCTTTCATCTGTCCTTTCCTCATTGTTTGAAAATGTTAGCTAGCAACCTTATGGAATTGGAAACATATGCTATGATAGTGTCTGTTCTCATGTTTGGATGCCTGCAGTTGTTAGTCTCTTCTTTGGGGGTATGATTTATGCTTTTCCAGCAAAATAATTCTTATAGCTAATAAAAATAAAAAGAGCACTTACAGATCAAATACTAACAGCACAATAGCTGTTGGTTCCACCTCAGCTTCTGCATTCCTTTTTTGCACCACCCCCACCCCCACCCCACCCCCTGCCCCCGACCTCCCCATCAGCAAATCTACACCTGACCCTGACCTTCAGGATTAGCCCTGATCATCTGCTAGAAACACGTGCCCTCCCATCTCTAGTCATGGTGCCAGCTGAAGCCAAAGCTGTATTAGCTGACATTCTACCCACTTCTGTGCTGTG
Organism: Acomys percivali; assembly: GCA_907169655.1. Lineage (NCBI taxonomy): Eukaryota > Metazoa > Chordata > Mammalia > Rodentia > Muridae > Acomys > Acomys percivali. Next base: position 82,410,517 of record OU015753.1, read on the forward strand.
GTTCTAAGCATAACACTTCCATCTTTTTTCTTTAAGAGTTTATCTTCCTGTGTGCTAAACTATGTGCTTATCTGAGACTTGGTGTTTGTAACCACCAACATTCTTTAGTTTCTCAGCACACAAACTGAGGTTAGTTATCAATCCACTTCCTATCATAAGGTGATAAGATAACCCGTGAATTGGTCCAGCCCTTACATCCCAGTGAAATCTCTCTCCCTGGTTGCATTTCCCATGTGTCTGTATCTGTTTCCTGTATCTCTTCTCCCATTGTTATATCCCACATATGTTATAGAATATTCTCACTTGTTATTTCAGATCAGGTCTCTGTCATTGCTAGCTTTTCTAGCTTGTTCTTCTCAATAGACAGTTTGACCTCTAAATTAAACTGTCTTTTCACACCTCTATTTCACACCTCACACAATTAACTGTCTTCTGAATAGTACATTGTAACCCAGAGGGCCACATTTCTGAAGACCTTATAGAGTTCCGTGTTTAGTGGTAACAAAGCCAACCATGCTGGTCTGTGGCTACTTCCTGTTTCACTCAAGAGAGTTCAGGCTTTCACCCACAGTGATGATGTCATTAATAATGAGGCTCCCATTGGCCACATCTGAACAGGGGGTCTAGGTTCTCTACATGCATTGTCCTTGGTTGGTGTATCAGTTTGTGCAGGACCCCTGTGTCCAGATCTGCAGGCCTTGATGGTCTCCCAGTTGAGCCCCTGCTCCCTCCCGGACCTTCTATACCCCCACTCTTCTCTATCAGTCTCAGTGCTCTGCCCAGAGTCAAGCTTTCAGTCCCAGTATCTGTCCCAGTTCCCCACTGTCTCTCAGAGGACACCTATTTTTGGCTAACATCCACTTATAAGTGATTATATACCATATGTGTCTCTCTGGGTCTGGGATACCTCACTCAGGAAGATCATTTCTAGTGTCATCCATCTGCTTGCAAATTTCAAGATTTCCTTGCTTTTAATAGCTAAATAGTATTCCATTGTGTAAATATACCACAATTTCTTTATCCATTCTTCAGTTGAGGGACATGTAGGTTGTTTCCAGATTCTGGATATTATGAATAATGTTGCTATGACCGTAGTTGAGTAAATTTCCTTCTTGTGTGGTGGAGCATCTTTCAGGTATATACCGAGAAGCAGTATAGCTAGGTCTTGAGGTAGCATTATTTCCAATTTTCTGAGAAAGCACCAGATTGATTTCCAAAGTGGTTGTACAAGTTTGCACTCCCACCTGCAATGGAGGAGTGTTACCCTTGATCCACATCCTCGCCAGCATGTGCTGTTGCTTGAGTTTTTGATCTTGGCCATTTTGACAGGTGTGAGATGAAATCTCAGAGTTGTTTTGATTAGTACTTCCCTGATGACTAAGGACACTGAGCATTTCTTTAGGTGTTTCTCAGCCACTTGATATTCCTCTGTTGAGAATTCTCTGTTTAACTTTGTACCCCATTTTTAAAAATTGGACTATTTGGTTTGTTGGATTTTATTTTTTAATTTTTAAAATTAAAAAAAAATTTAAAAATTTAAAAATTATTATCCCATCACTTCTATCCTCTTCTTCTCCCCTCCCTCCCTCCTGCTTTCACCCTATTCCATTCCCCTAGGTCTATGACCAAGGGGGACCCCTATTTGACCACCTTCCCTTGGTGGGGAGGCCTGGTGGTTTGTTGGTGTTTAACTTCTTGAGTTCTTTATATATTTTGGAACTAGCCTTTTGCCGGATGTAGGATTGGTAAAGATCTTTTCCCAATCTGTAGGCTGTTGCTTTGTTGACAGTGACCTTTGCCTTACAGAAGCTTTTCAGTTTTATGAGGTCCCATTTATTGCTTGAAGACTTCTGCTGGACCTCTGACAGGAACTCTGGTGCCCATGATTTGGTCTCTGCCCCTTGGCAGGATGGCATTGCGGGCACACAGAGGAAGGAAAAGCAGGCTGTCCTGATGAAACCTAAAAGGCTGTGGCCAGACAGTGGAGTGGTAGGAGGGCACCACTACCAGAGATCTAGGGGAGGGGAATAGAGCAGAAGGGGGAGCGAGGTTGGGAGGAAGATAAGAGCATGCGGATAACAATCGAGCTGTAATGAGAATAACTTATAATTAATAAGGAAGAAAAAAAATAATGAGGCCCCCTTCACTCATAAAACAACCGTGATTTGAGTAACAAATATCACAATATGGTCTCCTGGCCTCTTCTTAAGATGTGATAGCTGCTCATCTGCCAAATTTTGCTTTACTTGTGGGGGATATGGTGTATTATGGAGAAACCTAAAAGTTTTGTGTTTAAAAAATCTGAAAAATAAGAGAATCAAGCCCATTACGTGATTCTCCAATAGAGATAGTACAAATATTGAGATCTGAAATTGGCAGATCAGGACTGACATGTTTTTCTTAAGGCCCACAGGCTGGGTGTTACATTGTCACAGCCCCTAAGGCTTCCCAGGAAGCTGATTTTCAGTGTGTGTCATGCCCTCCATCAAATGCCACGTGCCTGCTCATTGCCTATGCACTTAGTTTTGAGTGTTTGTGATTTCAATGCTCAGTTATGGGAGGCCTTTGGGTGACCATATTGTTCACATAACTGTACTCGAATCACTTCAAGTAAAGAAAAGACAACCATTCTGAGAATACTGCCTCTCAGGTACTGCCAAGGGGCAGGCGATCAGATGCCTGAGGGTGCAACAGAGCTGCAAGTGATCAGGCCTGGGGAAGGACTTTTGGGCCTGTTCTCTATGAACCAAGGCATAAATGAGATGCAGTGTGGAAGCAACAATTCCTTTTATCTTTACTCTGCCAAATTCCTTAAACTTGTCAGCTCACTGCAATGGGAGAGGGAAGAGTGGGGTTCTGTCGGTCCGTGTGAATGGAATACATTGGCGGAAGTGCAACAACAGGTCACAGACACAGTACTTGTCTGATATATTATGGGACTTGGTGGATATGATTGTTCTGCCCCTTTAGTGTTTCAGTGGCTATCAATACAGTGATATTAAAAAGGAAGCAAAAAAGAGAAGCCACAGTGGAGAATCAATGTTTTTCTGCTGTGTATTGTCAAAACACTTTGACTTTGGGAGTTATTTATTTGGGGGCTGCTTTTCATGATCAGGAAATTTTTCTACTATTCTTTCTTCCTATATCCCACTACTTATTCAAGAACAGGTGGAGAAGGGATTGTGCTATTGTGAGATCAACACAGGGCAGGTGGTTAGTGGAGCCAAGGGTAGCTCTGTGTAAGGCCTGGAAATCCTCTATGTAGGAAACAGAGCTGTCAGAACTTTTGAATCTTTGTTGCTTAATCTCATCGCATCTGGTAATTTCTTACCTAAGCTATTGCACATGAAAATAGAAAGCAACCACAAATGTTAGGTTTTCTTTCACATACGTTCAGTTTCCAACAATCATAGGTTTTATATTTAATAGATTGGCTGTTGAGATGACACATCCCCCATCTTTCTTTTAGCATACCTTTTCCGCATGACAGGAAGATAGTCATCGGTCAGATTTAAGGACTTTAGAATGAATATTCCGTTTCAATATTAAACAGCTTTCCTTTCAAAGAGATCCTTTTTAGATCTAACTTAAGTTCTTCCTCTTGGAATTTAAGGCTACTTCCTTTGGTCCTCCCTCATCACAGAGGCCATCTGGTCACTAGAACAACTGATCAAATACCTTAAGAATGCCAAGTCATCCACCAGCCTTCCCTTTACCAGACGGAATAATCCCAGTCCCTTTAATCTTTCCCGGAAGATATCACTTTCCAACCCTTTAATCATCTTTGTGGTTCTTCCTTACTTTACTAGAATAAAGCTTGCAGCTTCTATATGGGGTTCAGGTTTCAAAACTGATCTTTCTATGGTATGGAGAGGCTATCTGGTCCTACCCAAGCCCTTGTTGTATCTGTGTGAGGAAACCCTTCTTAATCCCCAGAGCCGAGCTGGCTGGTACTCTGGCTTTCCCTGCTCATAGAGGAGTCATTCTAGATGTATCGATGGCATAAAGACTCAGACTCAGTTCAATGTTAAGGAGCTATTCCTTTTAGCTTCTGTTTTCCTCTCATAATTGACCTTTGTTGTTGTTGCTGCTGTTCAGTTCATCAGCAAAATGATTAGTTGAGGGAATACTTTAAGTTGGATAGCTTTATCAGCAAAGAATTTTGAAAAGTATTTAGGAAAGGCTTTAATTGTATAGTTAAAGAAGTACAAGGAAGATACAGGTTAGAGGGCCAGATGCTGTAGTTGTGTTAGAGCAGTGGTTCTCAACCTTCCCGATGCTGCCACCTTTTCATACAGTTCCTCGTGTTGTGGTGGTGACCCCAACCATAAAATTATTTTCCTTGCTACTTCATAACTGTATGTTTATTGCTACTGTACCGACTTGTCACGTAAACATCTGTGTTTTCTGATGGTCTTAGGCGACCCCTGTTAAAGGGTAATTCAACCCCCAAAGAGGTCACCACCTACAGCTTGAGAAGCACTGTCTTAGAGGGATAAGTCTAAAGGAGTGGCACGGCATTGAAGGGCTGTAGTCAATGGCAGCGAATAGGAAAAACCAGAAGTTTGCTCCAGGAGCGGCTTTCAGTCCTCTCATCTGAGACACAGAAGTATCTGCTTGGGCTGATGGATGTGGGGTGGCTTTCTCTAACCTAAAGAAACAGGGGGACCTGCTAAGTTCAGGCAAATACCTATTATGCTTGTGAGTTTGTTCTCAACTGTACAGAGCTTTGAGTCATCTGAACAGAGGGAGGCTCAACTGGGAAAATGCTCCCATCAGATTGGCCTGTGGGCATGAAAGCAAGATTAGGGAGCACGTTCTTTTCTGATGATGAGTGTGGTTGAGTTCTTCGGCCCACCGTGCCCAGTCCTGGGGAGTGTAAGAATGTGACTTGAGAAGGAGCAAGTCGGTGAGCAGTGTTTGTCTATGGTCTCTGTTTCAGTTTCTGCCTTTAGACCCCTGTCTCAAGCGCCTACTTTGATTTCCCTGCATGATGGACTAGAATCTGGAAGCTGAAATAAACTCTTTCCTCCCCCAAGTTAGTTTTGGTCAGTGTTTAGTCCTGGCAATAGATTTCAAATTAGCACACCCATTATATATATTATATACATAAAGGACCTCTAAGATTGTAGAAATGAACTGACAGCTTCACTAGTCACTGCTGCTTATTTTTATAAAAGCATTTGTATCTAAATGCAGATGAGATTAATATTCAGCTCCCTTTTACATGGAATGTGAGAGACATCTAAGATTGTATGTAACTTCTGGTCTACTGGGATTGTCCAATTCAGTCTCCATCATTAGAAAACTAATGGTGGTTGGTCTCTGGGGATCATAAAACCAACATTCATAACTTGACCTTCAACCTCATCCACTAACTTCTTATTAGAAGGTGAGTGTGTGTATGTTAAAGTCAAAATTCCAGTGTCACTGTTTGAGTCTTTGAAAAACAAGTCTGGATACTTTCAAGCAGACCAGGCTACTGGAAGTATGGTTGGTGGCACTGACTGACTTCTCAAAGACATGAAGTACAAGAAGTGTGGCTGTGAAACCCAGCAGCTATTGGAGTGCTTGTAGAATGGCTGAATGCTAAGGCATGTACAAGGAAATCAGTACTGCACTTTGTGAACATCGGAGATGCTGACGTCACAGCTAGACAATGCAGCATATGTGACGTCACAGCTAGACAATGCGGCATATGTGACGTCACAGCTAGACAATGCGGCATATGTGACGTCACAGCTAGACAATGCGGCATATGTGACGTCACAGCTAGACAATGCAGCATATGTGAGCGCTGACGCTCACCAGCTATTTATGGTCCACACTCAGGCCTCCTGATCTTTGTATTCAGCTCCCACTACAAACTTGATGCAACGTAAGCAGAGAACCGTGAAGCTGTGGTACGGTGCCTTTCTGTCAACCCTTTTCCTCCCATTTAAAATGTGCAAGAGAAGGGTATTATACTTGTAATAAAAAAGACTTATGAACACATCAGGAATCTGTACAAACGAATTAGAGTCATGAAGGTAGCTGGCTGGGGTGAGCCTGGGGTTACTAGGTTCCACTAACTCGACTTCAACAACAAATTCTAAATGTTTCCTGTGCTATAAATTAGAAACTACTTGCTTTAATTAAGACCATCTGCACTGCCAAACATTCTTGGGGACTCAAAGAGTGCCACAGTGAGGACCAGGGCATCTACTTGACCCATTTGTTCTCTTTCTGGGGAAAGAGGTCAGGCAAGTGTTTTTTAGATTTGAGTTTGCACGTGATTGTACCCACCAACCACATTGAGCAGCCAACAAGTGAAGTGATAATGAAGTATTCGGTAGCCATCCAGAAAATAAGATCACCCTCCCACATGTATATATGACTTATTCAAGTTTTCACAGTCACTCTTGATTGACAAAGCAAGGTGTCTGCTGTTAGTTTAGGGATTGGACAAAGAAGGTGACAGTGAAGAGACAGAACGGTACAAAATACAAGCCTTACGTGTGACACTTTGGAAAGAAAAAAGGGATTTAAAAATGAAAAGCAGAGCTGAGAGTCCCTTCAAAGTACTGCACAGATGATATGAGTTTGTGGAGTGTGAGCCTAGTGTGACTATTAGTATCCCAGTCTTTAAGGTCATGGGTAAAAATCAAAACAAAACAAACAACAAAAAACAGGCCAAATGAACCCAAACTTGCCTTTTGTCTTCATGCTTTTGTGTTGACAGACTGATGGACTGAATACCAAGGTAACGAGCTATCATTTGACAAGTATAAGAGGCACCGTGTAGTGTTGTGGAAGAATTAATCTTGATTCAAATGAATGAGCAATGACACATTGACTTAGGGAAAGGAGTTATTTGTTTGCAGTTCATTGTTTTAGAAAGGTTTTTTTCCATTTACTGAAAGAGGATGTGTAGTGACTGCAGTAGCAGTGGTTGAGTTGAATGGATGATCAAACCACTGGGAAGATGGCGTCTGTGCCATCTCATTTTATCCTATTTGTGATCCTATTTGTGGCATTGTCCTCTGTTTCACAGCTTTAGAGACTGAAGCTGAAATCACCAGCTTAAGTGGCAACATCAAGGTTTGAAGGTGGAATCCAGTCACTACCGGGACATCATTTCCTCTGACCATAGAAAGCAGCAAAATACTTTGATCTTTCTGACTACTAACTATATACAGACTCTGATATAAAATCTACAGAACTGAGAAAAATCCCTTCCCAAAGGGAAGGGCAGCTTTGGAGGTCATTGTCCTTGAGATGATGTAGGTACATTGGAACAGGTATTAATGAGATGTTTGTTCCTGAGAGTTGAAGAATGCTACATTATTCATTTAGTAGCAACACGCACTCCACATGTACATTCTCCTGTATCTGACCCTCCTACACACAAGAAAATGTAATCACTAGAGACAAGATTTAATCAAAGAACTTTCTCAACACTCAGTAAAATTATCTCATGTTGCAGAACAACTAATAACAGGGCATTTCTGGGAATTCGTAAACGAGAGGAAACTTAGAACAAAATGCCTTTTTAAAGGTAAAAGTGACTGGAGTTTAGCGGTCAACTCTATTTGTGCTAGGTTTATCTACTGGGTATGATTTATTCATTTCCTATGGTACTCCATGGAGGAAGTGGCTATTTGTGGTTGTACCCACAAACTCTGTGAGTGTTTTTAAGAATGAACTGGAGAACTCACATGTATTTAGGGAATGTGTAAAACAAACCCCCAAATTTAAAAAAATACAGCTTTCATTTAGAGAAAATCAACCTTAGCTTCTTACATATATTTCCGCCTTTATTCAGAGTATACATGTTGAAAATTTCTATATAGCAGTAAGTTTTTAAAAATGTATATATATATATATATATAATGCAAGTTCTAATATATTAGTGAAAATTATTTATTTGTTTAATTTTTTATAAAATGAATTGATTCTTCCAAGTTATATTGTAAAAAAATTTAAGTGATTTTTTAAAAAAGAATTAAGATTTGTGTGTGTGTGTGTGTGTGTGTGTGTGTGTGTGTGTGTGTGCATGTATATATGTGTGCGTATATGCATGAATGTGAATATGCAGTTGTGTGTGCTCTTGCAGGTGCACACAGAAGGCAGAGGAGGATGCTGAATGCCTTTCTCTATCCTGCTCTGTGTTCTCCCCTTGAGACAGGGCCTCTCACTGAACTTAAAGCTAGCCAGTGAGCTCCCAGGATCTGCCTCTCTCCACCCTCCAATGCTTGGGGACAGACACATGCAGTGATAACTTGCTGTTTATGTGGGTGCTGGGACTTTGAACTTAGACACTCATGTATGCATAGCCAGGGCTCTTATCCACTGAGCCATGCTTCTAGCCCCCGTCATAGTAATTTTCCAACTGTCATTGCTTCACAAGAGGATGCAACTTCAATTCTATGATAGGAAGTCTTCATTTTATGAAAAAAAAAAAAACCATGAAATAGCTGCAAAGGGTGAACCACGCACACACAATCAACATTACATGTTAACTAACTGTAGTGAAGTTAACCCATTATTGTGCCTCGTCACTGGGGGATACAGGGCGGGATGAAACCACCCCCACCATTAAAGTGGCTACACCTTGTGCTAACTGCTAATATGTACCAGATTCAGGATATACTTAGATATAACTTGGCTATCCATAAATAATAAATATCACTGCTAGAGAGGACACTATTACTGAACCTACCTCTCAAATCTGTGTCACACAGGAAGTGGTACCTAGACCTTGTTGCCCAATGTTTACCACAGATCACGTGTTGCTAGTTTGTTTCGCTATTAGTTTCTGATCACTGTGGTGAGTTCTGTGTTCTGTTACACACTTCTCTGGAGGCTGATTATTTAGTTTAACGCTCAGCTAATGATTGGACAGATGTTCTTAAATGTCTTGAACGTCTCCTGCTCTTGTTGATGGGCTCTTTGACGACTCTGTTGGGATATGCCTTGTGTTCCCTTGTACTGTACAGTTCTACCTTAGCCCTCACTTTTAACTCATGGATTGCTTCACAGAGAGTCAGAAGTGAGAGATTAGGCATCCTCGGGTCTTTCCTGGGTAGCTACATAGGCCTACACACTCAGTCATCTATAGATGCAGAGATATATTTATAACCAAGGATATTACATTAACCATATTTTTCATTAATTTTCTCTGTCAGCCTCTTGTTAGTCCCACCACTAGGCAGCTGTGACAATAAACATCTGCTGCTGACAGTTGACCTTGGATACAGCTTTTTCACCTACTGGCCTCTGAGTCAGGTTAGAGAAAGATAGCCCAGAGGAGAAAGTTTCTCAGGATGCTGCCAGACAGGTCAGATAGGACACATGTCAGGCTGGGGAACACTGGAGCCTGTTGGTTCTATCTGGTGACTGGCCTGTTTCTAGGCTTCACACCTTTGGTTTCAAGGCTGATGGTAACAATACTATGACAGAGGTGGGAAGAGGGAATGCGAATAAGATGAACTAAAGCTCAAAACTTCTTATTCTAAAAAAAAAAATTACCCTGTTTCACTTGAATAGGCACTGTTTACATGTTATAGCCAATGGCCAATTATCAGATTTTTAAGAGTTAACTTTGACTGATTTTTCCAGTTTCCTTATTCCCTCTGTGGAGCAGTGAATTTGTGGAGATTTTTATTTTGTAATTCATTTTGAAATCTCTGTTGTGCTCTGTTTTAAAGTGAGTTTTTTTCCCTGCTGTAGTTAATGAGGTGGCTGCCAGAAGCGACTTGGGCAATGCCTCCTGGCTTCTTTCAAGATGGCAAGGGAGGGAAGGAGTGATACAAGTGACCATGAGAATCAATGAGGATGAACGAATCAGCCTCATAGCTCAAGCAAACCAAAGTGACTCAGACTTATCCTTCCTGGACACGTATTAGTTAATTAATGGCAAAGACAAGAAAATTCTATAGTTAGCTTAGTTTAAACAGCTGGAGGTACATGGGTGTTGGAGAGTATAGCCCATGCTCTCGTGGGTTCTTCTCCACAGGAGATTATATAATCTCAAAAAAGAAAACATGCTTAACAAAAGATGAAACAGCAACTGGGACTCCTACCTACTTATGCGAAGGTACTTTCCGGAGAGCAAAGGATGTTCCCATGGTCATACCATACAACAGTTCATCCATATGAGCTTTCACCTGTAATCAAGTCAGAATGGGGTGCCTCAAAAAATAGTGTGGGCATCGGCTTGACAGTTGAGAACAGTGCGTCGGTTGGGAAGCAGCATGCGCTTGAAGCTGAGAAGCATTCTGATGCGTCTTGTTACCTTGTTGAGCCCGCTGTGTCATTTGTAAGCAGTGGCTGTGATCTGCGAGGCTTCAGTCATTCCGTCGCTAGAACACAGTGACAGGTCTGCACCCATCAAGTGCTATGAAGTATAGTCCGTTACGCACGTTGGCCCCTGGAAGCTTATAATAATCACTACCACTGCAGACCATCATGAACAGCAGGGCTTCAAGAACATTGCTTCCTGTCATTTGTTAGTCATTCTTCACAGTCTCCCAGATCGGTGGATTGGTGTTGCAATCATTACCTTAGTTCTCATGATGAATATGTTGAATCTCGGGAATATGAATCACATGACTAACGTCCCACACTTAGCTCATGTTGGGACTAGACTTTGGGATTGATCCAGTGCTCTTGCAATGAGCTTTCTCAAACCAATGGAAGTAAGTACAGTTCTTCCCAGAGACATGAAAAAGAAGCCAGTTACTGTTGCCAGTGTCACGCTGTTTCCTGAAGCTCATAAGGTGAGACAGTTTTGCACTAGTTGAACCAGAACACCTATGGGAGACAGGGAGACACCCAAGCATAATTGATGTGGAAGGACAGAAGAGGAGCAAGAGAGGGAAAGCGTAAATGTATTTATTTAGCAGCCTTGAAATAAAACGGGTTTCTGTGGCACATACACTATTAATCCCAGAACTCAGAAAGCAGAGACAAGTGTATCTCTGTTAGTTCAAAGCTAGCCTGGTCTACATAGAGTTCCAGGCCAGCCAGAGCTACATAGTGAGACCCTGTATCAAAATAAAAAATGGCCACTGACAGCAGTACATTTATTAGTAGTTAATTGTAAGAGCAAGTGCACTTTCATTAGCAGTGCATTCTTTCCTCTTGCTAGATGAATTGAAGTGCTTTCTAGAACAGTATGATGATCTGTCAATCAACTAAATCATGACCATGACCTCAGGTCCTTGAAATCATAATGTGCAGGTAGTAGTCATTTTGGGGAAGCAGCAAGGCTCCCCAGTGGGTTCACATTTGGTCTCATTCCAGTATTCCAGACTTCCTCTTTTCCAGCGCAGATAGCAATTATCACTTTTTGATGTGGCTTTGAAATTTTAGAACAGAACCCCTCTGAAGTGCATCAGACATTCTTGGACTGTTCTCAGGACATTCTTCTTGCAGATCCATGGAGCCAGCTGCTCCTCTGCCTTAGTCAGGCAGCGTTTTGCGATGCTTGTAAGAATGTGCGTATAATAAAACACAATCTCAGGCATTGATCCAGTTGCATCTATTTTAGGAGGCGATTATAGCAAAATGAGACACTGATTTATAAGGTATTGTTCCTTCTGGCCCGGGGCAAATTGCATGGTTTGCCACAGAGGTGACTTAAGTGTATCGCTGAGAAAAGACCGTGCTTATGAATGTAGCTTCAGCACAATTCAATGTGCATTCTCTCCATGGGCGTGCTAACAGAGAATGCACGATTGTATTACAAAGTAATTATTGGGTAAGGCTAACGATGTCTTTTTGGTAGCTGCCCAAGTGCAGTCAAATGATGACACAGCCATTAGCACAGCTCAATATAAAAGTCCTCACACTGAAGACAGTTTTATTGACATTGCGTATCCCAAACCTAAATCAGAATTTCAGTCAGAACTCACAGAAGCAAGGTTTGGCACCAGCGCTTTCTGACTCAGTATCTAACGCCATCTTGTACTATTTATTGCCTGAAACAGTAGCACATAACTCTGTCCCCTTCTTTGTTTCTTTGTTTCTTTCCAGCACATCACTTAGAAAATTGAGTTGCATGATAAGTTGAGTATATCATGCCACAGATCGAAAGGAAAGTGTTAGCATGGGCCGTGATGTTTTCTTGTTCATAGTGGTGCTTTTTAGACAAAAGCATTAATGTTCCTACAGAGGAAGCCAAGGTCCATTTTTTTCATCTCATATACACTTACTCTGCAAATTAATCTCAGCTAAAACTAGGTGACTTCTGAATGTACAAACATCATATTTAGATATTTTGGTCATGTCTAGGCCACCCCAAGGAGTAAGACAGTAACTGTAGAATTCTTTATCATTATCCAATGCCAAAGAAATAGCATGCATTGAATAGTCATGGGAGTAGGGTTAGTGTCAGGGAATGTGATCCATTGGACTTGGTTAGTTGTATATAAAAATCTGTTTAATTTTGTATAAAAGTGTCTTTACCTTGCACAAAGGGAAACAAAGTTGGCCATTTTCTGATCAAGTGTTTAGCAGCTAGGAGAGCTAAGGGTTGAGTCAGCTTTTTATGAATTGCAAGCCCAGGCTTTTCCCTTATGCCATGTGGCCTCTCAACAATAGAGCTGTTTATCCTAAGCACCACCAATAAACCAGGGTAGACTCCCATGTGGTTTGGCTAAAGCGTTTGTCCCAATAGGCTCTTTTTATTGCGTCTCTGGCCACACATTTCATGTCGTGCAGGAAGCCACCGTCTCCCTGCAGTTGTCTTTCCTGGATTTCTCTGTGAATTTTTGTCTTCTTTGATATATAATATCACACACCACAAAAAAAGAATGTGGCGCAGCTTGAGATTAGCGTAAAATGAGCTGGTTGGGGCTGAAAATCTTACATATAAAAATAAGGACACTGGACTAAAGAAAGTTAGGGCTTTTACTTTTCACATTCTGAAGTACATAGAATGGTTTTCCACATTGGAGGGGGAAGTGTGTGCATGCTGTGTGTTTGCAGTACTGGAATGTAACTGCAGCAATTATGACCCACAGTTTAAGGGTTGTGAATAATTTGACCCATTAGCCTTATCTTCCTTCTGTCAGTATTTTTGAGTTTATACTTTAGGTAATAGATACCCACTTACTTCCTTTTTTTTAATTAAATTTTATTTTATATGTGTGAATGTTTGGCCTGATTGTCTGTGCAGCGTGTGTGTATACTGCCATGGAGGCCAGAAGAGGGGATCAGATCCCCTGGACCTGGAGTTACACATGGTTGTGAGCCGCCACATGTGTGCTTAGAATTGAACCTTGGTCCTTTGGGAGAGTGGCCAGTGCTTTTACCTGCTAAACCATCTCTTCTGCCCTATAGATGCCTGTTTTTAGAATTCCTACTACATTTTTTTGTACTATGGCTTTAAAGAATTGAAATGTATTTTTTTTCACTGTTTGAAAACATTTTTGATTGAATGTTTTTAAGATAGGATCTTATGCATAGGTACACCCTTATGTAGCTATTACAACATTGATAAATTTTATAGCATTCTCTGTGTACTTAAATACTTCCAATTTTAAACCTATATGCCTTAACTAAGGCAACATTAAATACACACACACACACACACACACACACACACACACACACAAACACACACCAACTAGTGATTGTGATGAGGCAGGAGAGATATGAATCACTAAAATGGTACAGACTACACTATTAATGGCACAGTAATAAGTTTTACTGCAGCATTACATCACTGCAGAGGTCCTTAGAGAATGCCAGGTGGTGTGGAGCAAGTATAAGATAGGAATTTTACTCTGTTGGCATGGCATTATGGATCACGATGGCAAAAGAACCATTTTATTGCTCCTTAATTCTGGACTCAGAGTTCACCTGCTTGAAACAATTTGTCTATAACCTCAGCTCAATACTTAAGACACTTTCTACAGCAATGATCAGATAGATGTATGAAATAGTGAAAAATTTGAATTGTGTAGCACTTTAATAAGAAGTCTACACTGTCCCTCAATGGCTCGGGCCTTACATTGTAAATAATGTTCTCTTTGAAGTCTAGTCAGTGCCATGATTTGTGAATTTCTGTGCTTACTGTTGGTGGTTGGGCTGTTGAAACAGTCCCAGGCTCAGTGCTGCTGAGCTGTCCAGTGTGATCTACGTGCAGGTAATGTCAAAGATTGCATCTTATAGAGATGGCCAATGTGTTAGAGAGGCCCTAATTAAGCCATGCTGCTAGTGGTGAGTTTGACATTAGCAAATCAACCAATCGTACTATGTTAAGTGTCTTTAAGTTAAGACAAGCACACCCGTAAGACAAAGTTACATATCGAAGAGTTGTTGAATAGGCGCCTCACCCGCAATTTCCCCTTGGTACAGTGGCTCTATTTACAAGCTCAGTGTTTGTGTGACTTCGTAAATTATTGCTGTGAAAATAACAGGAATAAATTTCACTTGGAGCCGCAATGCAATACCTCCCAAATAATCAGGATTATTCCAATTCAACTATTTAAAAACTCATTTTTCATGAGCATGAGCTAGAAATGTGCCCTAGAGCTTGAAGGTCCTTTGTTTGTGTTTTTGTTTTGTTTTCTTTTACTATATGTCTCTTCTAGAAATTTCCTAGAGCATTGGGTTTCATCTTCACTTCAGTACTTCTTTAGCCCTATACTGTAAGTTACTGTATAATTATTCAGAAATGAGCATCGTAGTCTGCTAAGCAGCTGGGTTTCTACAGAGATTTTTTTAAAATAAAGGATAATGCAGTTAATATAAGGGAAAAAACTCATACACTAACCTAGATGAAAAACATGTTTCTACACCGTAGCCCCTGGTCTATCAAGAATTCCATAGTAGTAAGGAGAACTTTTACGGATCTTCCTGTAAACAGAGGGTAGTCTTTGAATGCTTGGCCTCTGACTGAGGAAAGGCTCTGTAGACTGATAGGACAAGTTCTCATATACAAGGAGAGCCTCCACGAAGGCAACTATTCCCCTTCTTCCAGTGGCAGAAAAAGGAAGACTGAGGCTTTTCCCTTGATGCTGACAGAAAGCAAGATGTGATTAGTAATTGGATAGTGCTTGCTATTTCATATGGCGATCCAGTGGCGTGCTGACTGGTTAACTTTTGTCAATTTGGCACAAACTGAGGTCACATGGGAAGAGAGAAACTCAGTTGAGGAGTTACCTCCATTTGATTGACAGGTAGGCATGTCTTGTGGCAATTTCCTGATTAATGATTGGCGGAGAAGTGTCTGGCGCATTGTAAGCAGTGCTACCACTGGCCAGGTAGTCCTGGGCTACTTGGCAAAGTCAAGCTGAGCAAGCAATGAAAAACAAGCCAGCAAATAGCATTTCTTTATGGTTTTTACCTCAGTACCTGCTTGAGTTTGTACCCTGGTCTCCCTAAATTATCTGTTACCAGATTGCGTAAGCCAAATAGACCCCCTTCAGCCCAAGTTGGCTTTGCTCTGTGTTTTATCACAGCAACGGAAAAACACTTGAGCACAAATGGACCTTTTCGTAAAACAAGATCTAGTTTACTGGGAGCAGTTTTTGGTGGCCTATTTTTAGAAACAGTTAACGTACTGATGTGGTCATTTAGCTGGACAGTCCATGCAAGCTGACTGTTCTGTCCCTCGGAGTGTGGTTCCAAGGCCACTTACATCCTGATTAGCTGAGGCTGTGACTGTGGCGGATTCCACAGGGACCCAGCTCAGGATGACTTAGAGGTTGAGAATATGACTCCGGTGTCTGTGTTTTTAAAAGACACCCCCTGTACACTATGGATGGAGAATCATTCTTCTGAATTTGTAGAACAGGAGCATCTACATTTTAGTTAAGTAAATTATGCTTTTTTTTTTTTTAAGACAAAGTGGATGTCATACTCTATCTGTCAACTCATGTGTGCCTTGCGACCTTGGAGGCCAGAGGAGACCCCAGATCTCCTGGGACTGGTTACAGATGATTGTGAGCCACCATGTGGTGCTAGGAGTTGAAGCTAAGTCCTCTGGAAGAACAGTTGGCACTCTTAACCACTGAGCTAAGTCTCTCAATGCCTATACATTTTTAAATGATTATTTTTTTATTCATTAGCAATTTCATACATAGAAATGATGTATCTTGATACCTTTACCTTCCCATTCTCATCTGTTCCCAAACGTACTCCTCCCCTCCTCCCTTTCTCCCTCCCTCCTTCCCTTCTTTCTTCCCTTCCTCCCTTGCAATAATCCACTGAGTTTAAGTAGTGCTACATGCATGATCCTAGCCAACCTGTCAATGGCTAAACCAATAGAGAAAAGTGACTCCCCCTTTCCAAGAAGCTGCTAAATGCTCCTCAGTTGGGATGGAGCTTCATGAACCCCACCTCCATCTATGGTGGAATTGTTGACTGGCCTTTTTACTCCTTTGTGGTTGTTGTGCAGGCGATGGCAGCAAGTGTGTGTTCATGAGTGCAGTGGCCACATCAGATGCACAGATAGCATTTCACAGCACCTCTTTCCATCCTTTGTCTCTTACATCATTTCTGTTTCCTCTTCCAAGATGTTCTTTGAGCCTTGGAGGGGCTGAAGTAGATGTTCTCAGTTAGGGTTAAGCATTTAACAAGCACGTCTTCTGCATCTTTGCTGGTCATGAGTCTCTGCATTAACTGTTGCCCATTACCCCCCTCCCCCCAAAAAAAAGCAGAGACCTAGAGCAACATTAACCTATGGGTCCAAACATTAAATATTTAGAAAGCAGTTTGAGAATATGTCTGTTTGGCAAAAGAACAGTCGAACAGTCAAAGTTTCCCTTTAGGGCCCATGCTGTTGAGCAGGTTTGTAGTAAAGGGGATGGAATCCTTCCTATAGACAGGCCTCAATTCCAACCAGAAAACAGTTGGTTACCACATAATAGTCATGCCATTATTGCATCTTTCCTGGCAGGTCAGTATTATAGCATGCAGTTTCATCAGTTGACTTTCCCTGCCAGTGTCATGTATAGTACCTTTGAGCAAAATGAAAGCTAGCCAATAGAGAGAAAGTTTCCAGTTCCTTTCCAACTTTATTTTTTTTATGTGCTGCCACAAACTGTGTTGTATCTTTAGCAATAGGGTTTTTATTGTAGGCAAAGAAGAGCAACCAGACGCCATAAAACTTTAAATAACTTCTTGGTTTCTTTGTGTTGGTTTACGTGTGGCACAGCTTCATGATCCAGTGAGGCCATGGAATGCCTTTAAACACATGCAAACACTCACAGTTACTGTTAGGACATCAATTTGACTGTTAGGACATCAATTTGTTTCCAATGATTGTTTAAAGCTAATGAAAATAACTCCATTTCTTTCCAGATTCTAACAATACAGCTATTGAAACCATAAAGTAGATTTGTAGACAATCTGTGCAGCACAGAGTTATTTAAAACAATACAGGTTTTACATTCAGCCGTGCAGATTTATTTAATCTTGAGCCCAGGACTGACAGCCTCCTTTGGGAATATATCTGGTTTATAGCTGTGAAGACAACTTGACCTTCTTAAACTCTCTTGGGTCACTGAGGAAATAGTTGACTAGGTATGTAAAGTGGGGATTCTAAACCCTACCTTTAGCGTTAAAGTGAAGGAAGATAATATTTTTAAATTGAGTAAGTAAAATGTTCTATTAATGATTGGGTTGTTTATTAAATTTAAATAGCCAAATAGTAATTATCACAAACATAAATTCAGACACTTTATAAGTGCTGAAATATTTTACAGATTTAAACTTGTAGGTTTCTAAGTTTCTTTGACAATTGCCTCTTAAAAAATAAAATTGTTCAGTTGGAGAGATAGCTCAGTAGTTAAGAATAGTTGTTGTGGAGGTGACGAGGGAGGGGCCTACAATGGGGATGTAAAGTGAACAAATTAAAGAAATTTAAAAATTAAAAGAATAATTGTTGCTTTTTCAGAGGGCCTAGGTTCAATTACCATCACCCACATGGTGGCTCCCAATCATCTGTCCCAAGGGATCCTATATCTTCTGACCTCCAAGGGCACCAGACGCACATACATACACATACATGCAGATAAAACATTCATGCACATGAAACATAAAATAAATCTGAAAAAAGACACTTTTTTTTTTTTTTGGCTGGGCAGTGGTGGTGCATGCCTTTACTCCTAGCACTCAGTAGGCAGAGGCAGGTGGACCTCTGTGAATTTGAGGACATTCTGATCTACTAATGAGTCCCAGGATCAAAACTACACCGGAAAAACAAAAACAACAACAACAACAAAAACCCTGTCTTGAAAAACCACAAAATAAAAAGAAATAAAATCATTCAAATTTTATTATTAGAATTTAGGTTATGGAATAAAGCATTCTGGCTCAGTGTGTTTGTTTGTGCCATTAATCCCAGCATTTGGGAGGTAGAGGACTGCAAATCTCTGAATTTTGGCCAGTCTGGTCTGTAGTGGAAATTTCAGGCCAGCCAGGACTACATACATAGTGAGACCTCATTCCTCACCCCACAAAAAATCAATCAATCAATCAGTCAACCAACCAATCAAGTTATTGGGAGCATTGTGCACTGTGTGTGAATATAAAACATGATAATAATCCTGTAATTATAAATAGTAATTTAATAGTTGGCCTCCTTTGAAGATTATTTTAGATTCTCTTGAGTATTTGTGGCCATCACTCTGAAAGTCACACCACTTTCCCGGCTTATAATAGCCAACAACATTGACATTATAACATCTGGGAAAACTAACATGATATAACATACTGAAGAATTTACATTTTAGGTATGATCTAAGCTCATGTATTTGATGGGTAGATCAGTAAGATAGTAGCCAGAAGATCTGGGGTTTCAGTAACACTGGCTTAGAAGCTTTAACGGGAAAGATGTGGACTTGGTCCTTTAATTACGTTGTAGTGCCCTCAGTATGATGTTACCAATAGCATTGGTTGATGATAGAGACACTGACAGAGTTATTTTGTATCAATGCCTCTTGATAGCTCCCTTCTCTTTTTATGCCATGTATGAGTATCTGTCTTGAATAGTATAAATAAAGCAATTCCACAGTGCATTTTAAGATCGGCAAAAGCTTGCTGGGTTCACACATGGTTTTGAATGCTTTTGCAAACATTCGCTGTGATGATATTGCCATTTCAAATGAGTTTAGTGAAGTGATTGCTACAGGTGTGGATTTTAAAAGCTGAGTCAACACTTGTAGATTCATTGGAGAAACTGTATGAGTTTTCATTCTATTTAGACTGCTAGTTAGACAGACTTGAAAGGTTTTGGTACTGCCTCATTTTCAATGAAAATTTGTTCACACAGAGGGCATTATAGGGATTTAAAGTTTTGCCATAGAACTTTTATCAATGCACTCCAAATTATTTAGTCCTTAATATGCATGAGACATTGGTTGTGCTGGCAAGCCCGCTTCTGGGACAGTTTCTGCTCTAGACATTTGCTCTCACATTTGCCTTACACACTACTGAGTCTTGGTTCTACATTTCGGCAGTAAAACTTTGAGGGAAATTATCTGTGTATACAGGTAAGATGTTTGTCCACTTACATTCTTTCCAGAGGAATTATAAGGCAGAAACCTCCTAAACAACATGACACCAAGGACGGTGAAAGAACAATATTACAGGGAATAAATCACGCTTTGTTCGATAACTAAAGAGAAAGAAAATTGCTTCCATCTGTTCTAAAGGAATCGGAATTTAGCTTTTAGAATTTGGATTCTAATAAAGTACGTTTGGAGCCTCATTTTATCTATTATCCAATCATAGTGAAGTTAGCCTTTGAGGTTGAATTTGATTGCGGCACTGAAACACATTTCTTTTTGTTTCTGGCATCCGGCTCAGTGTAGTGGAACTAAGAGTATGGTAGTCAGGCCCTTCTGTATTTGATGCATGGTAGAATTAATGTAACCTTCAAATCTTCATTTAAAATGCCATTAAAATTCTTTGCATTCCACGGGATGAGCCACAGAGTGTCTGGTGCAGAATTTTTTAGATAGTCTTTGTGTCTAGTTTGAATCGCCTTTGTTCATAGGACGCTGCGCTGCAGGGCTGTTTCTGAATATCTCATCAGCTGAGATAAACCACAAGAACCTAAAGTGAGGGGGATGTCTGCTTAATCTCAGGAAGTATTCCGGTTCAGAAATAGGGGCTCACCAATGAGCAAAATCAGTTAATCTTCGAAATAAAATGTAATGAACCAATAAAAGAGCCACAGTTCACATGGCTGACATCATACTAAATGTCTTCCAGAAATCAGGGTTTTTTTTTTTCTTTTTCTTTTTCTCTCTCATCGTGAGCTCTCTTTTGTTGTCTCTCTGTGTGGATTTTTTCCCCTATAGAATACACAAAGGCCCAATTGATGGAGAACTCAAAACAATCAGTGGCTATGATATGGCCTTATTGCCTTTATTAGATTAAAAGTATGGCTGTGACACTTCATACCTTCTAGCTTGAAGTCATATTATTGAATCCAGACGCAATAAATGTGACAGTTTTTAGATAACAGTAGTAATAGAAACAAATGTGCAACTGTCTTAGTATAGCAATTTTTGTCTATCGGGTACCAAAGAAGTTGATTTATTGGGTTCTAAATTGGCCTTTCATAGTTGCATAATGGCGTATAGAATGTGATCTCAAGAAGCCATCGAAATGACAGCTGTAGCCTGGACATCCATTTTCCCTCAGGCATTCATCTCAGGAGTGCTTGTCTGAGGAAGCATGATTTCTCTCAGCTCCTGGGACATATCAGAAGTAAATGAAAATAAGGATATGCTTGTGCCACACACAGGGAAGTAAAACAGGCAACCAGAAACTCACATGTACTTTGTGTTTCTTTTTGGAGTGGAGGCACAGAAATCTGTGGTTCTGTGTCTCTATCTCTGTCTCTCTGTCTCTGTCTCTGTCTCTCTGTCTCTCTCTGTCTCTGTTTCTCTCTCTCTAAGTTTGGAGGTGGGAGCTCAAGCCTGCTAGCAAGAAGGTTTCCATCATTTGTTCTCCATCCTCTTTATATCCCTAAACAAAACAAAACAAAACAAAACCCTCACTTTCTATATGACCACAGACAGCAACTACCCCAAAGCACATGCTCGTGAGAAGGGAGCAACAGTGTGAATTGGTGGCAAGTACACTCACCAGAAAGAAGCCTAGCCACGTGTAGCCACATGCCAGAGTCTTCTGTGCCCTCTACTTTATCATCGTAGAACAGGGGGTTTATAGATGCTCTGTACTATTTATCTCCAGTCTATTGTATCATAACACCCCCCCTCCCACCATCAACCTGCAGAATCCCAGGTGAGGCCCAGAGTAACATTCCCAGGGAATTTATCTAACTCTCCTGAGTAATTCCTAGAAGTTTGAAGTAGCAGTTGGTGACCTATGAATAACCAGGCCGACATCTTTGAAACACTGGACCACACAATTCTAGTACAGTAAGTGAGGATTTTTATGAGACAGTTATCACTGGGTTCAGACATTCAACCTAAGGCTTTCCTTTGTCAGACAAGCTAATGCAGGGATAATTATCACTATAGTGGTAACCCCAAAATCTATGTTAGGCTTGAAGTATAAAATTCAGTATGGTCTCATTAAGTTGTAAAGTTTCATAGAAATGGTGGAAGCTGACTTGATCATTTTGTTTTTTGCTAAAGGAGTATAGGGCTTACATTTCTGTGCATACTTATTCAAAACAGTGAATTTTATTATTTATTTATTTTTGAGTAAAGAGGATAAAAATTGATACACACACACACACACACACACACACACACACACACACACTAGGCTCAGACCAATTAAAGTTCAAAAGTATGCATGTTTCCGACACATTTCAAAATGCTTATGTGGTTTCTGGCATAGGAACTAAGAAAATAGACTGCATTATTTGAATAAGGACATGGCAGGATGACAACTTTATCAGTATCTAAACAGAAGTTGGATTGTCCTGAGTTTGTATAGAATTGTCAGCTTAAAATCTTTCTGTAGCAACTCCTAAAGGTGCCTCAGAGAGCCAAGTTGGTTCAGTTATAAAGCAAAAATGAGGACAATTGACTGTGAGAATTTTAATATTTAATAACACTCTACACCAGCAGCCTAGCAGTAAACCATGTCTCTTCAATCCAAAACAAAACCAAACTATTGTGGTGTCTCAAACTGCCTCTTGTTAAACATAATAGGGTTAGTCCTAGACATGAGAACTTGTGTTCTAATTACTGACAGCCAACCAGGGGTCCCACTGTGTGTTGTGTACTTGATGCGTGGACTGCTATCAGTTTTCTATGAGGATGATCACTTGGGGAATAGTATACCCCTTGCAAGGAAGAGGCATACAGGATAGGAGCAGGTGAATAGGCTCTGAAGCCAAATGAATACAAAGCTGGCTCATCTTGAAGTAGCTATGGGAATTAGATTGTTCCGTGTGGCCTACATGTAACTGTGATCTCTATGGACTGCCACAACAACTTGATGTTACAATCACCTGCTGCTCCATACTTTTCACACTTGCAGTGCTTCTAGATGCTAGGTTAGCATATTAATAGTACTTTTTCCTTAGTTGGTTTTTTTTTAATACTTAAAAGGCTAACCTACAAAAAAGATTTCTAATACATCTGATACATAGTAAGTCCTTAAAATGCCTGTTGATGTTATACTTGGTATATTTCAAATAAACATTAATATACAACCAAGGGAAAAAATAAGGTTAGCCTTTAAACATGTCAAAATGAAGAAAATCAAAGTCTTGTTTCAAATGAAATATAAAGGGGACCGGTTACTGCAGTCGCTTTGCATGCCACTGTGGTCGACACTATCTATATCACCATAATCATCATCATCATCACCACCACCATCATCATCACCATCATCATCATCATCATCATCATCATCATCATCATCACTCCTGTTGAATTCTGGTGGCAGTGTGCAGCAAGAACAGGAGAGAATGTAAATTGTTGTGGTTACTGCACGGAACATTCTTAGGATAGTGAATGGTCTTTCAAGGGCTTCCTGGTCCATTTTTATAATTTGCTAGTGAAACGTCTGCTTAAACATTTTGCCCACAGCTAGTTGGATTACTTGTCTTTTTATTGTAGATCTTTAGGAGTTCTGTATAGTTCTCTGTATTTTCTGGTAGTGCCCTCTGCAGCACCAATGCTTGTAAGTTTTGACAGTGCATGGCTTTTGTGCTTGGTCTCAAGTTGCTTGTGGTTTTGGCATTATGTTTAAGAAGTTTCCTAATCCATGCTCATGAAGGTTTGCTTCTGGTTTTCCCTCTTAGAGCTTTATAGTTATGGTTTTTAGGTCCAGATCTATGAACCATTTGCAACTAAGGCTATATGTTTCAGGTAAGGATTTAACTTCATTTCTTTCCATATAAATGTTTTTCTCAGCACCATTTGATGTTCCTCATTTTAAAATTTTTGGTGTTCTTGGCAAAATTAGTTGACCACCAATGTCAGTTCAGTGTTTCCAAGTCTTGAGTTTATCTAATTCAACTGCATTTAAATAAGAATTATTTTTCTTGGATATTTAATAATTTTTCCTTATTTATGTCTCAGCTGAAACTAATTAAAAATTAAAATATTTATTTTTATTAACTTTAATTATGTATGTATGTATGTGAATCTGTTTGTGGGTATATGTGGCTTAGTGCAGCTGCTCTTGGCAGAGCTGGAGTCACTTCTCAGCTGCCCAATATGAGTGTTGGGAATTGAACTCAAGTCCTTTGCAAGGGCAGCACATGCATTCAACTATTGAGCCATGTCTCCAGCCCTTGAAACTAATTGTCTATCAGTTCAATATCCTCCTTACTCTGAACACTTATAAATTAGCCACCTAGAAAGCGGGAGAGAGGGAGGAAGGGGGGGGGTACAAGTGATGGGATAACAATTGAGTTGTAATCAGAATAAATTAATTAAATTTAAAAAAGAAACTGATTCTGCCCCATATCAAGTACAAACAAAATTTAATATATGAGAGAATTTTTAAAAAGACAATAAACAAATAAAAATTAGCCACCTATTGAGATGTTAACTGTTACATTCAGAGGAAAAATATTAATATGACTCAGAGCTGTTCATGGCTGGCAAAATAAGCTTATAATACCTTTGTGTTTCTAGTTACATCAGAGAACTAGTGGTAATATGCATTTGTTTTTACAAAATAGAATTGACAGCTTTGAAGAGGTATTTTTTTGTTTGTTTGGGTTTTTTTTATTCATTCAAATAATACATGCTAATACGGACATGGTGTTCACTGTCCCGGGAGGTGTGCTAAGTCAAGATGCAATGGTGAGCAAACAAACTGTGACTTCTGTCCTCATAGGACCTGATTTTATAGGGCTGCTCCTTAAAATCCTGATAAGAAGTGGAAACTCTGGTGGAGCACCCATGGAATCCCAGCACTTGGGGAAGCAGAGGCAGGAAGATCTCTGGGAGCTCAAGGCCGGCCTGGGCTACAAAGCAAGCCCAGGACAGCTAAGGCTACTCAGAGAAACCCTGTCTTGAAAAACAAAGAAGGAAGAGGAGCAGGAGAGGAGGAGGAGGAGGAGGAGGGGGAGGAGGGGGAGGAGGAGGAGGAGGAGGAAACTTGGATCACAAAGTACAAGTAGTTAAGTAATATATGTGGAGGGATAAGTTTAGATATGACTTTATGTAGCTCTTTCCACTTGATATTTAGGTAGAAAATGGAATATGATTTTACTAGTTGTTTAATTCTGTATACACACTCCTTACTGGTGGTTATGTATCAAAATAATAGGGATGTTAAAATTTATCAAAATAGTAAGGATGTTTCCTCTAAGCACTGACCACCCTGTGTGGAAACTGTGTGTTGTCCTTGAGTTTAAGAAACTCCAAGGTTACTTGTGTAGAAATGTGTTTTATGGAAAGTTGTGGTAGAACAACTCACATATGAATTGTGAAAGTTAGTATAAATTCCACTATTCTTGATGATTGGTTCATTAGCTTCCAGAATAAAACTTAAGAGAAATCACATGCTTTAAGAAAACAAATTTTTGCTTTGTAGAAGACAAATCAAGTTTTCTGAGCAGCTCCCTAAAACCGACCTCAGTTATCACCCCAACTTCCTGTAGACTACATCTCCCAGCTTTTGTTTGACTAACATGAATGACTCCTTCTCTCTGCCAAAGGATTTACAAGCTCTTTTAGAACTATAAAATTCCTGACTGTAAAGAAATAAAATTTGCTGAGCTAAATGTTGATCAAAAAGCAATGCATCAAGCTGAGGGAAGAGTCTTCAGACCCAGGCAGATTATGGTGTAGTTAAGAGTTTCTTGTGTATTACATTAAAGCAAAAAATACAGAGTGCATGTGTTTGTAATATAAAAACCAGATTAAACCAGAAAGGGACCTGGCAAGGCCTTTCCTCTCTGATGTGCCAGCCATGGTAGGATGGAAGGGTACCAGGATGCTCACTGAGCACATAGTTAGTGCCCTGCCTGGCATCTCTGATTCCAGTTCAGCAGTTCTGAGGCCTCCAGCTTCCTGAAGCAGAAGATAGCAGATTTCTTGCTACCTTTATGCTGTGTGTTTTATTTAGTCTTGACCTATTTTTTTTTCCCCAATCGCCTCACCTTTAAGGTACTACTTTTTAGGCAGATTTTATTTTACATATTTTAAAGGATTTTATTTTTATTATGTGTTTATGTGTGGGTTTGTGCATGTGAGCACAGTACCTGTGCTGCCCAGAAGAGGGCTTTGGATCTCTCGGGGCTGGAGTTATAGTTGTGATAGATTTTATTTCAAAATTCTATTGCTAGGTAATATATATTATATAGTAACTGTTAGTATATATTATATATTACCTAGCAATACATGTATGTGTGTGTGTGTGTAATACTATTTATTAGATTTTATAAAAAGACACAATCTAGGACATTGTTTAGTCTTGGAAATTTTTAATAAAATGGTATAGATCGCTTTCATTCCTATCTCTAGTTTCCTATAAGGATCATGTATATAATAACTCCACCATCTTTTTTTCTCTTCTCCATATAACCTCTTTCTTTCCGTTGATGGCCCCCTTTCTACTTTGATGCCCCCTCAGTACCACACACACATTATTTTAATCTATGTTCCACAGATGAGAGAAAACATTCAATGTTTTCTCCCTGAGTCTGGCTTATTTCACTTAACATAATGATTTCCAGTTCCATACGCTTCCCTCTAAGTGCCATGATTTCATTTTGCTTTATGGCCAAATAAAATTAAACCATGTATATGTGCCACATATGATATACCTACATATCTAGGTTGGCTTCATTTCCAGGTTATTGTGAATAGTGGCAGCAAACGTGGGTGTGCAAATATTTCTGTCGTATGTTGGCTAGATGTTAAATTTGTGTATATGTAGCTGGCAGGATTTACTGCCATTCCACAGGTGGCCTCTTCATGCTTCTAATTATTTCCTTCTCTCCTCTACTGGTTTTTTAATACAGTGTTTCTCTGTATCCTTATCTCTTCTGGAATTTGCTCTGTAGATGAGGCTGGCCTTGAACTCAGAAATCTGTCTGCCCCTGCCTGCGGAGTTTTACATCAAAGATGTGCACCGCCACCACTGCCTGGCTTATTTCCTTTTCTTTACAGAAGCTTTTTAGCTTCCTTTATTCTCATCTGCCAAGTCTTGGAACTGTTTCTTGTAATATTAGAGTCATTTCCAAACACCCTTCGCCTGTGTCTGTATCTTGAAGTGTTTTGGCACTGGCAGTGGCAAAGTTTTAGGTCCTATATTAAGGTTTTTGTTT
This sequence comes from Acomys percivali, assembly GCA_907169655.1. NCBI lineage: Eukaryota > Metazoa > Chordata > Mammalia > Rodentia > Muridae > Acomys > Acomys percivali. The sequence continues at coordinate 82,437,236 of OU015753.1, forward strand.
TATTTGGAATTAACTTTTGTGCAGGGTGAGAAAAATGGGTCTCATTTCATTCTTTTGTGTTTTATTGTTTTCCCAGCTTTCTCTGTTGTATTCTTTTGACTTTTATTTTAAAGATATGGTGGCTATAGTTGGGTAGGCTTATTTTTGGGGTCTTTTATTCCATTCTGTTTTTGCTATAGCACCAGAGTATAGCAGAAAATGAAGTATGACTCACCTCCAGCATTGTTTTTGTTTGGGATTGCTTTGTCTATTCAGCACCCCTTGCACTTCTATGTGAAATTTTAAATTACTTTAAAAATAACCTATGTATTTTTATTTTATGTGTATTGTATTTTTCTTGCATGTATGTGTGCCATGTGTGTGTAATAGTGCCCATAGAAGGATGTGTCAGATCCCTTGGAACTGACCTTGCAGGTGACTGTGAGCCTAGAGTTGAATTCTGGGTCCTCAGCAAGAGTCGTAAGTACTATTAACCTCTGAGCCACCTCTCCAGCCACAGGATTACATTTTCTAATTCTGTAAAGAATGTCATCAAGAGTTGTCATTAAGAGATTGTGTTGAAATCATTTTTTTACAAAATTATTTTTTATAACATTGATTCTCCCTATCCATGGGCATTAGGCATCTCACCATCATATAATGACTTTTTCATCTTTTTTTCTTCAGTGTATTGCAGTTTTTATTACAGAGAATTTTTTTCACCTCCCTGGTTAAGTTTATTCATGGCTATCTATCTATCAATCTATCTATCTATTTACCATCTATTTTTGAAGCTATGGTGAATGGAACTTTACCCTTAATTTGTTTCTCAGCAAGTGTGTTATCTGTATATAGAAAATCATGACTAGCCGATGGCCAGACATTCTCCACCATTGAGTGGAGAAGGAGATCTGTCTTTCACATGAACTCTGGTGCCCCATCTCTGACCACGTCCTCTGGATGGAGAGGCCTGGAGAAGGATAGCAAGTTACCAAGAAGAGACTCGATATCTAAGAGCATATATGGGGGAGGAGGTCCCCCTCAGTCACAGACATAGGGGAGGGGAGTAGGGGGGAAGCGGGAAGGAGGGAGGAATAGGAGGATACAAGGGATGGGCTAACGATTGAGATGTAATATGAATAAATTAATAAAAAAAGAAAATCTACTGAGTCTTTAATATGTTGATATTGTATCTTGTTTCTTTGCTGAGAGTGTTTATTAGGTCCAGGGTTATGTTATCTGCAAATAAGAATACTTTGACTTTTTCCATTGCTATTTATGTCCCCCCCCTTTTTTTCTCTTATTACTAGGATTTCTAGTACTATATTGAATAATTGTCTTTTTCCCAAGTTTAAAAGAAATTAAAGTACAAAGTGCATCTTTTAAAAAGAGAACCCTGGAGCTCTGTTTTTCTTACACCCTCCAACTTTCTGTGCTGTGCATTCTGTGATCTATGAACAATTCTTTCTCTTCCAATAGTGACATTTGTGGTGGTTTGAAGAAGGAATGTTCCCCATAGGCTCATGGATTTGAACACTGGCTCTCCAGTAGATGGCGCTGTTTAGGGAGGCTTTGGGGACTTTAGGAGGTACAGCCTTTCTGGAGAAAGTCTACACCCCGGGGGAGGGTGGGTTCAAGGATTTATAGTCTCATCCCACTTCTTTCTCTCTCTTTGTATACTGTGTGTGAATGAAAATGTAAACAGCCAGCTTAGTGTTTCTGCCAGACCTTCTCTGAAATGATGGACTCTAGTGTTCTAGAAATGCAAGCAAAAACAAACAAACAAACAAACAGCTTATTTCTTCCATTGATTTTGGCCATGATGTTTTATCACAACAACAGAAATGTAACTGATACATGCCATTATTCATATCAAAACATAAGTCTAATTCCTTCCCTTTACTCTGGCTTGGCCTTGACTTCTCATATCTCAGAGAACGTGGCAAACTTGTGTTTCTGAGGCTATTTTCTGTTAACACTGTACTCTCCCCATTTCAAATATTTAATATTGGGGTTCTTCATTCTGAAACTCAAGACTTATGTTTTGAGAATGTCAACCTTTGCTTAGAGACAGGGTGCAGTTAACAGTGCTGGGGAACACTCAGATGATAGCCACCACCTGCTGGGAACTAGGGAAATGGGCCTCCTTGGATGTCCAGCCAAATCAAGCCTTCAAATGCTGAAGGCTACCTTCATTTGTCCCTGTGTAGAAGAATATCCAGCTAAGGATGCAGGATCATTTAAGATAGTAATAAATGATTCTCCTAATCCGTTCACCGACTTTACAGGTGGTTTGTTAGGTAGTCACAACACATCCTGGTCATAATTTCTCCTTATTCTAATAGTGTGCCATGATATTAATGTCTCGGTGTATATCTTGAGTAGAAAATTCCCATTGAAATATTAAAACAGGTGGTGACGAGGAAACCTTGGCTCCAGATGAATCTCTCCAAGGGCAAGCCAGCAGCAAGTAAATGTTCGATAGATATGAAAACCTATGCTTTTGTTTTGTTTGTTGTTTTTTTGTTTTTGTTTCCAAGACAGGGTTTCTCTGTATAGCCTTGGCTGTCCTGACATTAACTCTGTAGACCAGGCTGGTCTCGATCTCATGGAGATCCTGCCTTCTTCTGCCTCCCCAGTGCTAGAATTAAAGGCCTGTGGCACCAATGCCCAGCAACTTATGTTCTTTTTACCACTGCAGTATTCTTCATGTTTAGTCATGGCAAAAGAGTACCAATCACCCTGTCAAGATGCCTGAACTGCTGGAGAGACCACAGTAGGTGGAAGCCCCATTAGGGTGTTTGTTTTCTCTGAGACTCGGAAAGAGATTTAAAAAGTCCACACTGAAGTGTTTGGCATAGTTAGAAGATCTGCAGCAGTGAAGATGTCTCTAGAAATTGACATTCTTTAAAAAAAAAAAAAAAAAAAAAAAGAGCTTCTCATTAGCCTTACTATCTTTTAAGTTGCATTGTGTAGATTTGAATCTGGCTCATTTTGGTATGTGGCATTTTTATTCATTTGCAAGGATTTTTAAAATTATAAAGCTTATACAATTAAAAATATTTTAAAATTAAATGCTTAAGATATTTTAAAACTTATTCCAGGCTTGCAGAATGAGATGTCCGTTATGACAATGCTAGTTTAGGAAGACATATGTGTTTCCCATGACGCTTTGGCAGTTATGAACATATCTTACTCTAAGCATCATCCCAGTGATCTCAAACAAATGGGTGTTAAGTAGAACAGGAAGTAATTTGAAGGAATCTCCTTCCCACGTGGTTGGCTTTGCCCAGGGCTGGTTGAAATAGCTGGAACTAGGCATGGCCGTGATAACCTTGATTGTAATAGGAGGACTCTCACTAGATATAGATTGAGACAATTATGTAAGTTAAAGACAGTGTAGGCATTTTTATTACCTAGAAGTGGTTAGAACGTTTGATTCAGTTGTCATCTAGGGCAGGGGAAGAACTTGACCTACTGTGTAAAATTTAGAGCTAGTGGGAACTTGCTGGAGTTGAGGCTGGCTGGGGAAAAGGGTTGAGGAGGGAGACAATGGAATCTAATTTGCCATGAAAAGGAAAAGGACACTGGGGGTGGGGGTGGGGTGGGGAGGAGCAGGAGGGAACGGAAGGGGGAGAATAAGATGGATGAGTAAAAGCAATACAAAATATTGTTTCAAGATGCCATGAACCTTGATGCTGTGGTATGTTAATAAAAAATTAGAAGTAAATGAAAATAAAAACAGGGATGTAAAAATGACGTCACTACCATTGGTCTCTTTTGGAATATAAATACAATTTGAGAATGTAAGAAAAAGAAAGAGTGTGTCCTTGAAAGAATTAAAACCTTTAACACTTCCTGGACCATTTCATTCAGTTTGTGAAAATCTTGGTGTAAAGTACTGTAGGTTGTGAATACTATACAGAGCATTAAATTTCTCACCTGCAACTTGTACTTTGTTCCCATAATTATGCTGTTAGCCAAAACTTAGCTTTTAAGTTGCTTTTTTTTTTTTTTTTTTTTTTTTTTTTTTTTTTTTTTTTTTTTTTTTGGCTTCCTTCCTTTATGTTGGAACCTATTCTTTCCTTTGCATAAAATTGGTCAATCACTGAGATGTAACAAAAATGAAAATAGTATCTGAAAAGTGCCAGGCATTTTATATATTCACGAGAACAAGTGTGTCTATTGAAAGCTGAGCTGTGCTTGAGAGTTGGAGCACTTTGAGCTGAGTATTAGATACATTGTGTGGAACTTCCGTAGTTTCATTGTCAGGATAATGATTTTCCTTTACAAAAGCTTTTGAAAGAAAAGAAAAGTAATTTAATGATGTCATTACTAATAACAGTTTTGACTGTATTTTATCAAGTCTATATTTTTCTGAAAGACAGTAAAACTCACTGCCACATATCTGAAAAGCAAGAGAGCGTGTTGGTAAGCCTTTCGTCTTACCTTACATTTTAATGTCCTTATTTTTGAAAAGGACAGTGTGGTTTGAAAGAGATTTTCTTCCATGTCTTTACTAGCTACCATCAAACCCAGCATATCAGGAGCTCTCATCACCTTCTGGGACGATCCCCTATCAGCTGTTCGGTACAATAAAAGTAAAGCCCTTGCTGCTCAGTATTGTTATATGATTAGCCTCACCTGCTTTCGGAAACTGAAATAGATGCTCGCTTATTCTGAGTATGTGCCGGGCAGTGTACACCGTTTGCTTTGGGGCCATTCTTTGTCACATGGGTTTATCATTTAGGTAGTTGTCAATATTTATTCAAGGTCATCTTGTGGCCACAGCAGGTCCCTGCTAGAAAGACCTGTGAAGAGCTCTAGCCATGAAACACTCTCAGATAAGCTGGAGGGAGGGAGGGTTATTGTCAGCTGCAGTAATGAAACACCATGTTTGCTTCTCAGGGAATTGCTGGAGGTCCCTTATTTTCTAAGCCCAGTGCTCACAGCACTGTATGTCATTATCAGAAATAGCCTGGCTTATGGTTTTCGATGGAATTGGAGAAAGTGGAGTGGAAAGTGAGCCGTTCGAGTCACTCTCTGTTCTGTTTGGGATACTTCTGTTACTCTTGCTGTTTTCTGTTGCTTAGTCTTCAGGAAATGCAGTCTGGTATGGAAGAGGAAGCTGTGTGGACGTGGTGCCTTTTCTCTCTGCAATGGAAATGTACTTACTGCTGTTCTTTGTAACACAAGTCTTTACCCTTAATAAAAGAATACAGGGGAGTAATATAAATATATATACATACATACATATATGTATATATATATTGCTTAATGTGAAATGTATGCTAGATAACATAACTTTATGAAAATTTCCTAATTTCCAATAACCTGGATGACATCAACATATGCAACATTTTATTACCTATCAAAAGGATAGACTTCTGGTTTTCGTGGAAAAGCCATCTTCCCTCCTAGGTCTTAGGGTTCTGATGGGAAGCGTAGGGGTGATGGCTGCAACCTTTAGTGTGTGGCCCAGCATCTCCTGAGAGGAAGCGTCTCAGTGTGCATCTGGTGGACGACTGCATGTACACAGAAATAACAGAGTGTGAGAAGTGGCTTTCTTGTTTTTGGTGTTCCAGGTTTCCTGTATTTGGAGGCATCCATGTTAGGTATGCGATGGAATCTTCTCTTCCAGTCAGTGTGGCGTTTTGCCTAGACTGATACGTAGATAAGATGCAGGGCCCCACAGCACGGGACTGTTCCCTTGGATTGCTTTTCCTAGCACGGCGCAGTATAGTCTAATCGGCAGAGGGGACACAGAGTGAATTAGCCATGAGTGTCAGCTTCTGTGCTGCTGTTGAACTGCAGGACGGACCAGCCTCCCAGTACTAGAAAAGCACCATTCCACTCAAGCAGAAATGCTTCCTAGTGGTTTTGGATGGAGTTTTAAAGGGTCTTGGAATGTAGACATGGGTTCACTAGCTGGCACATGTAATCTCAGCACTTGGGGGGAAATAGTTCTATGGCAGTGTAACCCTGAACAGTTCTGCAAAAGGGCATCCTTTAAGTATCGTTACAGTGGCATGTGTGGATTGAGCTAACCTGCAACCTAACTCTAAACGCACATTTGGATGAATTATAGATTAAGCATTTTTTGGGGGGTGGGGTGGGGTTATGACTTCTCAGTATCTTGAAGATTTTTAAACAAACAGTAACAGGCATTGTCACTGGTCACCAACTCACTGCAAGAGGATTAACAAAGAGTTGAGTTACGGTGAAATGATTCCTGATCACATCAGAACGATGGATCTCTTGTCATTTCTGGTTTCCTCAACATTATCTAAATAACCAGCTGTCTCCAAGCCTTGCAATCAAAATTCCATTGTGAGAAATTTCAGGGAAAGTTGACCTTCAGCACCTGAACCATATAAGCGTTTTGTCAGTGAGAACAAGCCTTGGGAACAAGCCACACAGAGATGCAAACAACTGCGCAGTGGACTTGGAATGATCTTTTACGGTTTAAGCAGGCTGTGTTCTACCTTACATCACCGCGGCTCTGTTCCAGGAAGACTGACCAGATAGCAAAGCGTCTCCCACCCAGCCACCCCCACAGCTAACTGATGACTGGATACAGGGCGCTTGGCCTCAGCTCTGTAGCACATATACACATAGCAGGCTGCAGAGGCAGCCACCACTTGCAATTGCTGCTTCTTTTGCTTGACAACTTTGTAAGGCATTACAGAGAATGTAGCAACCCTTGGATACTGGAAGAGCAGAGAAGTCTGATAGTTCACCCCAGCATGAGGAATATTGGGGTGCTAGTCAGGGTCGCCAAAGTGTAGGCTACCAGGTTCCACAGGCTGCAGGTAATAGACTCGGTTAGCAACACTGCATGTGTTTGTTGTTTTGTTTACAACTATTAATTCTTCCATCTACAGCCTCTTCCATCATTAGAAACCCAAGCAGGTTTCTGCACACGACTGAGCGATGCCAGCCAGAACATCCATATGTGGCAGAGTTCAAGGCCGTGTCCTCTGGAGTCACTGATGTATTACAGCAGACAGTAGACATGAGGGAGCTGTCGGTGGGCCACGGGGGCTTTTCTCTTCCCACTTTATCCCCTCCCTGGTTCTTGCCAAATCTGCTTTACATTTGAAGTTGATTGAAATGGCTCTCAGGGTTAGCCTGTCAAACGAAACCCCTGTGATTTAGAGAGCTTTCTCTTCATTTCAGTTGGTGCAAAAATTTGAAGGTTTTTAAATTCTTTCTTTAAAAAAATCTGGATCCTTTTAGCAGACTGGAGATGACCAAATTAGCATCTGATTTACCCCCAATTAATGGAAAAGTGTTGTCAGGTGCATGGGATGAAATTTGTGTCAGAAAGGTAGCCTTTTGGTGCCAGAAGTTTGTTGTAGGTAATGACCTCTCTAGGGTGCCCAGACAGCCCCTGGAAAACATTATGCAGAATTATACCAGCTTAGATTTGGCCAGACTTGCTTCTTCCAAAAGCATAGGGTGCTTTAGCATTCAGCTTACCTCATTTATCTTTGTACCACCAGTGATAAGTAGTTTGTGGCAAGTGTAATTATTTCCTTTTTAATAGAGCGAGAAGATAGGGAGCAGGAAGGAAGCAGAGAGCCACACAATGCTAGTGTTTCATTGTATTTTTTCCAGATAGATGAAAAATACTTTATAGATATCTGAACTTACTGGTACACAAGAAATATTGGTGATGGAGACATTGTGACACTAGGACGATGACAACCATTTTGTGTCATGGTAACCGTTAGTAAAAGCATGTTTCAGTTACATGCTATGCATTGTAGGTGGGGCTTTGTGTATTGAAAGGCCTGTGAATGAAAGAGAATCTGTTCTGAAAAATGAGTTAAAATAATCTTAATCCCTATAAACTTGGAATTTAACTTACCTAGCAGTATGAAGCAGAACCAGATGTTTTCTAGGGGAAAAGCAGCCTGACTGAACGCTTTGGTCATGGAATCTGGCATCAAGCCAACTTAAAGCATTGTTATATCAGAGATGGTGTAGAGAAAAATGATGTGAAATCACAGGAAAAAAGTGGTGTCTTTAGAGAAAAGGTGTTTGGTAAATTAACTATATTGTCAAGAGGCTTGGAGTTATATTTGAAGAAAGTGTTAGGTGGAACTTTATTAGAGAGCATACAGGTTTTTCTGAGGCAGCAGAGAATCTGTATCTACAGTGACAGCCAATATAGAAGTGTATATAGTCTGTCATGAGTTGGGGCAAGTGATCAGAATGGCTGCCAGCTTGACAGTAGCAAGAGCAGAGTATCTTTCTGGTTTTTTTTTGTTTGTTTGTTTTTTGTTTTGTTTTTTAATTTAGTTTTGAGATACGAGGCTTCCATTTTATGGTCTCAGATGATTATTCTTATTTTCCAGTCAGCTGGGATAGGGAGAAGATATGGAAAACATTTCGAATTCAAAGCGCACAACCCAGAACCCAACAGTATAAGCTGTACCCACAAGACATAGTTGCATAGCCAGACCTAACTTCAGAAGAGGTTGGGAAAAGAGCTATATGCAGACAACCTTGTGCCTGGCTAAAATGGCAAGGGCCAAGTACCAAATCAAGGAGAAAACGGAGACAGAAACACCACCAGCCGACAGCACAGAAACACCGTGGAAAACGTGTCATCCGCTTTGAGGCATAAACCCTGTGACTGTTCTAGGGGAGTGGTTCTCAACCATCCTAATGCTGTGATTTTTAAAATATAGCTCCTCATGTTGTAGTGACCCCCAACCACAAAGTTATTTTTGTTGCTATATCACAACTATAATTTTGTTGCTGTTGTGACTATAATGCAAATATCTGTGTTTTACAATGGTCTTAGACCACCTTTGTGAGAGGGGTCACGACCCACAGATTGAGAACCTTTTTACAGCTAAGTGCTATCCAAACTTTTCCCCCTGCATATTATTACTGGCTCTTTGTACTCTAATGAACCTATGGAGACTCATGGTTTAGCTAAATTAATAGAATTCTTAATTACGTATTTCTTACAAGGGCAAATGTAAGTAAGTCCTTCGCTTTTTCCATGCTCCTAGATAATTTGCATTGGAAATATTGTTGGAAGAGAAAAAAACTTAAAACACTCAGTGAGTATGTATTCCAGTTATGAAATAGTAAAACCTGAAGTAGACAGTTATCAGCTGTGGTGGAATCAGATGCATCACTTAGCTGCAAAAGAGAGTAGTGAAAAAAAAAAAATGTCCACCAAACCAGAGTACTAAGCATGTAGGGATATGTTTGCCTTTTTATTTTGTAGGTTTGAAATACCTTTTAGAAAAATAAAATGTTTTCAACATGCCTCAAACATGCTCTCATTTATAGGGAAATCCTGGTTGATCTGATCCAAAGGTAGCCATGTTGTAGCCATAAATAGCCTGCACGTTTGTAAAAATATTTTTTGGATTATGTTTCACTCTATTCTACAGAAACTTATCAGATGGAAGTAAATACCAACAAAACATGTGCTTTTGTTTTTCGTAGGAGTTTTGTGTTAGGTGAACATTGAGTATAGACAGGGGTTTGGAAGGAAACTGGGCTGTAGTTTGTTCAGATTATGAATGGAAGACTACAGAGCTAGAAGGAAATTAATAGGAAAGATGTAGATTTCCTTTTGCTGTCCTTGTGCTCAAGTAGCCACATGAGCAGGAAGCAAATCGAGGGAAGAGGTCTCAGGACTCGGGCACTCACCAGTGACTGTGGAAGCTGTCAAGTGGGTGAGATCGTTAGGGAGAGGTGGAGAAGAGTACCCCCAAGCAACTCTAAGGCAATCCTGTAGAGGGGAGAGCCAGAAGCGATGGTAAGAACACAAATGAAGGAAGACCCTTAAGTATATGATGTCACAATGAGAGCAATGACAAAGGTTGGGGCTCTCTGAGGATGGCAATGAAGGTAGATCTACGGATTTGACAGAGCACAGTGGTGGCGTTTACTCCTTGAAGTTAAGTGGATTAGAAGCCAGAAGTCCTACAGAAGTGTTGGCAAGTTTCCTCAGAGGTGTAGCATGATTGAGGGTCTAACACCAGCCTGCGGTGTGTGGCTGTGGCCTGAGAGGAAGGCCACAGGAAGATGGCATGATGTGAGGAGATGTGACAGAAGGTAGAGCCATGCCAAAAAAGTTCTGGCCCAGAGTAAGCCTGCAGCTGTGATCCCTTACTGAAGATGTATCTGCCCTTTAGGAAGATTTATCTTTTAATATATGAAGACATATATTAATTAGCCCAGGCTATCCCATATACCGCATAGTTCACAGATCACAACAGCTTAAAACAACTAAGGTATGTCTTAGTGACATGTCTTGTCATGTAAGGGCATTTGGACGGGTTCTACTGTTCACTGTTACTCTGAGGCATGGACCACTGGAGCAGCCTTCATCCTGCACATTTCAGTGAATACGCAAAGTCAATTGCACACCAGCTTTTGAAGCTTTCAACTCCACATGACTGTCAGTTACCTTAATGTACATTTCACCAGGCAACTCAAGTCACGTGACCATGCAACCTCCTAAGGAATGAAGAAGTAGAGTCATACTAGTCCAGGAAGGAGAGCTCATCAGAGTGAATGTACATCCTAAGGCTTCTGTAGAAGTGCACTTATTTGCACTGCTATGTTGATTTATTATTTATCAGAGTATAAGTGCTCATTTCTATAAAAAAGTTAGGCAGTAGTTTTTTCTATAGGAAAATAATCCTGCCTTCCAACTTTGCCTTTGAGGGGGAAATTGGGTCAAACACTTCTCCTCTCCATCTACAAAGCTATTTTCCGACACACAATTCTATTTATGTACCAGAAATACATGTGATGGTGGGGGAGATGCCGAGTGAGTGCATTAAATTTTACCAATGTGTCATTTAAAAATTAAAGTTAGCGGTGATGAAATTTGTTCAACCATTTTTATTAGAGTCAATGACTAAAGATTGAAAGTCTTGGGTAGTTCTCTTTGAAAATGTCAAGTGTGTTAAAGGCAAGAGCAAGAAGAGATGGAGCAGAGCCCCGAAGTCCCCTCTGTGGCGTGGATTCTCAAGCTAACATTCCTCTCCTTCCAGCCACCCCCTCAGTGTGTACAATGTCTCCTGCCATCCCTGTGGGGCACTCTTTCTTCACCTACATCCAGTTCACAGTTGCAGTGTATAAATACAGTGCAGGGAAGAATTTAGCGTGCACAGTAAGAGCGATCCTTTATCAGCCTAGGTGAAATGTTCCAGGCTAATCCCCGGAACCTGACAGATTTCGTCTTTAGGGAGGCACCCAGACATTTGCAGCATTATTAGGGATTTAAGCTGTAAACCGTTTTAAGTGTGGGCATGACAGGAGTAGTAGCTTAATGGAGGTTGAAATATTTCTCATTGCAGCTGAAACAGATTTATCCACAACACGTTGCTATCACTCTGAGAAAGCAAGGTTCCAGTGTGGGCACGGGAAGACGCCTGGGTGCTGTTATGTGTGACATCCTTTTCCCCGATGGCCCCTACACACTTCATCAGCCCGTCTATGAGATTTGATGTTCAGTGGATTTTGAGTAAATTAGAGGGAAGAAAAGGAGCCCCTCTCTCCGTGATGTTCTTAAGTGTTCCAAGGGAACACTTAAGGAGAATTAAAATCAAATGTCAAGAAGAGACTGCCACTGAGATAAAAAGGAGTGTTCTGAGCGTACTATTAATAGCTACACATCAGTGCATAGTATTAATAGTGGAGCCTCGGTGCTGTGAGGGTGTGAATAGGTAGTGGGATGTTAATAAAATACTCAGGGAGCCAAGAGGAGATGGGTAATTTCTGAAGAGAGCCTTCCTGGTTATTGTGTGTTGGGCTCAAAAGTTAACCTCTGCCAGAGCCGGAGTCCAGCTTCTAAACAAAAAGGGTAAGAAAAAACAGAGACAACTCAAAATGAAAGGAACGAGTTGATGGAGGAAAGCACAGGGAATAATTGCTTTGAAGATATGCATAATCCAAGAAAAACAAAGGCTTGTCACTGAGGAGCTTGCTTGAGAAAATATACTGGGTGAAGTTGGATATCATGGCCACTGTGGGCGCATGGATCTTGCTCTGCTGATGTGATACTCTGCAGATTCTTGCAACTTACTTAATTTTGGAGCATACAAAATCTTCCGGCAAGAAGTCTTAATCCGTTACCTGTTAAGTAACTCTCATTCGGTCCGTGACAGCACTCTGCATGTTGCTAGGTATTAAGTTGGTAATTATTAGCTGATTTCAAAGCCACTGGCCCCACCTGTTGGCTTCATGAGTGGTGGAAGCATTTAGAAACAGCCTGCAGCATAGTGTTCCTTTGTGAAAACAAAATATAAAAATTTGAATTTATATGTTGCCTGTGGGGACAAATATTAGTGAGAAATTTAAAAAGACTGTGCTGTGACCTAGTAGAGATCGGGTAGCCATACAGATTGGTCACATGCCTAAAGCACACAGGCTTTGCCTCTTCCAGCAACCGCCAGGTGCTAAAAGCTCTCCAGCAGGGGTGAGGTTTTATCATCTCCTCTCCAAACCATGATGCCGTTTCTGATGGCTTGGCCTTGTGTGTGCAGCCACAGGTGCCTGTGAACTCATGGATGCAGTAGCCCTGCCATGTCCAAAAACATAGTGTTGACCTGTGGCTCTTAAGCATTCTGCCCTCTCTTCCACAATGACTCCTGAGCCTTGGGGAATTGGAGTATGGTATAGGTGTCCTGTTTAGAGCTGAACACTTCACCGTCTCTTATTCTCTGCCTGGTGGCCAGTTGTATTAATCATCACCTATTGCACAAAGCAGCTTCTCTGATGAGGGATGTGTGCTGCAGCAATCTGTGGATATAAGGGTAAGAATTTATGGGGCAGTTTAATAATATTTCTAGTAAACAGAATAGCATTAGTAGTTTTTTTTCCTCTAGGATCTATGACCTTGCCAGTCACAGGTTTTTGGCCCAGTTAATGGTATGAGACCTGAATTCTGTCTTGAGAATTGGACCTTAAGTCCAATAGGAAAGTAGTTGGTTACTCCACCACTGCACAAGTCACGTTGGGCCAGTGGTGGTTCTAGCTCACAGGCTTCACAGCTAAGTAAGACTGTTGAATGCTTTTATCCTCTAGGAGCATAAATATACTCTTCTAGCACTGGGAAAGCTAGCCAGTATGGACCAAGCTTCCAGGTTGATGCCAGCTTGATCTCTCCATGTCCTATTATTCAAGTCTGTGGTGTCTTCAGTGACAAGGGTCTGATTATCAAGTTCGGGGTGGGGGTAACCAATGACCAGAGCCTGTGACATTTTCTGGGGGAGAGAGTCTTTTCAACCCTACTGACCCACAGTTGAAGAGAGATAAATCATATGTGGCAATGGCCTTTGTATTGGATAGTTTAGAGTGTCTGGTAGAAGTATTGTCCTACTGTCACAGGATAACTGCATTGAATCTGTCTATCTATCTATCTATCTATCTATCTATCTATCTATCTATCTATCTATTTATCTATCATCTGTCTGTCTGTATGTTTGTATTTTTAGAAAGCTTCTGCAGTAGTAGGCTTCCACATGTAATTTTCAAAGGTCTTTAGTGTTTTCCTTCTCTGCGCTTCCTTCTCTGTTCTGCCTTTCCAGCTCCCACACTATTTTACCCTTCCTGTTCCATTATTCCTAACATGCTCCTTCATAACACCTGCCTTCATTCTGCCTTCTTTTGAGCTGTCCTACCAATGATGCCTCACTGATTCTCAATTTCTATTGGTACTCCAGTTTAAATGTACATAGGATGGTGTTCCTCGCTATATAGTAGCTTTCTTTCTTTTTTTTTTTATGAGTTCTTATTTTTTAATTGTTAGTCATAAAACACTACCAAAATTATAGTTATCAGTATCAGTAAAAGTATCAGTAAAAAGAATCCCATGGTTGGGGAGTCACCACCACGGGAGGAGCTGTATGAAAGGGTCTCAGGATGAGATAGGTTGAGCACCATCGCTTTAACAGATTCAGGGTATTGGACCTTATGTTGCAGTCCTTGATCCATTTGAAGTTGAGCTTTTTTTCTGACTAAAAGATAATGATCTAATTTAACTCTCATACATATAGCTATCAATTTTGACCAGAACCACTTATTGAAGATGTTTTCTGTTATGCACTGTAGCTGTGCCAGAGTCAGTGCATGTGACAAATACAATATGGATCCATGCATGTTAACATATTTTTAAACGTGCCAGTATATATACATTCACGATAAAGTGCATGCAATGTTTTTATTTTTATTTTTTCATCTGCTACAAACTATGAGAAAGCTTTCTTTTGGCTTAGACAGCATACTTCAGCAACTCCTTCAGATACTTACTATGGGTGCAACAAGGACAGGAAGGCCAGCTGCTTCAGTTTTCTTTGGACACTGTGAGAGTGAATTGCCAGAGGTCTCAGATCCCTGTAATGGAAGTATTGTAACCTCATCTGGCCGATCCCAGAATACTGTGTCCACTAAGAGCTTCTTTGAGGAAGAAGCAGGAATCCAAATCCACTGCCGTAGGAGGGTCAACGCCGATGCAGTAGATTACGCTCTTTACATTTATTGTTATCTCAGAGGCAGAACAGAAGATAGCACAAGGCCGTGTAAATGAAATTAAGCAGTATAGCTGGAAGTCGTCTTGCTGAGAGCCAAGCCTACCATACCACATTCACTTCCTTTGTACAATAAAGAAAAACGAGAACCATATGGGATAACTTGTTGAGTTGATTTTTTTTCTCTGTATTTGATTCTTGGTATGAATTTGTTTTCAGAAGGAAACATTCTCAGTGCTTCTTGGTGGCTGCTTGTGGGTTTGAAAACATCACAGCATGTGAGATGCAAAAAAAATGTTTTTTGATTTGTTTTCCTTGGATTCTGTGTGTCATAGTTTGTTCAATATGACAGTCTGGAAAACAGTAAATGCTAGCAAGGTCTTAAGGCTGAATTGTGAACCTCATTCTGACAAAGTCTGGTTATGACAAGGGGACTTGGCTTTTCAGGCAGCCTGTGTTATTGGGCTTACTTTCTTAGGATGCTGTGTTTGAAAGTTGTTATAATCTATCCACGTACTTCCTAATGCATTAGGGTTTTTTCTTTTTCTTTTTCTTGTTTTTAAACTGTGTATGAAACACCTGTTCTAGCGGATGAACACATTAAGATTTACTAAGGTAGGTATGTGTATATGATTGATGTTTGTGTCAGTTTCAGTAGTTTCTCTAAGAATGTGGTATATAACAAGCAACTACAACATTGCAGCAACAAAATAAAAGGCATTTACTCAGGTGCATATGTCCTTAGGGCCATGGAAGTATACACATCTAGACTATTTGTCTAGGGCACATGGCTGGCGTTACTGTGCTCCACATACCTCTCTTTCTGGGACCAGTGGGCTTAGCCTGACATGTTCTCATGTAAGTTATAAAAGTGTAAGAAAGAAAGCCTGGGCATACCTGTGCACAGCAATGTTTTATGTGTCACATTACATCTCCCAGTATTCTGTTGGCTAAAGCACGACATATGGACACGTATAGATAAGACACAGAGAAGCCCTTATTCTCCTGACTGGGAGGGGTTGGAAAGCCACCTGACAAAGTGCATAGGTACTTTGGGAGGTGTGGAGAATTGGTGCATTGTCATAATATTCTGGAAGGATTGTTCCATGTTTTCATACTCTTGGAGAAACAGAATAAATAGGTCAGGTGCTCTGGTGAAACCAAAGGAATCCATTTATAAAGTACTGTATTTATCGGACTATAAAACGCACCCAGTTTTTAGAGCAGTAAAATAAGTAAAACAGTAAAAACAGCAATTGGACTATAAGATGCACCCTAATTTCTCCTCCACTTTTCGGAGGGAAGGTGTGTCTTGTGATTGGCCACGTAACCCCTGACCATCACTCTCTATCTACTACATGGGTTGGATGGCCTCTCCTGTACTCATCACGTTCTTCCCAGGCTCTGAACATAGAATCTCAAGAAATGTTGTTGCAGTGAGTTAGTGAGCTTTATCTTAAAACAGGCCTCTCTCGAAATCGACTGTGAGAAGACTGATACTTCGATGTCTGTGGTACTGTCACTAGATCTGAGTGGGATGTGACAGTGTGGAAGGAATAATCTCACCCTAAAGAGATGAGACATGTATACAAATGTCCATTTTAAACTTTTTGTTTTTGACACCACAGTTTTCTATTTACAGTCTGTTGACATTCCCAGCAAGATAAGGAGGCGATGATTTACTCTAGCTATGCTATTTCTTTTTATCCACAAAACTGAGATGCCATCTTGAAGGGGTCTGCATTAGATATTGCTAAAGTCCTGGATAAGCATACGTAGTCAATCTAGGGCTTATCACCAAGTGCTCATCCTCAAAATAGGAACTGATTTGAATCGGAAATCTTGTTTATCAACAGTGTCTGGATTTCTCAATGAGCCCTTTTCTCTTTTAGTGATTCCCATCCCCTACAGTCGCAAGAAAGTCCAAGGTGATCATATCTGAGGACCTACCTTGATCTTTGACTTCTTGTTTGAGTTAGAGCAAGGCTCATTGTACAGCTTTTAAAATAAGACCTACGTGAAGGCTGCTACCTTCAATTTTTGGAAACATGGTTATAGGTAGTGCCTGCTGGGGATCATATGTGGTTGTTGCCCAGGAGCAGCAGCTAGCATGCTCTGGGAGGCAAACACAGGCTCTGAGAGGGTGGAGCTCTCTGGCTGAAGTTGGTACAGCAGCACACTGGGTCATGAAGAGCTGCTGACAGAATCAGCTCTGTGATTTGCTTCTGTTGGGATGCCCGCTTTCCTCTTGTTTTCCAAGGGCATGGCCAGTTCTAAGGATAAAAGTATCGCCCATTTGCTTTTGCTTCTCATGATCTGTGATACTTGCCCTTGGAAGTGGCACTCTGGTCTTAAGATGTTCTTCATGAATAGAAAGGGGCTGGAGACAGGAAGGCAGAGGGCAGAGAGATCTTCTGAAGTCTGGCTGAGAGGCTTCAGCATGCCAAACCCTGTGTGTTGGATATTGTGCTCCAGGCCCTAACAAGGCCTTAAAACCAGACAACTCAGTGAGTCCCAAGTACCCATTTCATGCAACCCTTCCTCTCCATTTGCCTTAGAAGATGTTGGTGCTCCTCCAGGTGTGACTTCAAATCTCTTTTCTCACCCTTCATTATCATACTGACCAACTTGTCTGTTCTTAATGTCGGCTCCTACCTCTATAATACGACCCTAATGTTTAGTCTATTCCCCAACAGTTTTTTTCACGTTAACACTTCTGTATTTGTACATATGTCCTATTAGGACATATATATACATATTTTTTTTTTAAAAAACTGGCTTATTTGTCCTCAAACCGCTTCTTTTTAAAGTTTTCTAAATATGCCGCCTCGCAAAGATTTCATGCCAGTCAGAGCACAGTCTTTTACTTCCTGTTGTCCCTGTTGTCCCATGTCATTCCTTGTCATCTCAAAAATCTGTCTCTGCCCTTCTTCAAAGGACTTCAGAGCAGAGTGTTACACACATGGTACCTGAAAACAATAGAAACGTACTGTCTCATGGACCTGGGAGTAAGGATTCAAGATTGAGATGTTATCTGTTTGCTTTAAGCTTCTCGCCTTGTGAATGGGTGGCCACCTGCTCTTTTTGTCTTCTCGTGGTCCTTTTCTGTGTTTCTCTCCAATTTACTTTTTCTTATAAGGATGCTAGTCAAATGAGATTAGGATCTACCCCAGTGATCTCATTTGAACATAATTAACCTTAAAAAAAAAATCAAAATAAAAAACAAAACAAAACAAAAACCCCTATCTCTGTACACCCTCAGATACATTCTCAGATACTCGGGACTTGAAGTTCAACATCTGAGTCTGGGAAATGAGACAGTAGCTGGTCTGTAGCACTGCCTGTGGCCACTGATAACCTTTAGTCAGCTCACTACTTTTGCCTAAATTATTGTGGTCCTCTTACTCTCCTCCAGCCTTTCTGCCCTTGTTCTCTTACCAGTATACCCTGCATGATCATGGGATTAATCTCTTTTAAAGAAAGGTCTGTTATCATCAGTGGAATCCTGATAACGGATGCCTGGCATCTTGAGCATTGATATTTCTGAGCATCCACTCAGGGGCTGCTCTCTCCCACCCAGGTTTGCTGGCTGCACACCTGCTCATGGGATCGCCTCTGTCCAAGCAGGTTCTGTCATTGTCTTGGTTTTTGCCATCCCCTTCTTGTCCCCTCTGCCCTTTAAGACTCAACTCAAGTAGTTATTTAACTTAGGGAGCTGTCGGACTCGCCTTGCTAGAATTAATTTCCCTTTGACCACTATTCCTATTGCTTTTAATTTTATTTCTCTTGAGAAGTCGTCCCAGGCTCCCGTGACTATAGCCGTTTACACGACTCTCGTCTCTGGTTCCAGTGCATAAATTCCTTTAGCATAGAGATTGAATCTTGTGTTTCCCACAGTGTTTTCAGAGGGTTGGTAGAACAGCAGCTCAGGCTCAGAGGGAATTAGATGACAGTCCTCTGCTGTCCTGCCTAGGTTTGACAAATTTTGGTATGATTTTAAAAATGTAGGCTGGCGCTGCCTTCGCAAAGGCTTCTCATCATGCTTACTGTGACGAGCACTCGGCAGTGGCTTGAGTTGTGACTTCTCTGTTTTGGATCGGAATATTAGAGCTCTAAGCCTGAAATGGCTGGAGAGGAGAGCCTGAATGTGGGGCCTTATGAAAATGGGCGTGTCCTCAAAGCCAAAGGTGATTGGCTGAAGTGTAAGAGGCTTTGAGGGAATGAGGATGAATATGGCGGGCTGCTAAGCTCTCAGTTGTCTATAGAAGCTGTTGAGCTCTCTGTGTTTTGTGTGTCCCTTTCTTGTGGGTGAAAAGTACCAAATCTCTGTGGCACCAAGGGAATGAAAATAAGAGTTTGGGGTTCATGACCTCAGCCATTTGAATTTGTCACCGTAGTCAAACAGCACACCCTCCTCTTTGTATTGTCCGTCTTGCTTTCCCACAAGAAATGTGTTCTTTTCCAACCTGATGGGCAAATGCATAATTTATTTCATCACTGAATTACTGGGAAAGTAATTGTTTTCCTAATGCCTGGAACCAATGTAAACAAAACCAAGAAGCATGGATTGTGGGCTTATTGAAAACACTGTTTTCTGTGTGCTGCACCAGCAAGCTGCCTGCTTTGCTCTGGGAGAGTGCCCTGGTGTGTATTAGCAACCTTGCAGGGGGATGCTGAAGAGACTGCCATCTTCAGAGCGATAGGCTTCGTGCCCTTCTAAAAGTGTGATTTCCGATTACCACTGTGCCTCCTCATGTGGTACAGCAGATGAAAAGACACCATTGTGAGCTGTTAAGTGCCAGGTTTGTTGAGTGTACCCAGTTTTTAGAAGCTGGCTTCGAAACCTCCAGCTTAGTAAGAAGGAAAGGAGATAGGGGTTGTGAGATGCTAATGGAGTGATGAGGTCTTACCATGTTGCACCATCAGGAGCCTGATGTATCTCACGTTTGCATCATCTTTCCCAGCATCTGGAGACTGAATTCAAAGATTAGCCTGCACACTCTGGGTTTGATAGTCATACGATAATGAAGCTTTCTAAGGAGGCATTTCTCAGAACATACCATTGCTGTGAAGTGTACACAGTCATCCCTCCATAGCTCTTAAGTTCCATATCCACAGACTCAACTATGGATTGAAATATGAGAAACACATTGTATCTACATTTAGGGTGTACAGAACTTTTAGAATAACACAATAAATCAACTATATGTAATATTTACATTGCACTAGATGTTGCCATTGAGAGACAGTTCATTTATTATGTGATAGTATTCTGTCTGCTATTTTGTACAAGAGATGTGAGCATCTGTGTATTTTAGTATCCATGTGGCATGCTGGAGCCAGTCTCCTCCCTCCCTCCCTCTCTTGGATCTTTAAGATTTTATTTTTCCCTTTAAGTTGTGTCAGGATACATTCATAAGCAACACAGGATACTATAATAAGACTAAATCTGCTAAGGTGGTCAGTAGTTTAAATGATTGCTATGTGAGCAAGAGGGTCAGAGTTGGGACCCTTAGAACCTAGTAAATGCTAAGTGGGTGTGGCCTGCATGTAATTCTCAGGAGAGATGGGAGACCCAGAACGAGTTGATTAGTGGCACTAGCTATGTATATGTGCCCTGTCATGAAAGAGTAAGTAAAGAGTGATGGAAGAAAATGACTGCTAGGGCCTGCACACACATGCACATGAATACATACATGCAGGCTCTCTTGTAGGCCCCCTCCTCCCCAATCCCCCCCCCACGGGGTGTGTGTGTGTGTGTGTGTGTGAGCGTATTTATGCATATACCACACACCACAAACAAAGGAAAAGGGAAAAAAGTCTGGCATGCTTTCACAAAGTAAAATTAACTTTAAACCTAGAAAGTTCTTTTTATTTTCTTTTCTGGAAATTTCTACCATTTTGATAATTTTTCTGCATTAAAATTTTTTATTTATTTTATGTTTGTGAGTTTTTACCTGTATGGGTGTCTGTGCACAACATGCATTCCTTGTGCCTATGGAGGTCAGAAGAGGGTATCAGATCCTCTAGAATTGGGCTGTGAGGCTTCATGTGGATACTGAGAAACAAAACCAGGTCCTCTGCAAAAGCAACAAGTGTCCTTAACCACTAAGCCATATCTCCGCTAACCCATTTTTAAAATTAAAAAAATCCAAAGATATGACAAGAATCTGAGAAAAGGAATCAACTCAACATAATTAAGAAGTGAAGCATAGCGAAGGTTTGCTTTTGATGCTGCAGGTCTCAGTTCCAGTGTTCCCTGATCCTTTTGCAGATGTCCCAGTCAAGGAATGGAAGTAGTTTCTCTGAAGCAGCCATCAGGCAGTGTGGGCTATGAAGAGGAGACATGGGTGTGGCTCTCCTTGGTCCCACCAGGAGCTAGAAGGTTAGGAAAGCAAGGGCAGGTCTTGCCAAGAGAGAGGCTTCATTGCTATTCTTTCTTTTCATATATTTGGTAGATCCTGGCAAACACCAGAAAGATCTTATGTCGCAACCAGGATGCTGAACATCAACCGAGTGGCTTACGCAGCAGATATAGTTATCTTGTCTCAGTTCTGGAAGCTGGAAACTGTCCAGGCCAAGGTCTATTGGGTTTGGTCGTAGGAGGCATCTCTCCCTGGCTTGCAGCTAACTCCCCCTCTCATTGTGCCCCGATGATAGGAAAAGAACAGGCTGGCTGCCCTCTCTTCTTCAACCAAGCCCATGAGATAAATGCTCATATGACTTCATTTACCCTCCATCCATGATAGAGGCATGCTTCCAAAAACATGCAGGGGAGAGGAGTTAGGGCTTCAGTGTATGGATATGAGGGAAAATACATTTAGTCTCACAGACATATGTCTCATCATCAATAGTATGTCTTGGGGGATATATAAATTTTTTCCAAAGATAGTGTATAGAAATTTAGTTTTAGATAGTTGATGGATTTTAGGTTGGAAATTGGATAGGCTTGGCTTTGGATTTTTTTTGTCATGTCCTGCTTCTATAAGGCCATGGATAAGGTGTTTAGTTTTTCTTAAGAGTATTCTTATTTATAGAATGGGCATATCATGCATTGGAACTAGCATAAAGCACCCACACCATGATATTTTCGTGTTAAGGACTCAGCATATGATAGTGGTCATCACTAATCTAAGGAGTTAGTTTATTTAGTGCAAATAAAACTATCCTAAACAAATATTTTTTCAGTCCTTGGTTATGAGAAGAAAATCTTAGGGAAGTAAAACTGTTATTTTTTAATTGTATAATCAGCATAAACAGAAAATATAAATATTTTTAAAAGGCTTTACAATGACTTTCCTTAACCTTAACAAGAGTCTGTACAGCTCACAGACCTTTCTTCTTTCCTATAACACTTTGCTTTGTGGAACAACAATTCAGTTTACGCCAGTGAAATTTTCCCACTGACTCATCTTTTTCTGAGGCCCCTGAGGGCAGAGTCAGGATCAAGATACAGGGCTTGCCCACAGAGAGACTTAATCTCCACCAAGAAAAGAGCTTCGGAATTGCTTGAGCTGTTGAATAAGGAATGAGCTTCCTGCCAGAGTGGTGAGTTTCTCATATCTGCACAAGGACCACTTGGCAGAAATATGGTGGCCGAATTTCACATAGTGGAAGAGAGGCTGCTAGTTGTGACCTTAAACATCTCTTTCCCCCCTTTCTGTGATTCTAGAATGTCACCGAGGAAGTCACTCACTGTAGGAAAGTATTCACAAGTGGAAATTACCTCAGTGACTGGCTTATGATGACTTAGTAAATAGGACTCTGATTGGCTTATTCAGGCAGCCTCGGAACTTGGAAGTTCTTTGGGATTGTTCCTCAAGTCGGGGCTATTGACTATGACTTTGGAGCTAAATATAGTATAGAAAGTACCATTGCACATCCTGCTGTGAGCCAGCCCAGCGGGCTTGCTTCTTTTCTTACCTTGGTGTCTCACACTTCATTAGGCTCTGGACAGGCTCCTTTTGTTCGATGCCAGCACAAGCATTTTCAGTGCAGATTCAGGAAATGATGAAGAGATAAATGAATGTTTCCAAGGAGGATATTAATGGAGTGTTAATGCATCTCCCTCTCTTCCCAGAGTGCAGTTCTCCAGAGGGAGTTGGGATTTATTGGAGTGAGAGTTCATCCTTGCCAGTGGAACCCTTAGCTTCATTTAACATCAAAGTAAACACAGATATTAATTAAAGTACCTGTTTTAGCGCTTCCTTGTAAGCACAGTTCCTTAAAAATGTCCAGCTGGAGCAAAGCCACACACTTGCTCAGCCATGAGACCTAGAGCCAAGAAGAATAACAATGCTTTCCTAGCTCTGAAGTACCAGACAATAACAGCACTGTGTTCCCCAGGCTGAAGTGCTTTAGACAGCAGCATTTTTTTTTTTTTGTCACAAAACAAGCTTCCAAGTAGACTTGTGAAAAGGACCTTTGAAGGCATTTCTGGAGCTCACTCTCATTTTTAAGTCTAGGGTCTGTTTTAAAGGTATTAGTAATAGGGGCTTCATAAATATTTTTAAGTTTAAAACCTAGGTTACCCCACACCATTTCAACTGGAAATCCCAATGTCCTTTGGAATATTTCAGCTGTCACTAAAATCCATCCAGGGACGCAGACAAAGCAGCAAGTACGTCGTACCTTCCTTGAACATTTTGCTCTCAGCTTAAGTATTTTATTTCTAAAGGCAAACAGTGCTTTATTGTACAGTGCATGCTTTGCATTCACTTCTGTTGTTTCCAAGATGCAGAGGATCGGCAGTCTTCATCACAGCTCTGATCTCTATATAGAGAGTTGAAAAATTAAAAAACCTGCATGTGTTTCCTGAATCCTTTCCATAATGATATTTTATATTTGAACTCATTAGGAAGAAGAAAGAAAACCAGGGTAGCCAGGCATTGGGGGGGGGGGGGCCCACACAGCATTAGCTTTGTTTCTCTGTTACTTATAGTTACTCACTCTCTGCTTCCAGGGCCAGACATGTGGTGGGTGAAGGGACAACTGTTGTCATCATTTTCTATGGGCACCCATTTTTTGACAATATCTTTTTATTTCTTGCTCTTATGTTTTATCGTTTGTCATTTTTTCCCCTAGATTTGTGGGAGGAGGAATGGGAACAAAGGAGCTGGTCCTTACTGTCCAGTGATCAGGATGATGGTGGAAACTAAAACAGTATCTTTACGGTTCTGGATGAGGCCAGTGGTTTCTTTCTTCTTGTCATTGTGTGACTGGAGTAGATGCTCATACGAAGTTAATATATGGCAGGCCTAATGACTGGACATTATGACTGGACACCAAATAGCACAAGTTTTGCTTTAGGTGTTCCCAAAGCACAGACAAAAAGTTTTTGGAATAATCAGCAGGTAAGTAGGGCAAAGGCAGGTTTGGATAAAGTAGGCTGATTCCGGTGTTTTGTGCTGTGACCTTTATAGCTCTCAGAGAAGCAGCATGAAGCTGGGAGGCTAATAGGAAGTCTTCCCTCCTATAATAGGAAGTGTTTCCTGGCTACGACTCGGCCGTTTATCCTGGTACCTGCTGGGGTGGACACCGGGGCTTCAAATCTGTTTCTCATTCTAATAGTTTTGTGCTGTGACCTAAGTCACTTGCTCACAAAGTAAAGGAACTCTATAAATGTCTGTCATTCCAGTTTTGTTTAATTGGGGGCTTTTATACATTTCAAAAAAAATGCTGCGTATTCAGTCAGGGCAGTTGTGAGGTGACAGGAGTTTCTATTTACCAGGAAAACTGACCAGACTTTGACATATTTATCAGATGTTTATGTTAAATCAGCAACAGTAGCTTTTTAAAAACAAACAAAAAAAATCAATATTATTTGTTTTTAAAAGGTCACCCAGATTTATATAAAGACTATTTCATTTAGTAATTATTATAC
This sequence comes from Acomys percivali, assembly GCA_907169655.1. Classification (NCBI taxonomy): domain Eukaryota; kingdom Metazoa; phylum Chordata; class Mammalia; order Rodentia; family Muridae; genus Acomys; species Acomys percivali. The sequence continues at coordinate 82,461,611 of OU015753.1, forward strand.
ATATAACAAGTTCAATATAACTGTACCATTGGGTTCTTATATTTACTGCTGAAGAACAATGCCTATTTTGTACCCATTTTCTTTTATGTTCACTCCTATACCAGCTGAAGACAGCAAGGAGCCTTGAAAATAGTACAGTATTAATTGGAATGTAAATTACCACTGCTATTTATAGGAAATGGACTGGAGCTTCTTCAGAAAATTGAAATTGGAAGTACCACATAACAATCCATCCTGCTCTTGAGCTTATGTCCCAAGGAAATGAAATCAATATTGCCATATTTGAGTATGAAATGTCCATCACAGGCTGTTGTGTTGGAACACTCGGTCCTGTACTGGCAGCACCATTTTGGGATGTTGTGGAACCTATGGGATATGAGACCTAACAGGGTGATGTAGGCCACTAAATGTGGATCTTCCACTTCCTGTTCCACCATGACAAGAGCCCCACAAAGTCACCATGATGGGCTGTGTCCCATAAACTGCCCAAATAAACCTCTCCTCTCTGAAGTTGCTTCTGTCAACTATTTGGTTGTAACATTAAAAAGTAGGCTCATGCAATGTGTGCTGAAGAAATACCCGTTCTCCCATGTTTAATGTAGAGCTGTCCGCAGTACAGGCATGGTGTGGAGTCAACCTAAGCACCCCTGAGCAGATGAGTGATGAAGCAAACATGGTGCATATATTCAATGGACCACCAATTGGTTAAAGAGAGAGAGAAACTCTGCAATTCCAACAATGTGGCTCAGTTTGGGGGAAATTATGGTAGGTGAAATGAGGCAGACACAAGAAGATAAATTTTCTTCTCAGTATTATCTCAATTTTATGTAGAAATTAAATGAGTTGAACTTAGAGGACCAGAGAGTAAACTGTTAGCTGCCAGGACCTGGGGTTAGGGAGAGGGTCATTTGGGAGGTATAAAATTTCAGAGAGGAGGCATAAGTTCATGAGATCAGTTGCAAAACCTGTGACTATAGTTAATAGCAATGTTGTATGCGCTTGAAGTCTGTTAAGTGAATAATGTATAATGCTTCTTACCACAAAAATATGAGACTATATTGTAGACAATGAATATATGTGTATGTGTATAATTGTGTATAAATATATATATATAAATTCTAAAATTAAAAAAATAGTATAGTTTATCCATTTTTGAAACTTAGCTGTTTGTCTTTATTCTGAAAACATACATACCAATATTTTAACAAATAATGTATATTTTCATTAGCCATCTTTTAAAAAATTATTTATTTTCATGTTTGTGAGTGTTTTGAGTATATGTATTTATGTACACCACATGTGTCCATCGTACCCATGGAGATTAGAAGAGAGTGTCAGAATCCCTGGAACCAGAGTTACAGATGTTTGTGAGCCACCATGTGGGTGCTGGGAACTGAACCTGGGTCCTCTGCAGGAACAATCAGTTCTCTTAACCACTAAGCCATCTCTCCAGCCCCCTGATTAGCCAATCTTGTTTTGTTTTTGAGACAGAATCTCACTCTGTAGCCTGGCTGGCCTTCAACTCACAGAGATCCACCTGCCTTTGCCTCCCAAGTACTGGGATTAAAGCCCTGTGCCATCTCACCTGGCTTCATTAGCTATTCTTACGTGCAAATAATGTTTTACTGAACTGCTGTATTTAATTTTCTTGCTGCTTGTAATGTAAGCAGTTTATTGGATGACCTCTTGCCTGAATCTGATTTTTCAAAGAAAAATCACAATGGGAACCTTTAAAAAAAAAAAAAAAACTTGACTTTGAATTTTTTTTTTTTAAATTTCTTTTATTAATTTATTCTTGTTACATCTCAATGGTTATCCCATCCCTTGTATCCTCCCATTCTTCCCTCCCTCCCATTTTCCCCTTATTCCCCTCCCCTATGACTGTTCCTGAGAGGGATTACCTCCCCCTGTATATGCTCATAGGGTATCAAGTCTCTTCTCAGTGACCTGCTGTCCTTCCTCTGAGTGCCACCAGGTCTCCCCCTCCAGGGGACATAGTCAAATATGAGGCACCAGACTACGTGAGAAAGTCATACCCCACTCTCCACTCAATTGTGGAGAATGTTCTGCCCATTGGCTAGATCTGGGTAGGGGTTTAAAGTTTACCACCTGTATTGTCCTTGGCTGGTTTGACTTTGAATTTTTGACTACTTGGTGTCCTATAATACAAAGCCACCATCACCCTGAGTACTTGGCATGAGCCAACTCTTGGTTATTACAATAATTCTGCATTGTGGGTACCATTAAATAGCCTCGTTTTACAGATAATAAAACCTGAAACAGAGCAGGGTGGTGGCGGTAAACAACAAGCTCAGCATGTGCTATCTGGGACAATCTACTGAATAAACAAGTGAATGACCCAATGTGCTTTTCTTTCTTTCTTCTTGTAGACAATATATAGTCATCGGAGCTGGAGAAGATGACTTTGTCTTCTCGCTTGGCTTTCAAAACCAAAATTAGTTGAGCCATCAAGTATGTATCCCACAGCCACTTTGGACAGTGTTCCCTATGTTGGGGTCATTTGTGTCTACTTCCTAATTAACCCTTAAAGCAGCTTGTTTGCATTTAAATCATCTTGTCCTCCAAATAATCTCAAGGCACATTAAAATGAAGGCCTTACTCTAAAGAGGCCTATTCCTATCTGAATATGTGTATGCCTTTAACCTTTGTATGTACTTGGAGGAGCATGGATATTTCATCCAGACACCATGGTGCTCACTGCAGTGGATCTTGTTGATAAAAGCCCTAGAACACAATGATTAAGATATGCAAATCTCTTCATAATAGGCTGCTTTGCAGTCTCTGCTCATGGAAAAATCCTATTGATTTTAGATGCGAAGCATTTGCCATTAAATGTTAATTCTTGACTCAGAATTCTTTTAAATGCCTACTTAAAAAATAAAGACAATTTAGACTTTTCTAGTAAATTCCCAGATTTCTAAATTCTACAGAAGGCCTGACATTAACAGAAACAGAGCTGAAAGAACTTCAGATTTAGTTTGAGCAGAGATGTGAGAAAATAGATTTATATAACCCCAAACGTAGACATTGTCAATAAAGCAGATGTTGAAATGTTTCTGTTGCTGCTTGCTTCCAATAATCTGTGTAACGTAAATTGCGATGAATGATTACATACTTAAGTGAAAACCACCTTTCCCTACCCAGGCATGCTAGGTTTCTAAGCTGGAGTTTGGTTTCTGAACTCCAGAGAAATCCAATAAGGAGCAAATGTTTGGGATCACGAATGCATAGCAGGAGTCTCAGATGACAATGGGCCAGGATGGGGTGGACACGCATAGCTGAGCTGCACAGGGCTTTGAACCCTGGAGCTCTGATGGGAGCTGCCCAACAGTTGTCGTGTCAGGTGCAAAGCGGGGGAAGGGGATGCTCCCACAGGTTGCAGGGAGGGCTGCATGCAACTGGGTAGAAGATGCTTCTCTGGCCAGCTGGGAGGAATCTCAGAGATGCTGATTTAGCAGAATGGGTGGTGACTTGACTTGTCACCTCCGAAGCTCTTCCTGTCATTGGTGCCTTCAGAACAGGAAGTGGGGATTTTCCTCCCTGCGTTCTTGTGCCCAGTGGTGGATAAATGTGCTAAATATTTTAGACAAGCCTCCTTCCCCCTTTTTTATTCACCCCTTTGGCTTTTCTCAGTGTTGGGACTTGAACTTAGATCTTTGTACATGCTAATCCATTGCTCTAGTTCTGAGCTACACTCTCAGCCTTTTCATTTTCCTTTTCAAAAAATATGAGGACAACTTTCTCAACTGAGTATATTGCTTTCAGTGGTACTATTTGAATGGATAGTATCGTACATTCCTAGCTTATGTATATGTGTAAATATAAAATGTTTATTTGGCTGCAGTGTGAAGACTCATGGGAGATAAGTTGTCTAGGTCCTTTGAAATCCATTATTTAGAAGAGACGAGGCTTGGAGGGACCATTTGTCCTTGGCCTTCACCAGAGCTAACAAATGCGAGGTCACATTTAAGTCTGAATCACTTGGCTCCATGTTTAACTCATTGTCCTCTCTATACAAACTGTATATACATGAAAAGATCTGGCCATTATTTTTTTCCTTAACGTTTCACTGTTGAGGCTAAAAGAGCACATTTTATAAAAATCAAAACCTTTGAACTACATTTCATAAGCCTTAACCTGACAAAGTTGACAAGTGTTTGAGTTTTGAATCCTTGGGGGACAGTTGCTTGGCAATCTCTTCTTTTAGGAATGTTTGTATTTGTTATACTTGATTTGAATAATTGGCATGAGGCTCATTCTAGAATAGAACATAAACTACCAGAATGGTAAAAAGAAACTTATTTAAATAGATAAGAGAATTAAAGCAAGAAATTACTATTCATACCTCTGCAATGTAAGCATCTACTTTTGCTTATCAAAGATGAAAAAAAAAATCGGTATTTTACATGGGCTTCCTCCACTTGCTTCTTCATAAATAACATGCTTGAAGCACAATTCAGAGTGTGCAGTTTAGGCCAGCTAGGACTTCACTGCCCCTGACCCTTAGAAGATTAACATGTCTCCCTGCTCTTTTGCATAATTGACTCGGTTAATTTAGAGAGCAGGCAGTTTGCACTCACTGCTATTTGCTGTAGAGAGACCCACAGAAGCAGATTCGACCCAAGCTGTAATTACACAATGAATCATATTACCTGGCAAATCACGATCTCAAGCTTTAAATTATTCAAAAACTGTTTTTGTTAGGAGCTCTGGCATCCCCTTGTTAGCATGGAGCTGGGCAGCCAGGCTGAGTCAACCATGCAGGGAGAATTCTTGCCCTACCAGGCTTGTCACCTCCTGTTAGCTCACGAGATAAACTTGGCCTGGAACTCGTGCTGGCTGGGAAGTGTGCAAGCAGTATTGATAGCAGATGGTGCCCACCGCATTTAGTCGAAGTGTTCCTCATTAAATGGAGAAGTGTCCAGGGATTGGGGCTGCTCCAAGAAGAAGAGCGCTGGATAGAAACACTGTAGTTTACTTTGGTCCTTGGAGTAGCAAGGCTTCACTTTTAATGTTGTTGAGTGGTACTTCTTACCAGAGGTCCCCAAATGCTCAGATGGGTAGATGTTGCTTAGGATGTTGTTCAGGATTTGTTGTGCTGCACTTTCAAACCTTCAGCATTTTCTCCCCCAGCCTCTGTCACTCCACAGATGCTGAAAACAAGGCTCTGAGTGGGATGTGCCGCTTACCACAGTTAGGCCCTGACAGATGGGACTTCTGATGGGGGCCAATAAACTCCATAACATTCCATCTGTAGTGTACACATGAGAGAAGATGCTTCTCCGTTTAGAGCTTGATCTTGTTCATTTGTCTGGACCAGGAAACCTGTATACAAAGAGTGTATCTGTTCGTTTCCTTGAGCTTCTGTGACGAGTTATCAGAATCTTAGCGGCTTAAAACACAGTTATCCTTCACAGTTCTATAGGTCACTCCCCCACCTTAAACATGAAGAGGTTGTGTTTTCTTTCCCAGCTTCTTCCAGCTTCAGAAGGTTCCTGGGACTCTACACTCTGTCTTCTTCTCCACCATATGTCTCCTCTTCTGGCCAGATCTAGCTTTCAAATGTAAAGATACTAGGCCCATTTAAAAAACAAAACAAAACAAAACAAAAAACCCAAAAAACCTTAGGACTGGCTTTGGTACAAACAATTTGCTTTGTAATCTTAGAGATTTGGTGTCAGTTTTGCTTGCTATGAATGGGAACTTCTAGATTCTCCAGTAGGCTTTTCTGGTATGAGAACTGCACACCCAAGCTTGAAATGATGATCTCTGTGAAGGGTAGGGAATCTGGCTTGTCACCAAGCAGCTAGCATTTGTTGCTGTGTAAGTGGCTCCCTCTTCACTCTGACATGAAGGAGGGATGCTACCAGAGTGGCTAATGTACACAGCACTTTAACTCTGGGTAGATCAGAGGGTCAACAGTTTGTTGGTCGTGCACCCTCATGGCGGGAAGCAGGGGACACTACCTACCGTGTAGGGCCATAGAGGAGGAGTGCTATCTCACTGTCTTGGGATGAGAGCCAACAACCTCATGACAGTGAGAAGTAGGCTTCAGAGTGTCCAGATGGGGAACCTCAGGTTGTCTTACCTGAATAACTGTGAATTGGTAGGGAACGGAAATCTGTCTCTCAGGGATGGGTCAGGCCCTGGGTCTTAAAAGGATTGCTTGGGGATGATGCGTTCTCTGCTTGAAATGAATGGGGAGGGGGACAGGAAGGTTCTAGACTTCCCTGGGTTTGCTGAGCATCAAGGCAGCACATGCAGCCTTAGCTGTAAGCGTTGTACCTCACTTACTTCTTGTGGCTCGCAGACCTTTACTTTCTTAGATACATAGCCAAACTCATTTCTCACAAACATCAAGAGCACTAGTGACAACTTTTCCTAGTTGTATAACTTAATTTTGTTATTGCTTCCACAAAATATCCAATAGAAATATCTTAAGGAAGGGGGGATTCTCTCAGTTGATAGTTTGTGCATATATAGTCTGTTTTGGCAGGGACGACATGGCGTGGCTGGTCACATTGCACATCTGGAAGCAGAGAGAGATGGGCTGGCGCTCAGCTTTGGTCTTCCTTCTTTTCCCCCCTCTTCCTCAGTGTGGTCTCTTCATCACCTAGTCTAGAAGAAGGTGCTACCCACAGTCAGGGTTGGTCTTCCTTCCCTGGTTAAAGTCCTCTGTCTTCGCAGACATGCTCTGAAGCACGCTGGTTAGGTAATCCTAAATCTAGTCAGATAGACGGTGAAGCTTCGCAGCTGCACTCATCCACAGACAGAATTTAGCCTCCTGATGACACTGTAGTGTCTCTCAGCATTCAGCCTTTAACCTTACATCACTGAGCACTCTAACGATGGACATAGACGGTCAAAACTGACAATAACGAAGGGCTTGGGTTTATAAAAGGCTTAAGTGGAGTGAACATAATTTTGACATGTTTCAGAATAAACTGAGTTCTTATTTGAGTAAGGTTTCTAGAATTAAAACTTTTATATTAGTGTTCATTTGTTTGTTTTTCCAAATTCAGGTCTGCAATTGGTTGGCTCACAGAGAAACTCATAGGGAAGCCATCACAAGTTTCCTTGTAAGAAGGAGGGCAACTTTGTATCCTCTCAAATATAGTGAAATTGTACTCTGCTTTACCCCAAACAGTATTTCTTATAGGAATCTGACAGTAGGGAACTTAACTTACTATAAAAATCCCTCATATCTCCCTGCATGGTCTTTACCATGTTCCCTTTTAAGTGGTCCTTTTATATGGAGGAAGCTTAAAAAATCTTTTTATATAGTAAATCTTATAGGACTGGTTATTAACTAACTAGGCTTGTTTCACACCTTGAGGTTTTGCCTTGTTTATTTAACTCTTTGCATAACATCTCATGTGTGTAGATTGCTGCCCAGTAAATTGTGGTAACTGTTTAGCCCCAAACGAGGTTTCCATGATGTAGATTTGAATGTCACCCACCTCACTTCACATTTAGCGAGTGCTTAGCAGTGGAAGGGCAGCTGGATCGGAACACTGCTACCCTCAGTGCTAAGAGATCTGAGTTGCTCTTTATTCAACTGAACTGTGTTAAGGAGAATTTTTCATTCTTTTCTACAGAGGAAGGACTCTGGGTTTCAGTATGCCAACAGGAAAAACAGGAACATGGTCATTAATTGGGAAGTTGAAATGGCGTGTGCCACAATGGATTGCAATCAGGATGAATGAATTGTGTCTGTTGTATGCAGGAGGCATGAGGGACCAGTTATGGTCAGGATTTGTAGAATGGCTTAAATCAATGAAATTCATCTTCTGGGCCCGGCTTAGACATTACTGGCTCAGGCATATTCTCCTGCCATGACTCCTACCCTCAGAGTTGTGTGCGTGCCAGATACATTATCCGTACTCTGTTTGATCACATTTTAATGTATTCACTTGTTGAAGTATCTGTTTCTTCTCTTGTGCTGCGAGCTCTGTGAGAGTAAGACTGTAACTCTATTGTTTATTGTTCTTAGCATCCTCCATTATCACAATACCTGGTACAATGGGTGCTTGTTGTGGGTGGAGTAGGTGGAGGAGGTGACCTTGCAGGCCATATTTGGCTTGAGAGTGCCTGCAACTATTCTACCATGTCATAACCCCTTGACGAGAAATTAGTTTTTAACCCTTCGCTTTTATATCCATTCCTCAAGATTCCTGTGGTTTTATGACAGTACAAGCCCTTATCCTCTGTAGGGACTAATTTATTGGCCTGATTATTTATTAATTTATTGATGATGATGATGATGGTGGTGGTGGTGGTGGTGATGATGATGATGATGACGATGACGATGATGGTGACGATGATGGTGATGATGAAATGTAGTTTTGGAGGCTGAAAAATCCAGACAGCATGGCTCTTACTCTGGTAGTGGCCATCCTGGATACACCATCTCATGGCAAGCAACATTATGGCAAAAGCAGGTACATGGGAGGAGATGACATGGTCTGATAGGAGTTTGGCAACTGACTTTTAGGGCCTCAACAGTTAGAACTGTGTTAACTCCCTCCGAGGGCTCTTTTCTGATGACCTATTAACTATCTACTAGGCTGTGTCTGTTAAAGATCCTGTTCTTTTTTAACATCACCACTTGTAGGAGCAAACATCCAACCCATGAACTCAAGGGGGCACTTACTGGCCATAAAGATCCCACTAATTGAGTGACTATGAAGCCCACTACCATGACTCATTATGTTCTTATACTCCTCCTCCTTTCCAGAAAGAGGGTCACATGGGCAGATCAGATAGCTGAACATGCGTAGAAGTCAGAACCTTCTCTATCAGGGTCAAAGCCAACTTCAAGCCTAATCTTTAGAGACCTCAAGAAACTATATACGTTGTTTCTGTGTAGCATAAAAGTAGTGGCCTTACAATAGAAGAATGCTGGGGGTTTCCATGTGCAGGTAATGGATTGTCTTCATTGTGGATATTTTCAAGTTGTGGGGTCGTCACTGGTTTTTATAAACATACTGAATATTCCACATGGTTCTCTTTATGTTTCAGTGAGAGAAAATAAAAGTAGCTTAGGCTGAAGCTTAGACTGCCATGACTAAATATAGTAAATTGAGTCTGTAAGGCAGTAAGATTTATTTCATAGAATTCAGGTTCTGTAACTGTGAGATCAGAGAGTGAGTAGAGCCAGATTCTTGGTGGAAGCTGTTGTGTTTTGGTTCATACATAGCTCCCTACTCATGTCCTCACCCAGTGGGTCTTGTTAAGAAGTCACCAATCCCATTTGTGAGAACTCCATCCTCACAACCCAGCATCCTCTCAAAGGTCCCACCCCAAATATTTTCACATGGGAATTAAGGTGATGACATATAAAATGGCAGAAGCTGATGGGGCAAGCATTCAGTCTATTGTGTTATATTTATTACTGTCTGTATTTAATACTCGTGGCTTAAATTCATTACTTAATTTTATTCATTCATTATAATTATTTAATATTTATTATCTGTATTTAATGCTTATAAGTCAATGAAGCTAGATGAGAGAAACAAGCATGGCGGTGACAATGAGGATGAACTAGCTTCCTGAGTTGGTTTTGATGCTGCTGCTGCTACCTGTTCAGCCTGCTGATGTTGTCCACATGGCCTCTTGCTAGGAAGAATGACAAAGACTACAGTGTGAGATGCATTATATTCTTGCATTAAAATATAGCATCAACAGTCTGGAACATGGAGCAAAAATAACTTACTGGACATTGACCATGCACCTAGGGTAGATTGATGAAAAGAGGAAGTGGCTCTCTCTCATGGATCTCTCTTGTGGGAAGGGTTGCTGTATGTCTGTAATACATACAGTAACTAGAGAGCAGAATCTGGCATCCAAGGAACTGTTATCACACAATGGTCATAGAAGAATAATGTAGGTTAGTTAGTTCTCCGGGAGCTATCCCAAAGTATATTTAGACAAGATTGATAGAGAGTACTTTGTTACTCAATGTTGAGAAACCTCTACCATCCCTGGGCAGTTCTGCAAAGGATCATTTACAAGTAATTATACCATTGTTTTGTATTCATTTTAATGAATATTGTTTAGTGTAATTAAAATTGAGTTAAGTTTTCCTTCTGTTTATTCTATTTATCCATCTCATGGCATTCTTATATATCTACATATAAAGAGCCATGCCATCAGGCTGGGTGGTAGAGAATTTTCTGAGCATATGAAAGGCCCTGGGCTTGATCACTAGCCAGGTGCAGTAGCACACACCTGTATTCCCAGCACTCAGGGAGGCAAAGGCAAGTGGATCTCTGTGAGTTCAAGACCAGCCTGATCTATAAAGTGAGTCCAGAACAGCCAATAGTACACAAAGAAACCTTGTCTTCGGGGGGAAAAAGGTGAGTCCATCTCTTAAACAGCAGGGTATATGTTCATCCCTGAAAGTGCCCTGTGAGTTGTATAACCTGCACTGGGTATAATAAGCTCAGTTCCCTCCTTGTATTAGATGGAAGGCGCTATAAGCACTGTCCATCACTGAATACTTTCATAAAGATCTGGAATACATTTCCTTCTTGAAGAATTACACATTTTAGCATGTAAATAAAAATGTATCTGCAGTTTTAATAATTTAATTATACTAGCCCCATTTCTTGAGTTTAATTTCCTCCTTGTCTACATCTTTCCCCTATGGGAGATAAAATACTATTGACCAGGTTTTATGCATGATCCTTGCAGGTCAATCCATTCTATTAAGATGATATATTTATTCTGCTCTGAATTAATGATCATAGCTGAAACAATAAATCCTCTAATGTTCATCTTATTGACTTCCCTAATGAACATGGAGGCTAGTGTGTCTATCATAAATAATCTCCCTTCAAAAAAATGTATTGAGGAAGTAACATGGTTTTCAGACAAGTCATGAAATTACAAATAGTGGATTTTATAACTCTTGTGGCTGCATGATACCAATGAAACACAGGATATAACAAAATTGTTTTGATTTATATGTTTTATTCTTGAATATTTGAGGGAAATATTTAGTATGCCTCTAAAATATAGCACCAAACAAATAATTGAAGAAAGGCACACTTTATATTATGGTGGATTTCAGTTATCACATAGTTTCATCTGTTGATTCCGCGTAACTGAATCTCTAAGGTTGTAAATAAAAAATGTCTGATAAACTTAGTCATAATGCTGTAACTCAGTCTGAATATGTGTTTAGAAACTTCACTTAGTCAGCGGTCATTGAGCAATATACAGTTGATTGGAGAGAGGGAGGGGGAGAAAGGGAGAGGGTAGGAGGGAAGGAGGGAGGGAGAGTGGGGGTAGAAGATAGACAGAGACAGACTTATACAGACACACCAAGATATCAAGGCATAGTCTTTGTTCTCAGAGATTATATAGGCTAGAACAAGTAAAGGAGACAGGAGTATAGACAAATATGTGTCACATTATATTAATGTTTGAATCATAACAAAGAACACACAAATAAATGTCATAACGGTGCTGAACAAATCACCCTGACAACATTGCCAGCCCTCTTGACTAAATTGGAGAAGGCTGGCTTAGGAAAGTTGCCAGACAGAGAATACAGACAAGGGAATCTTAAGCAACATAAAAATTATGTCAGGGCAAGATTTACTAAGGAGCACATCTGGGCAGAAGTGAGGTATTGCATGTGTCAGGAAACAATGAGTAAATGAACGGGATAGTAGATGATCCTAGAAGTAAATTCATACGAGGGAATTTGTTCCAAGTTAGACAATTAAAAGTATCCAGCAGAGAGAGGGAGGTGCATAGACTTTTAGATAAAGAGGATGCCAATGGCAGATGATTCTCAGCATGGCACTGACAAGAAAGAAGATGTTAGAGAGTGGCTGGGAACCATGCACAAGAGAGGGATCGAGGGACATGCTGAGCCATGGCATGCGAGTGTGGAGAATGCTGAGCGTGGATGCTCCAGCGAATGTACACTGAGAAGTGATCGAGATAACTTTAAAAGTCAGTCAAAATGGTGAGTACCAGAATGCATATCTTGTGATACCTTTGAGCCAAGATTTAGATTAACTTGAGTCACAACCTGGTTTAGTTTTGTCTTGTTCCATATGGAAAGTTTGGCATGAGGCTGAAATAGCTAGCATCTTCTTCATAGAAACTTAAATGCAACACACAGCAGTTCCCTAGAGTCATATATGTCCACGGGAGCTGGAATTTCATAGGCATATTTTAAGTTAGCAGAGGATGTAGCATATACAATAATATGAATTTGTGAATCTTCTTTGACTAAGTGCCTTGGGTATTGTTTATGTGTGTGCCTGTGTGCAAGATGCAAGTAATAGAATCAGTTGTTATGGTGTGGGTATTTCTCCCTACTCATAGGTCAGAGAAAGAGCCATAACTTAAAATCAATGAAGCAAACGAAATATATTGGATTTTCAAAGAGAACTTGCAAACATTCCCACTGTCTCATGAGTACTTGCTTTTGATCACTGTATTTATTTGGTAGTATTTTTGACCCCATAGTGGTGAGAGAACTATAGTAAACTCACTTAAAATTGTTGCTATTAATAAGGAACAATTTACAAGCAAGAATGTAGGTGGAAGAGACACCAAAAGTGCAATTGCTGAAGTGTCACATAACCTTGAAAGCAAGCTTTGCCAAGGAATGCCACAGAGCATTTACCATATTTTCCAGTGTATAAGATGACCCCCAACTTTAACTTTAACTCTTCTAGTTAAAATATAGAGTTTGGAATATACTTGACGTATAAGACTACCCCTCTTTCAACGAACACCCTGTGCAGCAGACTCGTACTGCAAACTCTATACTTTAACTGGAAAAGTTAAAAAGTTGGGGATCATCTTATATGCTGGAAAATATGACAATTTCTCATCAAGATGCTGGGTCATCTTGAGAACAAAACACTGAGTCTTCACAGAACTGGATCCTCTTAAATTCATCATTCTTCATTAAGATCCCCAGAAATGGCAGAATCAAAGTGTAACTGGTTGCTATTACATGTCCTCTCAGCCTGACTTTGCTAAGTTGAGAAGCTAAAGAGTATTTTTGGATAGAGGCCTTGGTGAAAAGTTTTGGCTCTGTTGTTTCTCCGTAAAACATCAATCCACTCCCCTCCTCGTGGATAGTGTCCCTTATTTACCAACCCAGGTTACTGGCATCCTTCGTTGCCCCCACAGTACCTGTTAATTTTTGCTTCTTCTTCTTAGTTCCATGAGGATCTTTTCCAGTAACCTGTGAGTCTCTTTATACCTGCCTTTTCCAAGCTCACTGTGGCGGTCAGCCCTAACCTGATACACATTACAAATGGCTGGAGAGAAAAGTGGAGGGAAGTTGGGAGAAGCAACAAAGGGAAGTAGTTTTAGAGGGTAGAGAACAGGGTAAAAATCTTACTATCTCCTTTACAGTTACAAAGGGAATTGCATGGACAACATGGAAAGTTACGATATATTTTGAGTACAGTGCTTGTTACAGTACATTTATATCAGTCTTAAATACCCGGAGATCTGTTCACCACCCATTCAAGAAGCCAGAGGGGAAAAGCGCCGGTTTCTGCCTTCTGTGCTGCACAAGTGGAAGAGGCACAGGGAAGCCACAGGGCATAACTCAGCAAGAACTTGGCTAAACCCTTGATGTGTCCCCTGCCTCCCTTGCAGCCATATATTGCCTACCATTTGCACACATGCTCTCCTGAATGGGACTCTGGAGAGAGAAAGATGAGTTTTATAAAATGTACCTTTGGTTCAATTTCAAGGATTATTTAAACCTACTTAAGATGTTACAGAAATTCCTATAGGGTTTTTCTACCCCCCGCCCCCAACGCCCACGAACTCTTGTCTAGTAAGGCAAACTTCTCATTTTCTTCCACTTAGTAAAATCCAAGACGAGCATATATGTTACAAAGTTATGAATAATGTTCTCACTGGGCATATCCATACTCTAGACACTTGATTAAAATGGATGCTGCAGTTTTGGAGGCACATAATTCACATGGTACGCTCCTGCTCTCTGTAGTTGGCCCTACGTGTCTGTGGGTTCCAAGTCCACAGATACCACAAATTATGGAATGAAAACATTTGAAAAAAATTGCACATGTATTGAATATGAATATGTGAGTCCCTTTTCTCTATTCATGATATTTATTTTCATTTTAGTATTTTTTATTTTTAAAAATTACACTTATTTATGGGCTGGGAGCATTCCATACATGTGTGTGTAGAGGTCAGAGGAAAATTTATGGGAGTCAATTCTCTCCTTTTATTGTGTTCCAGAGATAGAACTGAGGTAGTTATTCTTGGGTGTAGACACCTTTAGCTGCTGAGCCATCTCATCGTCCCCCCCATTTATTTTTTAAAACAATTTTATAGAACTACTATTTCCTTAGACTTGTATTACATCAGGTATTATAAGTAATCTAGAGATGTCTGAGTGCATGGGGGGATGTGTGCAGGTTTTCCATAACCACTTCGCTGTTATGCAAGATCCTGGATTTTGGTGTCCAACAGATGACCTGGAAGCAATTTCTTACCAAGAACAAGAGATGGCTATTATTTATTTCACAGACTTTGCAACCACTTACCAGAATCAAATAAAATTGCCATAGACATATTGAATTCAGGGTAGATATCTAGTATCACTCATCATCAACTCAGAACAGAATTTATGCTTCTTGAGAAGGCCGTTAATCGTAAGTAGGAGTTCGTGTATTGGGTTCACAGTCACTGACAGCAAAAGAAGCAACAGAACCCAACGTTGAAAGGTTAGGGAAACTTTGATCTTCTGGTGCCAGGAAGTCTTTTCTTTATAAATATGATTTATTGTAGCTATGGCCCCACTCAAGAGTAGTGAAACACAAAGCCCTCTTCACAAATATTTGGACTTCTCATCTGCGGGAGGAAATGTCACTTGCCTGAGGTCCAAGTACAGAATTCAAGTAAACAGCAGAGTCCCCACACCACCTACGGATGGCTTGTGTCCACGTGCAAGCCAAAAACAATGGAGGGGGTGATGATGAGGCTGTATATGGACCAGATTTGTTAGAAAGTAGAATCCATTGAATACCCAGCTAAGGTCAAAGAAAAAAAACGTCATTTACTTGGTTGTGGATATGAAGAAAAGTGACAGGATGATAGTTAGATTATCAGGAAGGAGCTCTTGAGCCCCGGGTGTATTGAAAACAAAAGCTTTAAGGTTTTAAAGGCATACGCAGTAATGGAAGGAGGTTGGGCGAGTGAGCTAACAAATGTGCTGGATGAAAGGCACGGGTTCACTGGGGAATAGCAGATATGCCACTGCATGGGTCCTTTAGGTCTTCTTATCACTTGTAATGAACAGTACATTTTTCACACATATAGACAACTCTGTGCTCATTTGAAAGTTAAGCTCTATGTATTTGATTCATAAACAGAAAATGTGAGCTAATTTAGGTTATTGTGTACACTTGTTAAAGTAAAAACAAATCTACAGTATATCTCTTAAAACCAACAATTACAAAAGTTAGGTTAAAATGTTTTACATTCACTTATTTAGTGTGTGTGTGTGTGTGTGTGTGTGTGTGTGATGGATGTTGTGTATGACATTGGCATGTGCCAAAGTGTATACATTTGTGTAGTTCTTTCCTGCCTAAGAAGAAGCTCAGGCAGTGAGATGGGTATTCCCAAGTCAACGAAGTGAGTGTTGTTCATACATGCTGAATTAGGAATCTTAGAATTGCTTGTGTTGTTATAGGGCTCCCTCTAATCCAGTCTCTTAGCATAAAAACAGTCTTATCTTGCTTAGATAACATTCCGGAGAGGGGCATGGTCCAGGGCAGCTGAGGGGTGTTGCATTCTTTTGAGGATCCCAGAGCCCTTGCTGGCTTCTCTGTGAGGCAGTCCCATCACTTGTCAAGTGGGCCAATTCTGCCTGCATTCCATAGTGTGCCCAATAGGAAAAGAAAACCATTTGTTAAATACGTAACATTCTCTTGCACCAGCATTTCTGGGGGAGACATCCTGTAGCTCAGAGTTTTCACTAATTGAAACTGAGCCATCCCACTTGGTAACCTGTATTCCATAGGCTTTGCTTCTTGGATTAAGTAATTACTCAGCAGAAGTGTTGAAGCAATTTGCCGTTCTGTGATCATCAGCATGGACCACTTTCACATTGGCTCTCAACCGAAGGGTCAGGAAATCTCAAGGCATTATTTATTTTACTTCTGTAATTAGAAGTGACTCTTCCGTGCATTGTGACGGATCTGAACCAGAAGCCAGCAGGGTTTGATGAGCAGACACACAGGTGGCGTCTCGTAATGAACCCGAGCTGAGGAATGCGGAGCTGAACTGACTTCCAGGTGTGCTTAGTCCCAGAGTCTGACTTCAGTTACCTGCCAGAGAAGTTAAAGCCTCATCCATCAGCAAACACCTTTACCCATTTAAGCTGTTTAGGCTTCCAGGGTTGCTGGACAGCGTTAGTGGCGGGACTTCCTGCTGCAGGGGGACAGGGCTGATCTGCAGTTAGTCTCCTTCAGTTAGTTTCCCCACTGCTCCTTCATCCTCAGTTCTCTCACATCCCATTTTATATCCTCTCTAGTTATAACGAACAAAACCCGGAGAACTGACTGGCACCAGGCTTTAGCCAGGGTGCCAGCTAGAGATAACTTTGGGCTGAACTATCAGTGCTGATCCCACACAGGTCACTCAGGAGGCAACACTGCACACAGCACATCCAGAGGCGGGCATGGTTAAGTAGGCTGCTAATTAGCACACTAGGAATTTGGGGTTAGCTTATTTTACTAAGCAGGATAGTTTTATTTTAGCTTGGTATGGCTTGAGGCCAAGGCCCAAATCAGAATCTTAAGTCCTATGTATGTGTGTATGTATGTACACTCATGCTCATACATGCATGTACACAGCAGGGTAACAGATGCACACATGTATGTAGAAGTCAGAGAACTTTGTGTGTTATTCATTAAGAACTGAATCACTGCCCCCCTTTTGGTTTGAGGCAGGATCTCTCACTAGCCAGGAGTCCTGGCTAGTTGGACTAGTTGGCTAATTGGCCTAGAGCCTTGGTGATCCCCCTGTTTCTGCCTCACAAACACTAGGGTTACAAGCATGTGACACCACACCCAGATTTTCTCATGTGTGTTCTGAGGATTGAAATCATGTTCTCATGCTTGCATGGCAGCACTCTGAGCTATCTACTCAGGCCCAGAAGCTTACATGCTAATGCTTTCTGGAGAACATAGGTCCCCGAGAAACAGACAAGGCAGGCATGGAAGATATGTCAAAGAAGATGTCTTTTATGTCACAGTGTCAAAAACAAACTTCCCTCATCAGAGGGAACATACTAATGAATCCACGCATGGTGCAATCCTCTCTCTCAGCCAGTAAGAGAGCCTTGATCCGCTGGCTCTCTTTGATTACAGTTAGATAAATTCACCTCCCTGGGGCACGGGCTAATCAACTCTGAACTTCTGGGTTGCATCACTTACGGTATCAGGCAGTGGCCAGCATGCCACTTTCCTGCATACCGCATGCTGCCAGTCTAGTCAGACAGTGCATTGCAGGCCAGCAGCTGTAGTTGGCCCCCTCTGCCATGCCAGGAGCCTGCCTCTGGGGCCACAGGAGCTGCTGTTACTGTGAGGGTTTTCTATGAAATTCTTCTTTGCTTTGAATGACTATCTCATGCACAACTGTGTTTGCTTTTAACCCACTGGCTCTCTTTGTGGGAATCACTGTCTTCTAAATTTACCTCTGGTTGACAACCACCGAATGAGAACATGCTGAGGCACTAAAATGTGTAAGAGTGTAATGTGCAACTTGTTATAAACAGATACTTAAAGCCTAACAATATTCAGATTTATAAAATAAAATAATTTATGGGGGAAAATAAATAAGCTAATTATATAGTATATCTATGCCTCCATAAACATGGGAGGTTGATTCTAAGACCCTGCCCCTGTAAATATCAAAACCTGTGGTGCTTCAAGTCCTTCTAAAAGTGGCCAATATTTGCATATAGCCTGCATATATCCTTGAGATATTGAATCATCTCTATATTACTATTATAATGTAGCATAATTGCTTTGTAGATAGCTGTACTGTTTAGGGAATGCTGGCAAGAAGAATTTCTGTTCCTGGTCAGTGCGGATGCTTATTTTTCTCAAGTGTTATTGTTGGGAGTTTAGGTGAAACCATGGAACACGGTGCTCTAGGATATGGAGATCACCTGTGTGCCGTTGGGAAAGGAATTTGGAGTATACGAATCTGGAAGCTTATTCTTTCAGTTCAGAACCATATTCAACCGCAGTGAGAATCATTAGCTCTGTCCTCACCCATAGGTCAGGTACAAGGTCACTGGCCATTCCTTGGGGGCAGTGACTAGGGCAGGCAGCTCTTCCTGTTGACCTTCGGCTCACTGATTATCTCTGCGACTAACAACAGGCGACTCTTGTGGTGCTGAGAACAAGTGCGCTGAGCTGTGCAGATGGGCAGAGCCTGTTCACAAAGAGGACTTTTGAGTTGTTGGGAGCTTATTCATGACCAAGGTTCAAGCAGGGCAGACTGAGATGTCTAAACCCAGATAAGCTGATATCTCTCCTGCTTTTCTCTTTGTTTTTACCTTTAGTGTGAGGACAATTTGACTTTTATATAGCTGCAATAATATTTACTGTTTTGGGTTAAATATGGTCAATATCCAAGATGATTTTTTATTTCCTTCTAACTGTTTGCTCTGTTTGTGATTATAGCTTAACATTTTTGTTTGACATTATTTTGTTGGTTCAGGCATTTCTAACAAGGAACAAAAGACATATTTTAGCTTCAAGTGTACACATGTGCTCTGTATTTAAAGAAGTCCTGATGTGATGGTGGAATTGTGATTTTCTTAGACCCTCCTTTACTCACAGATACATTGTTTCTCTAAGGTAAGGAAGGTGATGTAAGCGTCTATGGTAAAGCAGACGTTAGATGCAGCACAGACTTGGCAGCAGAATTTAAGCTCTTTCATGGTTTAATTTCACCATTCTTTTCCAAGTTGGTGTCTTTTGTCTTTTATAGTTTTACTATTTACATGTTCTAAGAGAAACTGGTTTTGTCACAGTTACAAATTTTTGGTTATTTTACGCTTTGACCTCTTTGGAGGTCCATGACTGCAAACATTTCTTTCGTGCTGTTTGTGCTTTTGTCATCAGTTTTACCCCTTCTCTACCAATCTTCCTCCTTTGACTGTCTTGTTTTTGTTTTACGCTAGTTATTCTGGTTATTTCTGTCATGGAAAGAATGACCTGTTTTCACACTTTATACCCTCTTAGCTATCTAATGAAGACTTCTGTTCTGAGACAATCACACCACCATATCCCAAATGACAGAAACAGACCCCAATGTCAGCCTAAGTGGTTCCCTTTAGTACCATCTCAGTCACATACTCAGAACCTTTCCTGTGCACTTAGAGCTTGTGTGCATGTGTGTGTGTATGTATATGTGTGTGAGTGTGTGCAAGAGTGTGTGTGAGTATGTGAGTGTATGTGAGTGTGTGTGTGTGTGACTGAATGTATGTGTGTATGAGTGTGTGTGAGTGTATGTGATTGTGTGAGTGAGTGTGTGAATATGTATGTGAATATGTGTTAGTGTGCACAAGAGTATGTGTGAGTTTGTGAGTGTATGTGTATGTGAGTGTGTGTGTGTGTGAGTGTGTGTGACTAGGTGTATGTGTGACTGAGTGTGTGAATGTATGTGATTGTGTGAGTGTGTGTGAATGTATATGTGTGTGAGTATGTGTTTGTGTGAGTGTGTGTATGTGTAATATGTGTGTGTGCGTGTGCGCGGGTGTGTGTGTGTGTGTGTGTGGTGAGTCCTGATGATCAGTGCTCTCCATCACCGCTATTCCTACCCTTCCCTCTCCACCTGCTCCTCCATTTCTTCTCCACTTCCTCCATTTTCTTTTATCATCCACTTATTGCTGTTAACCTGCCTCCTGCTCTCTGGTTACCTGTTCATCAGCGAAGTTGTTTGGAAGAAATTTGGAGCAAGTTAGTGCCGCAGAGGCAAAGAGTTTATGAAGAATGGTGGGTGTCTTAGTTAAGTTTCTGTTGCTGTGGAGAGACACCATGACCATGGCAATTCTTATAGGAAAACATTTCATTGGGACTGGCTTACAGTTCAGAGGTTTAGTTCATTATCGTCATGATGGGAAGCATGGTGACATGGAGGCAGACATGGTTCTGAAGAAGGAGCTGAGAGTTCATCTTGATCCACAGGAAGCAAGGAGGAGACTGTGTGTTTCACACTGGGTGTAGCTTGAACATCAAGTCCTCAGAGCCCCACCTCCACAGGGACACACTTCCTCTAACAAGGCCACACTTCCTAATAGTGCCACTCCCTATTCAATCCACCACAGAGGGTGATGGAGGCAGTGTTGTCCTATGTGTTCTCACTACCAGGCTAGCCTCTGAGTAAATAGAAAACTTACATAAAAGCTATTTTCCTATTTCCTTAAAAAAAATTGTCACCAGAATCACAGTTGTCAGTGATGAGGTCATTGAGTTTCCCAGATGCAGAATATAGTCAATTCCACAGTAGTCACTCTAAATTTAATCAAAACGAGTACTTTAGAATATTCTAAAGTCTTGCCATTTTCTTTGTTGATCTAGGAAGCATCTTGGTTTTGTTTGCTTGTTTGTTTTTTCTGCTCTGTCTTCTCTACTGTGAAGATTTACAATAAACATTTTAATGCTTTTTTATTTAAAAATGTTTGACAGTTTTATGTATTTAATAATGATCATCTCCTCCCCTCTCTCATCACCTTCCATATCCTATTGGAACCCCGCTTCTCAACAAGTCTCCCTAATATGTTCAAGTCTTTTATTGTGTAGCCCATGGAATTCAATTAGAATTCCTTGCCTGAGTATAGGTGGAAGTGTTTTTACTTGAGTAATGCACCTTCTCCGTGGCTACCCCACTGGAGAAAATGACACTCTTTCTCCCAAAAACCCTCCAATGCCAGTAGTTCCTCCAGGAGGGATGGGACCCTTCCGCCATCCCTGATGACATGTTAATGGGCCCAATCTTGTGTAGGTCTCGTGCAGATAACCACAATTGAACCAAGTTCATGAATGCAATAGTTACGCCTGTTAGAATGCATCTTTGTGGTATAGCACTCCATCCTCTGGCTCTTATATTCTTGTTGTCCCCCACTTCTGTGATAGTCCCTGAGTCTTGGAGGAGGTGATATAGCTCCTCCAAGTTAGTTTAAGGACCAACCACTCCATCATCACTTTTTGTCAGCACTTTGGCAAATTGTAGGTTTCTACATTAACTGAGGTAAGAACCTTCTCTGATGAAGGTTGAACATGTCACTAATCTGTGGTGACAAACATGAGCATTTAGAACGCAATTTAACAACACATTTAGCAAAATAACAGTACTTATTTATCCCCTGTATCCCATGACCTCCTTGGCCAATGGTTCTTAACCAGGTTTACAGAACCACGCATGAGCACCCTCCTTTGGAGTAGCCCTTATATTCAATGAAAAATTGGTTTGTTGCTCCCATAATAGTCTTATCACTATCATACTAGAGAGCACATCTCCCTTGTAGTCATCATAGCTTAAAGGACTCATAGGTAGGTAAGACTATTAGTGACTTTTCTCTTCCAGATCCTTGCATGGCATCTTCTGGGATGTGATGGTTAACCAGGTGAGAAAGAGCATCCTGTTCCTCTCCAGCTTAATTTTTCTATGTCCTAGAACCACAGTCTGCAGAAGACCTTTTTATAGATGGCTCAACTTACCAGAGAGTGGCTTTTAGAAATAATAAAATGCATGCTACATAAATACATAATAAAATGCAGTGACACATTAGAGAATCACTGGCAGATTGTGTTGTATTAATCGATAAAGCAATACTAGGAAACTCCTGGGATTATAATTGGATGCTTACAGAGGAGGTAACTGGGAACAAGTGTGATGAAGAAAGTCTCAACAACATTTGTTTCTTTTATCACGTATCTTTTAAAAGGCAATGCTAAAGTTTTAACTCATAGTATTTGTGTTAAAAAATGAAGCCCAGTCTATGTAACATCTTTATAAATCAATGAAGCATCGGGTGAAGTACATGTCGCTTTTAGTCTACTGATTTCATTTACTCCCAGCCAGTGGCCCATGTCACTGGCTCCTTTTAGACAGTCTTGAGGGTAGGACCATGACTCATTCTTTTTTTTTTTTTTTTTTTTTTAATCTGTGAAACCCAGACTTGGGTTAGTATATTATAGTATATTATATGTACTTAATAGGCATTTATTTAGTGAGTGAGTACAAATCTTAATTTTCTGTTTATTTCAACCTTGCCTTTCTTACGGTAAGAGTACTGAATATTCAATATGTCCTAAATGAATAACTATACAATATAGAGAATCTGCCTCTTTAATAGAATCAATAATGGTGAGTGAGAGAGTTGGAGGCATTCTTGAGAAAATGATTAATCTGTTTTATCTTTCCTCAACCCTCATTGGCTATAAAATGGCACCATTTGTTGGTCGGTATGAGGACTGGTAAATACTATAAGAAATAAAAAAAAATAGCTTATCTTCCTCCTCACTCTAAAACATTCTAATAAACTAAAACTTAAATGTATCTCTCCTGTTTGTATTTTTTTAAATAAATGCATATAACCAGGTATAGCAAAGCATTGGCATAATGGAAATGAAGAAAATTAAAGCCCATTTTTACAGCAGTTCTCAGGGAAATGTGGTCTTATAGGATTACTATTTAATTTTTAAATGTATAAAATTTTCTTTAGGCCAACAGGTGGCTGTTAATATCCCTGCGATTTTATATGAAGTTCTGAGAGGCTTTGTGATGAGGGTGGTGGTCCGCCTCTTTGAGCCCGCGTACACCTCAGGGCTGGGAATGGTGCAATGACCTCAGCTTTGCTCTGCAGTGGTTATGCGGTTGGTTTTGGGTTCTGGTGCTGGTGACTACTCCTTCTGGACACACACAGGCATCTCTACTTATAAAAGATTTAGTTTTTAATAGGGTAGGTGATGTACTCATTACCAATTACCTATTAAATATTTAAAATATGGGGCTAGTGATTTAAAAATAAAATTGTTACAATTTTTCAGATTTTTCTCCAGCCGATTATAACTACAAATACATATCAAGAACAGCAAGAACATTAAAATGTTTTTGAATTTATCACCATCTCTTCAAGGGGATTTATTACCATCTCTTTATGCGCACATTGTGTATATTGTCTTCAGTGTTCCCTTGAGGTGTTATTGACATAGTACAGGTGAATATAATAGGGAAACCCCACAGGAAGCCCCAGAAGTTATTTTGTTGGCTAAATTATGGAGCAACTTGACTCTCTGCTGTGCTCTGGAGGTCATCTGCCAAGGATTGTTTCCTAAGCGGAGTTAATTGAAAATTGTTATGATCTTATGCAAGTATGCTCTTTGGATTTTAGTTGTCTTAACTCATATTTTCCAATGGGCCTTGATTTTGAAAACATTGTATTTAAATCCCAGTAATTTCTGTTGAGTCAAAATTTATTCTGTGGCTTTCATCTCAATTTCTTCATCCTTTGACACCATCCATGCCACACCGTCCTTTCTCTTTGGTCACCCTGCTTCTCCTGGGAATGGGTTTTAACAGCTTGGACCTCAGGAAGTATTGACTAGGAGTCAAATTTCAACATATATATATGGGACTCCATGCTCAGCCTTGTGCACCAGTCCCTTGTGCTTTGTTGTTGTTTTATCAAGTTCAGGTTGAATATGCAAGAAGTGGCCCATTGTTAGCATAGGCAGCCAGCATCTGTCTGCAAATTTACATCGATGTGTCCCTTGACTTCTGTTGGGTCAGAAGAGTTCTTTGATAATCTTGTGAAAGTCCGTATGTTCAGAAGAAAGCTCTTAGGAAAAACCTTCTGCATGACTTCTGTTGGGTCAGAAGAGTTCTTTGATAATCTTGTGAAAGTCCGTATGTTCAGAAGAAAGCTCTTAGGAAAAACCTTCTGCATTTTAGCTTAGGGGCCTCAAACACTTGCTAGAGTACAAGTTAAGAGCCTTGATCTTTGGTTCACTGGCTACAAGAAGTGCGTGCAAGCGAGTGGATTCTTGGTTATTTTCTTGATTCGGGTGATTCACAGTTGAAACCCAAATTATCCGTCTTTTCCATTCCTTTTACCCCCATAACCCCAAACTGGCCCTAGTTGTACCTCTGCTGGCGAGTTGCTTTGCAGTTAGTCATACCACCACAGAATAGATTCAAGGCAATTCCAAAAGAGTTGTCAGTGACGCTGAACTTAGATGGATAAGCCAGATTTGAAATAATAAACAGATGAATACTTTTCATAGCTTACTCTTTGACTATTCGGAATTAAAACATTTTTAACTTGCTAATTTTCCTAGAATATGACACAAAGCTTACTCCTCTGGGGTATGCCTCGGTTTGCACAAAGCCTACCATCAGGCCTGGGGGAAAATAATAACTCAGCTCTTAGTATTTTGAGAGTTGTCCTCATTTTTGGTCTAGGGAGACTTACTTCAAAAGCTCAGTCTAAAAAGGTCCTTAGCTCTTATCTAGGACAGACAACAAGCTTGAGAAAGTCCCTTTCATTTCTTGTTTGAGTTGACACTGACGCACAGGGTCAGGCTTGTCCCAGAGAGCCATGTCTAACGTGCTTCCTTTCCGTGGTTCTAATTGGGACTGGCTCTCGGGAGGGTCAAATTAGAGCTCCTGCAGTCGCAGCTACAGTCCTGGCAGTTGACAGCAGCAACCGGTACTGCCTCTTGAGACACGTAAGACAGCCACTTAGAGTTTGTTCCTGCAGACTTTTGACAAACGACCCTACCCTGACCGTGGACCTAACAGACAGCTTTTGTTTTGGGTCTGGATTTGTGCCCAAAATCTGTGGCTTTTCCTTAAGCACCTTGCTTTGCCTTTGTTCTTGTTTTTTTTTTTTTTTTTACTTTTTGTGCGTCATGATTTCGGTTTGCTCGGAAGTGTTTGCTAATTTTTTCATTTGGGCATCTCATCTGGCATCCTTACTTAATGGCCCCTGGCTGAACCAAATCAGTTCTATGTGAGTGCATACAACTGAACTTTGAACACGTGAGTGTTCTATTGATGAAGGTAATGCGTGATGGATTAGACTGTGCTTATTTACACTGGACATTATAATAACAAAAATTGACCAGCAATGAGAGGATATGATCTAAGGCTCCTTCAACAGGTTCTTGCGTTGATTGATGACCCCCCATACTCCAGCACATTTGAAGGGAAAGGGTTAGTATGTTAAGTTTAACCATATTTCTATAGCATTATTATTAGTATTCTTTTTTATATTCAGATTTCTGAGGGTTCCATTTTGGACAGGAAACTTCTATAACAGTTTAAAATTGCCTCATACATCTGAATTTAGTTACTGGAATATAAGTACCTTATAGGGCCTTTTAGAAATCCTGTAGTTTTAAAGCCTGAGAGGTAATTTATGACTGTGAAAATTGGAGTGATAAATTGGAGACCAAAATATGTATTGCTTTCCCCCTTACATCCTAAAGGATAAGGGGAGGGGGAGCGGACAGAGAAGTCTGTCCCCCTCTTGGGTTCTGTAGTGTCCTGGTGGGAGGGGAGGGCTTGTTTCGAAACACCACACAGGAGCGTGCCAAAACTTTCATCTTGAAGAATGGTAACATTGGATCAGCTTTATGCATCCTTTACCAAGGTTGCTTTTAAAAAAAAAGGAACTCTGTTTTTAATGTGCTGAAATATACTTAACACCACGGACATCCTCCTTGCCTCTCTTTGAATCACTCTGAGTGATGTCAGAGCTTCTTTTGCAGTCAGAATGATCCAAGTGTATGGAGAAAGCAACAAGAGAGGCTAAGAGAGGCTATGATAGGACCATCTCCCCTTGCTTGCTAAGGATACATTTCCCAGGCCCTTTACAGTTGTCCACTAGTGAAAGAAGACAGAGCGCCTCAATGTTAGGGAGGATTTCTCCTGATTAAAATCTCAGGAGTAGGTAAGTTAAGTTAGAAAAAAGCCTTTCTGGATGCTTCGTTTCAGTTGACAGGCGATGGATTTTACTTCCTTAGGGAAGATACTTGTGGGTTTCTGCGGATGACTTTCCATTTCTTGTTTGCGTTTGTGTACTGATGACCATCTTCAAAGCCCTTTTTCCCCTCCACTCTTTACATTCTTGGGGAGGAGGAAATGGCCTCAGGTGTGGAGCCGAACAGCTGTCATGCTAGGCCTCCATTAAATCTCTGGTGCCTCATAGTCATGACCCCGTAGTCAGAACACGTAGTCCCCCTTACTCAGCAATCCTGTCTCTCTCCCTGAGCTTTGGAAACAACTGAAGTTGCATGTGGATGCAGGGGATGGATGTTGTGGGAGGGGGAAATTGGAAGAGGGGGAGAGCTTAAGACTTCTCACTCAACAAAGGACTATGGGAGAACTTTCATTGTTACTGTACTTAAAATGTGCAAGACTAGTTGTTACTAGTTAAACTGTATTTGTGAAGCTTCCCATACATAGAGAGTATTTCACTGGGTAGTGTTTACTTGCTATTAGATGCTATATGCATATGTGTAAATGTGCTTGCTAGGTTTGATTGTATATGTATATATATACACATGCTAGGTTTGATTTATCTCCTGGTTTGAATATCATATTATTAAAATATTCTTGCTATTTTATTGAATTTCTACTTGTTGAAGTACATTGGTGAGCTCAGGGGAAGGAGCGAATGTTGGCAGCGCAGAGTGAGGCAGTCCTTCCTCAAACACTGCATGCCATTCGTCTGTACACTGACTGCATTTCTCCTGCTTCCTCTGAAAATGGGGTGTTAGAGCCCTCACCATACAGGGTTGTAGGAAATACTAATTGAGTAAAAGTGCATGTGATGTTTGCACAATAGGGCACTTAATAAGGTGTAACTATTGCTTTATCTTAACACTAACTGCTTCAGAGTGTGGGGTCTGCTTTGTAGTGGTCGGCATTCCTGATATTTCCCCGACAAGCCATCATCATGTGTGTCAGTAATTTTGTGTAATGTGAACCCATCACAATTCAAGAGTAGGCTCTGAACTCCACTTGTACCATTCAGGCTTAAACTTGCCCTCACTAGTGTTATATTGCAACAAACACCAAGGAATCTTTATCTCAGATTTATTATTCATTTTGTGTTTTCAGCTAAAACACACCCATGAGTGTGAGCACACCTGTCCCCTTAATGTAGGGTAAATGCTTCTTCCTTTGGGTTAAAACAATACTTTCTCTTGAAAAATCACACATTAAAGAACTGGCAGGAGTGAAACTGCTGTTCTAAACACATGTGTTTATCTAGGAACAATGCTAGGGAACATCAGACCATCATGAAGCAATGTACAGGGTTCTTAAGATTTCAGCCTAAGGCCAGGTGCAGTGCAGGCCTGTAATCCCAGCACTCAGGGAGGCGGAGGTAGGTGGAACTCTGTGAGTGAGAGGTTAGCCTGGTCTACAAAAGTGAGACAGAGCAACTCCCTCCTGAAAAACTAAAACATATTTTTTCAGCATAAGAATTTATTATAAGGAAGATATCTCTAGTAGGCTAGGTTATCTTTCTTCAACTGATAGTGCTACCAGCCTTTCTGTATCTTGACTTATTATTTGTATGATCTAATCTGATCAGGAAGAAAGAGCTAGTCATGTGTCCATCGCATCATCTGAAATATATCTTGTGTCTATGGATCAGTGACTCATCAGCTTGCCCTGGAGTAATTAAAAGAGAAGTTAGAGAATCTCCTATCAAGATGAGATTGTATTTTCAGCATCTGTATGGCTACTAGGGACCATTTAGAGGGATTCTTGCAATCAGTTGGTACTAAGGGATTTAAAAAAATGTTCTTCTTGCTAGTTTTTAACTTTTGATTTTCAGGAAAGTCAGGAAGTCTTTGAAAAATAAAGTGGCTGACATTGTATGCCCTCATATGTCAGTAATGCTATATCAAACACCCCAGTGTGCTGCACTGACAAGCACTTCAGTAGACTAAAAAAAATATCCACTTTTAAGTGCTGTAAAAGAAGTGTGTTTCATTATTTTGCTAAAGTTCATGTTACTTAAATTAATAAATATTTTCAGCTTTTCTTTAATGACAGCAAATGATCCAGTGGGGGAATATTGCCAAAATGTTTCTCTATCATTGCCTATTGTAAACTGTATGTAGGGCTGTTGCTTGTGCTGTTCGATTACAGAAACATTTATAGAGTATTATGGATATGAACTTTGATGGAAGGTTTAACTGTAAAAGAAGGCAGCTCACACTGTAGGGGTATGTGTGGAAGTTGAGATTAAGTGCATCACAGAGAAGCAAATAGAATACAGATGAAATGTGGATGCGTACCACCCTGTGGTTCATTTTGTGTGTTTCTGAAGAAAGCCTACTAAAAAGTGGTCAAATAAAGATGTATAAAAGCAAGAAAGATATAGAAGATGCGGAAGGGAAGTGGATGAGAAGATTCCAAAGTAAAGAGAGGCATATTACCTGGGGAGTAATGAGAAAGCTACTATGGCTACAGCCCAAGGTGTGGGTGAAGAGTTACAAAGGGAACTGACCAAAGGTGAAACCGGATTGGGCAGGTCACAGAAAGTTGTGGCCACTTCAGCTCGGGGAAACAAACTAGAATGCTAAGTGAAAGATGTCACTATCACAGCGGTGTTGCGGAACCGAGAAACGTAGATGTGAGACCATAGAACTGACAGGGACACTGGGCCTGGGGAGATGAACCTGCTCAAGACTCGCTGTTTCTAACTTGGACACTGGGTAAAATGGTAGAATGGATATCGTGGATGGGAAACTGACTTGAATGATTTTTGTTGTTGTTGTAATGATAAGAAGAAACTATCCCTTTTTGCATTTTAAGTAATACTTAGAATTAATTATAGTATGTGCATGCATAGGGAAACCTGGCCCCCATTGGTATGGAGTCTAGCGTCTATTAGGCTGACTTTCTTTTAACCTGAAAAGTTCCAAGTCTTGAGTTGTTGAGGAATCACATACTAGTGAAAATTGTTGAGGTTCTAGATTATAAGGCTGTATATTATTGCTGATCTAGAGTATTTGAACTGCAATATTCCCACTAACAGAATAGCATCTCATACAAAGTCAGTGGAGTTGAAATTTGTCATAGGGACTGTTTGACACCTTTCTCTACACATTAATTTGCTTTTAAATTTATACCCTGGAGGCTTGTTTAAAAACCACCTAGTGAGTTAGAGAACTCTGCCCTAAGAACCAGAATAAAAGGAAAGCGGCCTACCTGAGTGGTTCACACAGGAGCAAATCTCTGAGCCTTTTCTTCTTATCTGGGTGACCTTTTTAAAATAACACATTAATCAGGCAATGTGTCTTATGTTAAGACTGAGTTTTAAAATATGCAAACAAATCTGCATTTTCAATCGAGTTTCAAAGCTGACCTAGAATAAAGTGATTGTCAACACTTTTTAAAAGTAAAGGCACAAAAAGCAAGAAGCTTGTCAGTGGGAAAGGCACATCCTTTGGAAGAATGGGTAGATTTGGGGTGAATGAGGTAAAGCCTTCTGATGCTTGTGGCTCTCTGATGGGGAGTCCTGGTCCTGCCTGGCCCCTTTGCTTATGTAGCAGAAGAGGAGTGGATTCCTCTGGTTCAGCACTAACCTGTAAATGTGTTTTCAATTTAGAAGTCTGAAACTACATTATGTTAATCATTGGGCGTTTTAAATTGAGTAACAAGCTGTAACACAAATTCAGGTTACAAATTAGAAAAAAAAAAAATGTAGCTAAAGAACACAAATGTTGCCAAAGGTCTTTAGCCCAGGTTATTTGACCCTTCTCTTGCTAGCAAGCAAGCAATAGCCATGCTGCCAGTCTGCCTTGAATCCACAGTCTTGGGTCTTGCATATTCTGGGAAGCAATTGTTCCAGTCTCTGTCTTATGTACCCATGGAATACTTATCTATAGCAGGCACACACATGTACTTGGCTTGGTCTGAAGAAGTGTGCAGATACCAGGGGACACATAGATGTGAGACTCTTAAGCCCAGGGATTATGGAAGTGTAAAGTTTGGAGGTCAGTAATTGAATTAAAACCATGGAAGATGAGAAAAGGAAGCTCCATATTCTGCCAGAGTGGAAAGGCTGCTGCTCTTTCCTGAAGGGGAGTTGCTGCTGGGGAGGCATGGAACACATCAGCCTGGCCTCTTGACAGCTTCACCTTGGAGAGACTCAAATTCAATCCTCCCAGTTGCTGTTTTGAAGCTAAAAGTGTTTGACCAGTTCAACCCCTGAATGGTGTTTAAGGAATAAAGAGAAAAGGGCAGGAAGTACTAATTGGCAAATTACTCCTTGTTATTTAGTTTGGCTTCCAAGTTGGAAAGTTCAATAATGAGGAGCTCTGTGAGAGTTGCCGGTAAGCAGGACCAGGGGGCTTTTCTTCAATTACTATTTAATGTGAGGGTATTCCTGACTCACATTGTACCATTTAGGCCATTGCTTTCTATTAAACAAATATTGTCCTATAATGATTTTTAAGCCTCT
This sequence comes from Acomys percivali, assembly GCA_907169655.1. Lineage (NCBI taxonomy): Eukaryota > Metazoa > Chordata > Mammalia > Rodentia > Muridae > Acomys > Acomys percivali. The sequence continues at coordinate 82,492,161 of OU015753.1, forward strand.
CTCCATGGATGTCTTTATGATTCTGAACCATCTAAATGAAGTACAAATTGCAGAGGAGATGAATGGATTTTTCATGTTGCGTGGTATTTATAGGGTTGTTATTACTTCACAGTTTCTCAGATTTAAAAAAAAAAAAAAAAATTTACTTAACAGCCAGCTTCTTCATGGTTGTCCTAATCCTAATTAAAGAAAAAAGAAAATTTATAAGACTTGAGAGATCATCCCAAACTGTGATTACCACAACAAGAATGGGGCTACTTAACAAGTGACAGAATATTTTCAATGTTATTTTTGACCAATCTGAAAAGAAAAATGAACTTCAGTTTCCCAATTACCTTCAGGAGAGAGGACTATAGCTGTGCTGTGGCTGGTGGTTGGGCATGAGTCAAAATGGTCCAGGGTTTATGTTGCTTTGTTTTCCTGGTAGTATGGAAATTTAAGGTCAGCTTTACCAAAGGCCATGCAAAGAATGAGAAATTAAAAGTTTTGCTCAATGAAAGGAGAATTTCAGAATAAACAATGATATCAAATTGTCCTTAACCCATTCCAGAGGGTGGCTACATCCTTTAAATCAAAGCTAGGGTTTTTAGCTGAAACCTTCTGTTTACTTTCATCCTATAGATGGGGTCACTGGAGTTGAGAGGACAAAGGGCCTTCCCTCTCCTGACTGACAACTTTCTACACTCTAAGTTTTTTACTTGGCAGCAGGATTTCATCAGTTAGTGGTCCTTGAAGCAGTGGGTACCACTGAAAGGACTGTGAATTAATTGCCAGTTTCCTTTCCACAATTAAATGTCTCACATAGGAGCAGTTTGTATGTGCTTTTGGAAATGGTAATAGCTCCTAAGGTACCAGTCTTGCCTCCTCCCTTCATCCTTACAAAATCCCCTCTCCCAAAGCGGGACTTAACTGTGCTGGGAGGTGCTACAGAAGGTTAAGCCGGTAAATGGAATAGTTTTCTGATGAAATGTGAGTCTGGAATTTTTTTTTTCTAAAATACGTCTGAGTTCCCTGATTAAAGAGCATAAAATTGATTTTTTTCTTGTAGTTTTAATTTCTCTAAATTGGAGCCCGTATGTGAGAGCAATGGAAACAGTTAAGAGCGCATTGGCATTGTCTCCTGTGGAGTGAATGCAAGGCTCCCTCATTGACTGGTTAATGGCACAGGCTCTTTTGATTTGTCATTCTAAGCACTCCATACATTTTTTCCCCTTGAAAACCTACTAAATTTGTGCCAGGAAGAAATTGCATTTGGGAGATGATATGGGGTACTATGCAGGGCCATGCCATTGAAACATATATACAAGCATGTATGATTTATAATTGCTTAAATTGCTTCCCATTAACTGATGGGGTACAGCGCACTTAGCTTTCTCTTTTGTGAAGATGATTTTGTTAACAGGTTCAGAGGATGGGGGTTAGTTGGGATATCACCAGAGTTTAGATGGGGAAATGATCAGGAAATTTTTGGTAGTGATTCAGGTAGGTGACCAGAGAGGCCTAGATTAAGGCAGTGCTGCACCACTGTGGATCTGGAGAAGAGAGGGAAGAGTTTAACTTTTTATTACTGTGAAGAACCTTTCAGATTCTATGTAATCGTGCTTGTATACTTTTGGTTTTATTTCCTGGGCTTTGAGGCTTTGAGAGGCTTCTCCCAGACAATTTACCCAGTACAGTGTCCTGAAGCACTCTCTCTCTCTCTGTGTTTTCTCTTAGTGTGTAGTTTAGCCACATTACATCTTACATATAAGTCCTCTATCCATTTTGAGTAGATTTTTGTGAACTGACAAACCGGAGCCTCGTGATATTCTTGTGTATGTGGGGATGACTTTTCCCAGCACCACTTATTGGAAAAGTCCATCCTTCTTTCTTCAAGGCCAGTTCTTCATGTGATTGTTAAGTCAGTTGGCCATAGACATGTTTTCTTTCTGTTCTCCTCTAACGCTCTGTTTTTCCATTCTATTGATTGCTACAACATACTAGTGTATTTTGAAATTATACAGTGTAATTCAATGTGCTCAGCTCCTTTTTGCCCAAGATAACCATGATATTTGGCAATTTTTGTCGTTCTTTAAACATTTTAGGAGTTTTTAGTAGTTCATTGGTGAATATCATTGGTATTTGGATAAGGACTGCACTGAATCTGAAGATTGTTTGGGCTATTATGGACTTTTTAACAATAATAATTCTTCTAATTCATGAACATGGAATGTCTCTCTAGTTTTGTAGTTTTTAATCATAAAGTAATGATAACTATTTGATGACCTGGATATATTTCACCTGATTAAACATAGCATGAACCTTATCAATATTTACAAGTTCTGTGTTTTTATCTAACAGTTAAAATTGAAAGGAAAACCAGGTGTGGTGGCACACACCCTAATCTGAGTACTTGAGCATCAAAGGCAGGTGGATCTCTGTGATTTTGAGGCCAGTCTGGTCTACATAGCAAGATCCTGGCCAGCCTAGATACTAAGACCCTGCCTTAAAGATAAGATAAAATGCCAGGTGGAGGTGCCACACACCTTTGATCCCAGCATTTTTGTGATTACAAGTCCAATCTAGTCTACAGAGCTACTTCCAGGACAGCCAAGGCTACACACACACACACACACACACACACACACACACACACACAGAGAGAGAGAGAGAGAGAGAGAGAGAGAGAGAGAGAGAGAGACTCATAAACATGTCTCAAAACAGACTAAAGATAAAATAAGAATTAAAGTAAGAAATTATTTAGGATGATTGTTGACATACTAATTTGAAGTGTGAAGTGTAGGATTTGTGTGGCATATTGAGATTTAAGAGTGGACTCATGACATCATTGTACTGCTGAAATATATAAGACAGTTTCAGATTGTTCCCTCATTCTTTTTGTCAATTTCACTGGGTCTAAAATTGCAAATAGAAAAGTACTTGATCTTTTTTTTTCTTCCTTAAAACCCTGCAAATTCTCATTTCTTTAGGCTAATGCTATTGTTATGTTAATACAACACTATAAGGCAATGATAGAAACAACACAGTTATTCTGCGATTGAGTGTGTGAGCTATGAGTGGGTAGGTACGGCTGCTGCTCTCTACAAAACTGCATTCAAGGTGTCAATCATGGTTGCAGGTTACTCGAGATATAATATAGGGGAATCTGCTACCAAGCTCACTTAGATGGTATCAGAGACCACGTGGGCATATTCAAAAGGCTGCTAGTACTGTGTTAGTTGACGTTCCCCAGAGTGAGATCTGTGGATGAGTGAGAGCACCCAAGACAGAGCCACAAATCTGGGAGTGACAGCCTGCTACTGTCCCTATAAACCGCTTGTCAGGGAGGCAGCCGAATCCCCCACTAGAATGCTGAAGCCTGTGGAAGTTGGGGTAACTGCGGCCATTTCAGCGCTTGCTTACCATGCATAGCTGACGTCGTCTGGACCCAATTACCCATCTCTCCAGGGTCATGTCCTGCCAGTCTTCCATTCATAGTAGATTCGAGATGGACCATAATTACTGGTTTCTAACATGTTCTTGTTCTCGTTTGCCTCCAGACACAAAGTGAGGTTTTTGTTCGTTTGGTTGGTTGGTTTTGTTTTTCCCTTCACCAGGTTACCTCATGGGTATATTTGTAGATTTCAGGGGGCAGCCCTCCGACTTCGGCAGGAGGCATTCTCTTACTACTCTTTCCCAGCTCCCCAAATTAGAGTCAGGTATTGCATGTAGCCCCAATTACAGGCACCAAGAGCACTACGTTTTAACTTGCGCACCTTTTATGACTTGTGCTTTGACACATTAGGTACTTAACTGTTTGTTGAGTGAATGACTGCATGACTACCCCAAGCAGAAGGCAGGCATATGTCGGTACAGTTGGTTAATCTTGGCCGCCAGGTTGACATACCTCCACTCAGGAACTGCCTTCATCTGCTTGGCGTGGGACCACACCTGTGGAGAGATTTTCTTGATTACTGATTGATACAGGAAAGGTCCATCCTATTGTGTGTGTCGCCATCCTTGGGCAGGTGGTCCTGGGCTGAATTAGAAAGGGAGCTGAGCAAGCCAGTAAGCAGTGTTTCTCCATGCTCTCAGCTTCAGTTCCTGCCTCCAGGTTCCTGACTTGAGCTCCTGTTCTGACTTCCCTTCATGATGAACACTGACATTAAGCTGAAATGGACCCTCTCCTCTACAGTGTGTTTTGGTTCGTATCTTATCACAGTGGCAGAAAACAAACCAAAATAGTAAGCTGTGACTCGCGTGCATGGATTTGTCAGGAGTTACCACATTATTCCTAAATACATTTTCCTGATTCTGATCTTGAGTCTGTTGATTTATGGGGAAAAGTAAGCCCGATTTCTGTTTTGCGTAACTTAGTTTATTTATTCCTGAATACATTTTATCGAGTTGGGTCTTAAGTCTGTTGGTTTAAGGGGGAAAAGAAAGCCTGATTTCTGTTTTGTGTAACTTTATTTTATTTATTTTTACTTAATATATCAAGCTATGCTATAGATTTAAGCAAAATGGCTGTGTGAGTGGAAGTCGGTTCCTGTTTTGACTTAAGCTGTAGCAGTTTGTTTAGAAAGTTGATGAGTTAAAGGTCAGTAAAAGTTTGCTTGAGCATGATGTACTCACCATCAATGCTGGCACAGGCTTGGGCTTATTACATTTTTGCTTTTGACTCTCCATTTCTTCCAATCAATATGAATAACTGCCTTCAGGAAAAAAAAAAGATAGTTTGTAAATTATTTGCTTGTCTGTTTGAGACAGAGTGTCTCTGAATGTAGCTCTGGCTGCCCTGGAACTCAGAGCATTAAGTTGTACTTGCAATTTTGAACTCAAAAACCCACCTGCTCTTCCCTCCCAAAGTGCTGAGACTAAAGGTGTGCGCCACCACACCTAACATGCTTGCACGTTCTAATGCAATAGAGGACACTGTTGTCTCCATTTCACAAAGAGGTAACCCCTTCAGGAGAAAAATCAAGATGCCAATGAGCTACCCTCTCCTGGCCTGACTCAGCTCCTTATGGGGTGGGGTATCCATATCAGCTTAAGATTCTGAAGGTCAGAGGAAGTCTTCAGGGTGAGCCCATGATGCCTCAAGTGAGTGCGTTTGTGCTGTTATTTAGCGATTCTCCATGAAATAAGTAAAATTTAGGAGACAAAATAATATTTCATGAGACCAATTTTATTTAGTTTGAGGTCATGACCTTTAAGCATGTCTTTTGAACTTCTTATATTAAAATTTTTTATGAAAAGATAAAGGATGCATTGAACATGGGGAAAGCATCTCATATTCTCAGTTTCATGACTGATAGAGACTTGTGGAATTATGCACTTCTTCTTTCTTTAGTTTAGGATGGTGTACTATTTTTAGTCAGGAGATGAATGATGAAATGGGGCAACAAGAAGAAAATACTTTAACTTCACTAAGGAGTTGTTCTCACCCTGGTAATTTCCTCCATTTCTATCTGCCCTAGTCTCTGGCTCCATGTAGCCATGGGGTCTCTCATAGGAACTCAGCAGCTGTACTCAAAGCAGGGGTTCCAGGCACCCACCTTCTTGGACTCTCAAATTGTACTTGATTACTTTTATTTCATCTTTGACCATCCTGTCCTTTTTTATGTTGATCTTCCTTGGGGGTTTCATAATAACTCCTTCTTTCTCTCTACTACTGACTGCTTGCCTTACCTCTGAGCTGGAGCCGTTTCTCTTCAGCCGGCCTCTTTAGCTCTTTTTCCCAACTCCATGAAAATCTAATATATCTTGATACTAATTTCTCCTTGGTCTACAATAGACCCTGTTATCTGTATTTATCTGTGATCTGATTCCGAAAACTTTAAATCTCTAGCTTAGATGCTTTAGTCTCATTCATTCAATACCCTATCTCTGTGGGCACTAGTTTTTTTTTTTAAACTCTATTTAATTTGGGGTCTTTATTCCTCTACCTCCCTCCCAACACCTCAATCTTAGGTAAGAGCGAAGGAAGGTTTACAAGGGACAGGGGATGTAGACCTCTTTAGACTTAGTTCCAGCTGGCTAAGATCACCAGGTTCTTTGGGAAAATACCAGTCTCAGTCTCAGGATATCCAGCATTCCAGCAGAACCAGCAGCCTCCTTCATTCTCTGTCTGTCTCCTTGAAGTGTCCTCTAATCATCCTTTCCTCTCTCAGGGCTCTGATATTTATACCCTCACAGAGTCCTCAAAATTAAACTATCTGCAGCTTGCAAAGGCCATGCCCCTGTTATCAGCTGGGGTTAAACTAAAACAGTTCCATATCCCAAACTTAGGGCTAAAACAAAAACCATTTACATAACATAACTGAGTTTTTAAAGAAAGCAAAACTTCTCTCCACCCCCTCTCTCATTCCCTCTCTTCCTTTCCCACTCCCTTTCACCTTTCTCCACTCTTTTAAGACAGGATCTTACTAAGTAGCCCTGGTTACTTGCTGTGTAAATCAGTCTGTTCTCAAACTCATAGCAATTCTCTTGCCCCCGCTGTATGAGTTCTGGGATTCTAGGTGTGTTCCACAACCCTTGGCTTTACCTCAGATTTTTTTCCAGTTTATATACTTATATTTCTCAGTCTATTGACTTGAATTTTTTTTTATTAGAAGTACCTCACACTTCCACACTGCTTGTCCTCTGCCACCTTGTACCCATCTTAGTTGATAGGTCCATCATTTGCTTCTCTCTGTGAGCCTAGAGTCTGTCTTTCCCATCACCTCTTCCTCCTTTCCAGTCACCAAAACCAGGTGATTGTATTTTCTAAGGATGTGGTTCTTATTCTTTTTCTTCTCCAAGCAGCCAATGGCTATGGCATGCTTATAAACTTCATAAGAGTGCCAGTGATTCTCAGTGGAGAAAGGGGGTGTGTTTCTTAAGGCAGAAGCCTCAGAGGGAGGGGGGTTGGGTTATGTGTAGTCTGGAACAGATCTCTTTCTGTTTCTAGTGGACTCCAGAAGTGAACATCTCAGTCATAAGCATTGTATAAGTCAATTGTTCTCACTCTGATGATGCTACTACTTCCTGTGGTCCCGTGATGATGCTACTACTTCCTGTAGTCCGTATCAGTTTTCTCTGTGACACAGGGATACTATCCTGCCTTCGGTCCTTCTATTTTCTATCAAGCTCTCAGGGCAATTATCTAATATTAAAAACCTATTGTCTCCTACATACGGCTCTTAGGCATGCCTCATTACCCATCAGAAAAATCAAAGTAGTTCTACAATCTGGCCCCTCTCTGGTTCTCTGCCCCTCATTTACTCTGTAGCCATGTGGAATGTGTCATGCCTTAGCACTCTTTGCTTTCCCCATCTTCACGTTTCTCCATGTCTCATGTTTCCCCTTCTTTGTTTTTCACCTGGCTTACTGTTGTTTATCATTGTGTACTTTACCCATATCCCATAGTCACCCCAGGAAGCATTCCATATGGTCCTACTCAGTTCAGTGGAAATCTCATTTACTCTTGCTGTGTTCTACTGCTGCAATGCAGTCTTCTCTAGTTTTCCTATGTGAGAATAATTTTTGAGGTTGAGGATCATGTCTTGTCAACTTTGTTCCAGTCCTTGAATGTTTCTAGGCATTCACAGAGGAAAATTGAGTCAGTAAGACGGTATCTATCCAGTCACATAAATTAAAGAGGTGCTGGAGAGATAGCTCAGGAGTTAAGAGCACCTGTTGCTCTTCCAGAGGGCCTTGGTTTGATTCCCAGTATCCACAACCACCCGCAATTCCCATTTCAGAGGATCTGATACCGTCTCCTGGCCTCCATGGGTACCAGGTATGAGCACGCACATAGCAGATACATAATATACTGGCTAACCATACATATAAAAATTAAAAATAGTATTTATTGAGTGCTTATCTTGTGCCAGAGTTATCATGTTCATTGTGCTATAATGATATTTATTAAAGGTAGTTCTTATGACTACAGATATTCTATTCTATTGCTAATGCTGTATTAACCTGATATCTTGTTATTTTGAAGAACATTTTGGCAAGGAAAAGAGATTTTTTTGATAAACAATGAACAAATCAGGCTTTTTCCTGATGAACAGTTGAACTTTTTTCTTTCTTTCTTTCTTTTTGTTTTCTTACTATGGATTAAAAAAATACTATCTTTTTTGCTACATGTTTCCTGAGATTAAACATTTTCATTATCATTACGTTGAACCTCATCTGTGGTAGATATTGTACTTTGAGATTAAGAAATGATGGTGCGATTCTACACCCCACACTACAGATCAAAGCTAACAGTCAGTAAACAGGCTAATGAACTAAACAGACAACTCTTAAAAGAAGAAACATGAATGGCCAAAAAAAAGTTATTTTTTGAAATAATTTAGTTATTAGAGATATGCAAGTTAAATCATTTTGAGATTCATCTCACCCCAGTAGAATGGCTATCATTAGGAAAAAAGCAGCAAGTGCTGGAGAGGCCATGAGGCCAAGGGACCCTTGTTTATTTTTGGTGGCGTGTGAACTGCTGCAGCCAGTATGGAAGCCAGTATGGCAGCTTCTCAATAAATTAGAATTACTTTGGTACTCCTGGGCATATCCTACCACAGGGATACTTCCACATCAATGCCCATTGCTGCTCTATTTACAAGAGCGAGGAGGGGGAAACAGCCTAGACGCCCATCAACTGATGAACGGATAACGAAAATGTGGTCCACATGCACAATGGAATTTTATTCGGCTGTAAGGAATAATGAAATTATGGGATTTGCAGGAAAATAGATGGCTCTGGAAAGTGTTAAGTGAGGTAACTCAGACTCAGAAAGACAAATCCTATGTTTTCTCTCATATGCAGATCTTAGGTCCTGATTTATAATAGGTGCATATATGTAGTATGGGCGTAGCTCTAAGCTGTTAAACTAGACACGCGGGAAAAAGAGGGAAAAAGAAGCTTTGAGAAAGTGAGGGAGCAGTAGAGCATGAGAGCAGGAAGGAGGTTACAAATAAATGAAGGAGGGAAGAAGGGAGGATGGCAGTGACAGTGAGGTGGTGTTGGGGCTGGCCAGGCAGCTCAGTCCAAAATGGGCTATTTAATGAGGAGCTGAGTCTAATCCCCAGAAACCATCTGAAAAAGCTGAGTGTGGTGACTTGTGCTTGTCAGGCTGGTACCAGCGATATGGAGACAGGACGCTGACTCACTGGCCAGTCCAACCTAGTAGGCAAGTTGCAGGTCTCAGTGAGAGCCAGTCTCAGAAAGTCACCAGAAGGGGCTCAGCCTTCCTCATCAGTATGGCCTGTTCTGTGGAATAATTGATAGTCTTTTGCACCAGAGAATTCATCATGTTATTTTCCCTCAGAACTTCAGATTACTTTGTTTCCAACACAGCTTTGCTTTTGCAAAGTGGAAAGACGATTGATAGACTTTTCCCCAGTGGCCTTTTACACTTGGCCAGCCTCTATAATGTCCCACAATTTGTTTGCTTCATATTCATATGCTAATGCATCAGGAAGGATAACATGTGTCCTACTGACCCAGCTCTGATACACTAGTATCAGGCATCTGCTCAGGGCTTGGGATGGACCACAAGACTGAGCCCACTGGGCCCGAGCTCAGAGTAATCATAGCACATAATCACCATTGTGACATATTTTACCTACAGTAATTATGATTTCTCCTTTCTGAACATTCTTGTGGTATCTCACTTTTTTCTTTTTAGTTTTAGAGAAAACTGTAGACCATATTAAATGCAAGTACAATTAGTAGTATTTGAGTGAAAAGTTACAGAAAGTATAGAAATTACTTGAAAAAATAAGGCATAACTAACGTAAGTAAATAACACACACACACATGCACATACATGCCCACATGCATGCACACATGCACACACTGTATTTTATAGACTCTTGAGCCTGGCTGTGCATCAGAGTCACGTGAAGACCTTTTATGAAACATTTGACCCAAGTCGTCTTCAGTTGTGTTACAGTAGACTCTGCAGGCTTGGGATCTGTTGTGAAGTCATCTCAGCATGGACATTCTCAGCGTTCCCTGCTCTGCTTCATCTATTGTCATAGCGCAGCACTCTCTTACCACGGTCTCCATGTTTGGAAAGCAGTACCTGGCTCAATGCTGAGATCCAGAGGGATCTCAGACACTCTCCCCTCTAGTTCTCTCATTCCGATGGACTAGACAACCAAGAATCCCCTCACATCAGCATTGTGAGGTTTCTTTCAGTGACCCCTGTTCCTGATGCCTACTGCCAAGTCACAATCCTCCCTACCTCGGTATGTCCAGAAAGATGACAGCCTAGCCATGATTGGGTCCCTTAGCATGCCCCCAGCTCACAAGTGAGGGTGGATGTTTCCAGGCCGGACTAACCACATAACCACAGAGATTCAAGTCTCTCTTAGGTACAGAGGAGCCAAACTCCATTTGGAATAGAACTAATTGAGCTTGAGGGTGGGGGTTTGAGGGAGGGGAGCAGATAAAAAAAAATATTTGAAGGAGTAAGGACTACTTAGTTGCTAAAATAAAATACAGCATTTCTTAGGATTCCAGAGGGAGCACACCGGGGAGCCATTCTGCCATTTCTCATCACTATTTGACAATTTTGATTCTATTTCAGGTTCTTTATACAAGATTTAAAAATAACTCCAGAGAATGACATGTGAACTGTGCTCTGCTTTGCCTCCCTTTCGTTTACACTTTGTCGGAAACCTTTCTATTTAAGTTGGCTGTGTATACAGAAGCTGTATTGTATACCGTCCTCCACTCAGATGCCAGTGATGACCACATCTCCACCACGTCTCTATGCTAACTGCCTACACATCACACAGAGGTACATAATGCAAGCACACAAAGGCTCACATGGAAGGAGTAATAGGTACTCTCGGCTCCCAAGTAATTTTCAGACCATTGAGACCCCACACCAGCCCCCCGAGATAGGTTGTAGTCTCCCCCCTCTCTTTTCTTTTACTCATCAGGCCTTCCTTTGAGCTGACTTGTCTGGAACCAGCCAACTAATAAAAAGAGAAAACTGTGTCGATGTATTTCACAAACTGAGTCCTTCTCACTTCAACCTTCTGCTCCAGCTAAAGGTCACAGGTGCCCGAGTCGCTTCCCTTCCCTTCTGCATATCAGAAAATCTCAAGTGAGGTCCCTTCTTCTCAGAAGACTTCAGCTTGTGTCAAATTAACAGGAAAGTGACCAGGACAAGAGCTCAGCAATATAACCATAAGATATTCTTATGTTTTTACCTTAAAGAAGCACAGGATGGTATTTTATTATACCGTCTTCAGTGAAGAAGTTAAGATATGGACCGCATGGTTGGCAAATGCATTCTCATTCCTTGGCATTTTTGCTAGTGTAGTTAAAAATGAATTAAGCTTGTTGCTAATGACTGTTTTTGTTGAGAAAGAAGGTCAACATTTGTCAACCAAGAATGTTTTTCATCCTGGATTAAGAAGTAGTGAAGCCTGATGTGGTGGCGCATGCCTGTAATCCCAGCGCTTGGGGAGGCAGAGGTAGGCACGGCTCTGTGAGTTCAAGGCCACCCTGTTCTACAAAGAACAACCAAGGCTACACAGAGAAACCCTGTCTTGAAACCCACCCACGCCCCCCCAAAAAAAGAAAGAAAAAAGAAATAGTGAAATAATTAAAAAGTTTCCAAGTGTTACATCCCCACAGAACACTGTAGTGCAACCAAGCCATAGGGAATAGTTAGGCAGCCTGGGATTGATCATTTCAAGTGGAGGTTGTACTGAGTTGAGGCTTTATTTGCCTCTTTACACATCTGTTGTTTGTTTGTCTTGTCTTATTGGTCTTCCAACTTCAAAAATAAGACCCAGGTCACTCCTTGCCTACAAGCTCCAAGCCTGCAGCTAACTTCAGTGGGGAGAACCCAGGCATTCCGAGTGCTGAAGCTGATAATGAGGTGATAATGAGGTGATGAGGCAACATCTGTCCTGTCAACAACTGCCCTTTCTCAGCCTGTGACTGTGGCCATACAAGCTTTATCATTAGAAACATAGAAAAGAGGGGCCAGGAGCTCCACAAGGAAGGAGACCAGTGGAACCAACAAATCCAAGGGGGGGGGGGGTTGCTGCAGAGACTGATGCACCAACCAAGGACCATGCATGGTGAGGACCTAGACCCTATGCTAACATGTAGTAGGTAGGCAGCACAGTCTCCTTGTGGGCCCCACAATAGGGGGAGTAGGAACTACTTCTGACATGGACTCTGGCCCCACACATTGTTGATCACTTCCCCCTGGTGTGGCAGCCTTGCCAGGACACAGAGGAAGAGGATACAGGCAGTCTAGAGGAGACTTGATATGCTGAGGTCAGATGTTAGTGGAAGAGGGCTTCCCTTTCTGAGGTCTAGGGGAGGAAGGGAGGGTGTGATCAGGAGGCAATGAGGGATAGGGCTACAATTGGCATGTAAAGTGGATAAATTAAAAACATTTTTTAAATGACAAATGTCCAAAATAAGAACCTAGAAAAACGAAGTGACCGTTTGTAGTTTTAGAATCTAGAAATATTTTGTGTAAAAAGATTTCTTGGGACTGGTGAGCTCATTTAATTGGTAAAGTGTTTGGACAGCAGTTTATGAAGCCCTGAAATTGACTGCCATCACTCACATAAAAAGGTGTGCATGGTGGGGTGTACTTGGAGTCCTAGTACTGGGGTTGTAGGGAGAGACAGATCCATGGGATTCACAGGCAAACCAGCCTAGTGTAACAGGCAATTTACAGTTTCAGGGAGAGACTTTGACTTAAAAGATATGGCAGATGACTTCTGAGGAACCATACTGAAGTTGACCTCTGATGTGTGTTGGGGGGGGGGGCGCGGGGAGTGCAGTGCAAGAAGAAATGATGTATTAACTTTGCCTATTTTAATGTTGAGTGTTGAAAAGTCATTCAGAGCTAATTTAGACAGAATGTAAAAATACACTTCATTGAAAGAAATTGGGTGTTCAGCATCCTGCCAGCTGTGCTTGCTACTCAGTTCTTGCAATACAGAAGTATTATTTCCTGAGAAGGCTATTTTCCCTACATCTATAGGTAAGTCTACGTATTAAGCAAACTGTTTGCACTGCGGCGATTGCCTTGGGAAAAAGTCCTTATATTCATTAGTGGTGCTTTACCATCAGAGGTGTTTCCCTGAGGGACAGCAGGTTTTTACTCCCCACATACACACTGTAGGGATAGAATGTAATTTTATACATCTTTTAATAATTCTTAGCAAAAGACTGTCCCATACAGACACAGGTTATATTAGAAAGGGAAAATGCTGCTAAGTGAGATTGTATCTTGCTTACATTCCTAATTTCCTTTGTTGTTAGATCAGAAGGAGAATGTTGGCCCTTCTCCCCCTGTTGTGTCCTAAATGCTGTGAGTCAGTTGAACACAAGAGGCAAAGAGAGGTGTAGGATAGTCAGCCAAGCCTTAAAACAGGTACATGTACCCAGAGCTAGCCCGACTGAGTAAAAAGGGAGAAACTGGATACGCGCGACTGTATGTATGCTATTTTGCAGTTTTCCTATCCAAAGAAAGAGGGCAAATGTGTGATTATTTTTTAATAACAACACTGATAACACATTACTAGCAGTATGTTTCTGTGAGTTGGTTATTTAATTTTGAGTAGAAGTCTTTCTTTTTCACCTATTAGGATAACTCAGTGTGAGAGATGGAACATTTTGTATTTGCTGTGGGGTACCTGCTGTCGAATGAAACTTTGTTTTAAGGTCCTGAGAACCCCTTCATTCCCTGTTAGGCATGGAAGCTCAGAAGATGGGAGGAAGAATGAGCCAACATTTCAGTGTTTCTTCGTAAGCTCATGTTTTTTACATATGACATTCTTTTCTTGTTGTTCTTAGACCAGAAAAATAAAATGTTTATCATTAAGAAGAGGTTGCAGTCACAATGGAAAATTTCACAAACTCATGTATTTCAAACTTCTCCGTCAGAGGGTGATTACAGCTAATGATGTCCAGCAGCCGGAGTACGTCGTCCGCATAATTGCATGGTGCAACTGAACATCACATTGCAGGACATTCACTAAAACCTTGAATTTAAATGAGGGCAAAATGTAAAAGCCACATGGGAGAAGGGGATTAATAACTATCTTCCGTGCATAAAATTAAAAACAACAATTAAATAGGGAGCAGAGATGATGAACGCCACCATCTTGAACAATGTAAAATGCTGACTTTACACATTGTGACCGCAATGCTTGTAACACAATAAAAATAACCACTGAAGGCAAGAGAGCCCTTGCAGATTTTTCCTTTTGTATTACAAGATCTGTCTTTTTGGGAAGGAGGACATTGTCTGAGCTGCAAGTGGAAGGTTCTTAGTGTAAAACGGAAGGCTGGGGAGATGGGTTGAAATGGTTGCAGACTTTGTCCCTGTACCTGGAGACATGGATTCTGCTGTTTGCACGTGTTTGTCATAGGCTAATCAGGATCAGTAAACATGGGGCCTTTCAAAGTATGGAGGAACTTTTGGGGAGACTGAGGCAATCTGGGATGGCTGTGGTAATCTGGATTGTGTCCAAGAACAACAGCTGGCCTCATCAAATGCCTTAGAATTGCAAACATATCATGGTTACTTACAAAAGCATGGAAATAATTTCATTTTTAATGTCAGTATTGCCAAGAGAATATGCTTTGTAAATTGTGAAATAGCTTATCTCTTGATCTCCAGTCCAAATATAAACATGTTATGACATTCCTTTTGTTGAATGGAAGTTAAAGATAATTTCTAGTTTGATTGCATCACCTGACCTCTATTTTTGGAAGAATTTAATCATATCAACATAATCATTTATTTAATCCCCTTAACAAGCATTACTAGTGTGGTCCGGGACTTATTTCCTGGTTTAATATAGATCAGATTGTCTGATTTATATCATAATTAGGAGTCCTTTAGAAGAACATATTTAACTTATGTACCACCAGTTAATAGCTTATCAGAGAGGGAAAAAACAGTTTTATTTGATGGAGTGACACTGAGCCTATCAACCGTGCTCAGGAGTAGTTGGCCAATATAAATCAGAATCGATGCTTTTTAGTGGAATTTAATTTCGCTTTTTGTCTTTGTGTTTTGTGAGGTTGGTTGAGTAGGGAGGGAGGGAGAATCTTGGTGGAGCTGGGGATGAGAGAGAGCAGTATACAAATCTGCTGTATGAAATGCTCAAACTATGGCACCAGGCAAGGACAATACATGCAGTAAACTTCGAACCCCTACCCAGATCTAGCCAATGGACAGGACAGTCTCTACAGATGAGTGGAGAGTGGGGTCTTTCACACGAACTCTGGTGCCCCATATTTGACCATATCCCCTGGATGGGGAGGCCTGGTGGCACTCAGAGGAAGGATAACTGGCTACCAAGAAGAGACTTGATACCCTACATATACAGGAGGAGGAGGTCCCCCTCAGTCACAGGCATGGGGGGGAGGGAGTAAGGGGAAAATGGGATGGAAGGAGGAATGGGAGGATGCAAGGGATGGGATAACAATTGAGATGCAATATGAATAAATTAATAAAATATATTAAGAAAAGAAATTCTCAAATGATAGCTTTTCAGATGGAAAGAATACTTATGAAAAATAAAAGGACACATCTAATAGAATGATAGTGTTTCATCTATGAAAGTTCTACAGATTGACATTTAAAGTAAACTTTTTAGGCAGGAACCCTTGTGTTACCAACACTAGCTTATTTTTTAAGGTAGTATTTGCTTTTTAAAGAGGGGTGACTTTACTGTAAGTGAGAAGTTATGTCTTTGAGTTCACCGTGCCTTAACCCTAAAATATGTATGTCTGAGGGAGAAATTCATAGCCCTTACAGTGAAGTTAGCTGAAAATACGGATTACTTGTATAAGCTTCTATTGGATGAATATAAAGTCCCCAAGCTTTAGCTCTTAGCATATAAGCCAGCTGCAAAGAAAAAGCTTGTAGTCCACATGACCCACCCTATTCATAGGGATCAAGTCATTTCTCAGGTCTGTCAAAGTGTGTGAATGCTCACCTTTATTTCTCTCTGTTCAGGGGTCACATTTTTTTCTTGTTTCTTAGTTGATCTTAAAATTAAAAAATACTATTTGGTATATTTAAAATTTATTCATATTTGACTTTTTTCTTTTTTTTTTTTTTGTCTTATCCTTGATACATTGGCAGTCCTAAATGTTCCTCATTTAGAATCGTGATTGGTATCCTGTAGAAAGTTCTCTGGGTGTTCTTCACAGGACCAAGCTAAAGGTTACCATGGTGACTTCCATACTAGAATATGCAAATGATGTCATTCTTTGCTCTTCCTGTAGAAGATTTGGCACCTTGAGCACAGCTCACCTTGTATCTACTTTCAATGTGAAATTTGTTTCCTTCTTTCCTTTCTAAGAAACTTAAATTTCCTAACAACTTTAGGTCTGTAGCAAAACTAAAGGAGTTTCCACACAGACTTCACTGAGAACCACTCAGGTTTTTCACTGCCTGTACAGTTTGGCATTTCCAGAAGCTGTGCCTGAGGAGTCACATAATATGGCTTTTCATTTACTTGGTAGCCTGCATTTAAGTCCTCTGTGTGTCTTCTGGATTGACAGCTCATTTCTTCTTATGACTGGACACTATTTCATTGCCTGAATGGATCACAGTTTACTTATTCACTCACCTATTGAAGGACACTGTAGTGATTTACTGCTTTTTTCAACTATAGAAAAGCTGCTGTAAATATCCAGCATGCATATTTTTTTTGTGTGTATATAAGTTATCTGCCCCTTTGGGTAAAATATCACTCTTGGATTTAATGGTAAGAGTATGCTTATTGGTTTTTATCAGAAACTGCTGAACTGTCTTTGAAAGTGGCCGTGCAACTCCACATTTCCACAGGCAACGAGTGACTGAACATTCCTATTTGCTGCGTGATATGCTATTGTTTGTTATAAGATTTTGGATTTTGGCCATTTCAGCATATGTAGGGTAGTATCTCATCTGTTTTAAGTTGTGTCATGATAACACCTTATGTATGCTGCTGAATATCTTTTTGTATGCTGTCTTGCCATCTTCTTTGGAGGTGTATCTTCTTTTTCGTCTTTTGTTCCTCATTTTTTTTGGGTGTGTATCCATGTGCCCATGTGTATGTATATGTTCATGTGGGTCTATGTGCCCATATGTACATACGTAGATAGAGACCAGAGGCAAATTTTGCATGCCATTCCTTAGGATGCTGTCCACACTGTTGTTTTGAGGCACGGTCTCTCTCTTGCCTGACACTTGCCAACTATGCTGGCCAAAAAGTTCCAGGCATCAACCTGTTATCTCTCCAGTACTGAACTTAGAAGCCCATGCTCCCGAGGCTAGCTCTTTTATGTAAGTTCCGGGGGTTGAACTCAGGCCCATCTGCTTGTGTTGCCTGTACTTGTGGACCGAGCTGTCTTCCCAGTCTCTTTTTATTGATTTTTAATCAGGTCGTTCATCTTTTAACAGTAGAGTTTTGAGGTTCTTTGCATATTTTGGACAGCTGGCTTTTATCATCTTTTTGCAAATGATTGCTGCCTATATATGGCTTGTTTTCTCATTCTGTATATGTTGTCTTTTATACAGAAAAAATATGTTATTTCATGAATTTTGTGTTTGGTGCTGAATCTCAAAAGTTATCGTCAAACCCAAATCATCAGTGTTGCCAATATTGAATGTTCCTATCCATGAACATTGACTGTTTTTTTACTTATTTAATTATTGGCTATCTTTTATTATTAAAGTTTCATGGATTTTCTTATATAAATATTAGGTTTAAAAAACACTTTATATAATGAGTGTTTTGTATGCCTGTATGTCTATACAGCACATACTTGTCTGGTACCTATGGAGGTCAGAAGAGGCGTTAGGATCACCCGGAAGTGCTGTTATGGAAGTTGTGAGCCACCCTGTAGGTGCTGGGAACTGAACCCAGGGCTTCTGCAAGAGCAGCAAGTTCTCTTGTGCTCTGATCCATCTCTTCAACCCCATCTTATTAAAAATAAATCTTACGTCTATTTTGTGAAGCCTATAACTAAATATTTTATTTTTAGGGATATAAATGTTATCACTTCAAGCTCTTCCTTTTCTGTTGTTGATATGTACAACTTTGACATCCTAGCTTTGTATCTGTTGAATGTTACAAGAGTCTGTTGGTTTGTGGCTTTGCCTATTCAATCTTTCAGCTTTCCTGTATAATTGTGTTACCTGCAACCAAACACCGCTGCAGTCTCCTCTGCTTTGCTCTTGTCTTCATCTAACGTCATTACCCAGGATTCCGATGCCAGCATTGGTGATGAGTAGCGAGAGGGGATACTTTGCCAAGCAAAGCTTTAGGCTTAGGAGAAAGCATAGCTAGTTATCACAGTGCGGGTTGGAGGCATGCCCTTCAGTGGCACAAGTGATAAGCTAAGAAGCTTTTACTCTTTTCTTGTTTTTTTTGGGGGGAGGTTTCTTAGGAATGTTGAGTCTCATCAGGCACCTATTATGACTTGACAGATATGATTGTGATCATGTGCTTGCTCCTCTTTAGCCTTACACTGTGATGGATTATATTGAGTGTTTTAACCAATTAATGTAGTTTTAGACAATTTCATATATGTATGTGTTACTCCTTCTCTTATCCCATCCGGTTTCCTTTCTCCCTACTTGGTGTTCCTTGCCATGGTAATTTTCTTACGCTACAGTCCCATCACAGCTAAATTCAAAATGAGTCTTGGCCTCTCGGGGTTTCCACATTTAGTTGCCCCCGTCATGCACATGTCTCAGATCAGGGAAGCACCGTGTTTGCCGAGGTTGGCAACCTCACGCTCTGACTACCTGCCAAGGTGGAATTCCTGGGCGTCATCGTGATGGTCTCGGGGAGTGTGTCCGAGCATGGCTGACACGTTTGAGTTTCCAAGGATACAGATGCGTGATGATAGCCTTGTGGCTTTCCCACACTGCCGCTTCATTTACATGGCATATTCCACGCACTACTGCCCTCTCTGTCACCTCTCCTCCTGGAAAACAACGTTTTCTCAAAGCTTAGCTTGATGTCAGATCCTCCGAGATACCTTCTTTCAACCCTGTCCTTTCTTTCAAACTGATCATTCATCCTACGTCCATACTTCACAATTACTTGGCTTTAATAAATCAGTTTAATAAATCCTTGTGCTGAATTAGGAGCTTATTGATCTCAGGAACTGTGCCATTTATCTCCATACTGCCCATAGATGGTAGATGGTTTATTAGTTTTTAATGAACTCATAGAAACACTGCGTGCGTGTGTGTGTGTGTTTGTGTATGTGTGTGTGTATACATGCGTTCATTTTGTTTTTCTTGTTACATCTCATGATCAATGCAGAGATTATTGTTGTATTAAATTATCACAAATTTTATAAAAGGTGGGTTTTTTATTCCTTAATATATTTGGATCTTAATTTTGCCTTACTGTTGTCATGGTTATGTTTATTTTATTACTAAAGAATAGATGTTGGTCATTATTGGTCACCTATTAAGCCTGTCCTTCAGAGATGGGCCTACTATATTTTCTCATTTCATGTTTATTCTGCCCTTATAAGATTGGTTTCATCATAGTCATTGTATAATTGGGCAGCTAGAATTCAGGGCCATTAGTTGTATAGTTGACTTAATTTTTTACTTGTTCACTGGCAGAGGCAAGGATTTGGACTTTAGGTCCATCTCTTATTTAGAGCTCATGTTTTTATTCCTGCATATGTTGTCTCTCTGCGGATCCATATGGAAATGCTTATGAGATGTGTACTGCTTGTGAAGGGTTACCATAAGGACATCTTTTATGGAAACTGCATCAAAGTGGTGATTCATAGAATGGTTGACATAGTCACCAAGCTTCTTATTGTCCAATCTGCCATAAACAGCTATGTAATTTTAAATATGTTTGATGTTAAGAGTGTCAACTAAACAATAACAGAATTAGCCATTTCACAAAGTATGTTGGTATAAAAATAAACTCACCTCGGATGAGTGGAGGAGGACAGCAAATGCCATAACAACACTAAAAGTTACATTTGCGGTCACACACACAAAACCCAGCATGCTAAGCCATCAAGACTGAGCTTTGTCTTAAAAAAAAAAAAAAAAAGAAAACAAAAAAACCTCTTGTGTTCTTAGAGGATCACTTTCAAATTCCCTGAAAATGAGATGGTGCAGGTCTGCACAATGTCCAGGATACAGGGTCTGGTTTGCACATTTGTGACAAATCTCTTCTCTGAGCTGCAAAACAATTTGTTTCTGTCATCAGAGGGTTAAAGAAGTGGTTTTCTTCCTGTGTTGTGGAGAGGCTTTTTTTTTTTTTCCCCTCTCCCTGGGAGATCAGGGAAATGCATCAGAAAAGGAGATTATTCGCATTTGGCCTGTGCTACTAAAACAGCTGTTTGTTTCCCTCTCCTGAGTTTGCTCTTCACCACCTAGGAAAGAAGTGGGGGAAATGCCCCTCAGTACCTGCCACCCCAGCAGCAGGCAGGCTTCCGCTCAAGTGAAGGGGTCTCTGCCTCAAAGCTGAACTCAGTGGTCTGTCGTAGAGGCTTTGTGGACAGCTGCCAGTTTTGCAGAACTGCTAGAGTTCAGCAGGCTTTTGTATTCTCGGCAGAGTTCCACATCCTGCGAGACGTGGGATGAGAACAGGAGGGATAGCTCGTAGATTATTGGAAGGGCTTTGCAGGGTGTGATGGAGAGAGGGCCTTCTGTCATGCGCAGCCCATCCTCTGCTCTGTTGTGATGTTTTTCTAGTTATAGCAAGCAACCATTTTTGCCTTGGAAGCCCCCTCATTCTCCTGCTTTTTGTTTTTTTTTTAAGAGCGTTGCCTTAATAATAAGGAAATATATCTCTATTAGTTTACTATAAATTTACAAGATGCATCCAGAAGATAAAAAACGAACTCTGGTTTTTAAATAGATAAACAATGTGGAAAGAGGATGGACTAGTTTTCTCTACAGTTTATAAAATGACGTCATGAAAGTCCAATGAATAAACTTCAAACAAAAATAAGCTGAGAGTATAGGAAGCTTTATTCTGTAATTCATTGTGTTTATTGTGAAGGGCAAGTGTTAGCTTGGAGAAGGCACATATTCCTTGATGCACGTTAAGAAAAATAGGCTGTGATCTGTGTCTTTAATACTGTCTGTTTCCCTGGAGAGGCAGTGGACCACTTCAGAACCATGTGTTGGAGATGGGAAGATGACTCAGGCCATCTGTGAAAGCAGGGTTTATTACCCGTGTTTACTGATAGGCATGTAGAGTGAGCAACTTAACAAGTAGCATGAGGTCAATAGTACTGGATCAGGCCAGTCATGTGTGGCTCCTTTAATTGACCCATTAGATACTTAGTGAAAATAAAAATAAGATAAAGCAAAACAGGCAAACAGAGTCGGATAACTTAACGCCCTGAGGCACATGATCTGAGTCACAAGAATTAAATAGAATTCCAGTTGAGAATTTCTTTAGTCAATAAATGTCAACTGTAAAAAAAAAATGGCTATAGGTAAGCATTTTTTATTCAGTCATATTGTCTTTCAGGCGCTATTTGGTACTGGAGATTAAAAAAAAATTCTTTCTTTAAAGGACTTGTGGCCTAATGGGAAAGCAAAACAAACAGTTGCAATGGGAATAGTGTATAATGAAACTGTGTTCCCAATCTGCAAGGTGGTGACTCTGGATAGGGGTAGGGGCATTGGAAAAGGTAGAGTGTTTAAGCTGAGACTTCCAGGATGCAGAGAATTTTACCAGGACATCTAGCCATTACCCAGCACATTAGGGTGACATTTGTGCCAGGAGCACAGTGTCTTTGAGAAGGGTGCCACTGGCCAGACAGAGCGCATCTCTGATTTATGTCCTCCAGAGGAACATGAACAAGCAGTGGCACAAGAGGTCAGGTGAGAGGTCAGGGATCAGAGGTCAGGGCCTGAAGACTTTGTAAAGTGAGACCCAGTAATTACCCCAAACAAGGAAGCCAGGAGGCCTGTAAGCACCTCTGGTCTAGAAAAGAAGGAGCTATGGGATGCAGTCAGTCCCGGGGCACTGTCCTGGAACTGTAGCTCTCACATGCTTGCTGTAAAACCATCAGCCTTGCTGGATACAGAGAGGTGGAAAGGAAGATGTTGTCCATGAAAAGGCAATGGCTGCAGAAATGCAGCATGGTGCCTGAGGAAGCACAGCCCACGCTTGAGCAAGGCCTTTCTTATAAACATACACACAGAGAGGTTAGAGAAAACTATGGCGCCATAGTCAGGAACTGGAAGCCCTGATAGGCTGCTTTTGGTTTTGAACTGACCGGAGAGATGAAGGGGGGGGGGGGGGGGGCGGAAAGAGTCCTCAGAGTGTTGACATTTTGAATGATCCTGGAGCTCATGTGGGAAGTTCAGTTTCAGGGAGGTGAGATTGGAGTCACGGACTCTAAGAAGGATGCTGTTGCTGCAGTATAGGCAAGACTGGAGGAAATCCTGGACCATGACACTCAGACCCGGACAGAAGCATGCACTGACCAGGCTGCAAAGCTTTGGATGCTGGCTCCATGCATGAGGTAAAGTAAGGTTAAAGGTCTCTGCTTTCTAGGTAGCTAGTATTGCCTTTCTGTTTGAGAATGAAGAATTTTAAGACAAGAGGTGAGGTATAGTCAAACAAAAACCTTAACCCTTCAGTTTGGGAGAGTTACATCGAAGGGTCTGGGAAACGTTCGTGTTCGTGTGAGTGAGATGGTCGCTATTGACATGAGAAGCAGCCGGCGAGCTAACACTGCAGGTCTGAAAGGCATTGCCATCCTCAGTTTTGTGATTTCAGTGTTTTGGGAAGTGTGGCTGAAGAGTTAACGTCAGTAGAAGCGTGAGCAATTACCATTTTAATTTCTAAAACTTGCCTTCATGACACATTAGAAAAGAGAGAGACATTACTTGGAAAGTAGCAGAAAAATCCAAAGTAATGGTGCTAACAGCTTTTGATAAACGGAAATTAGCCAGTAGGTTGGCAAGAGTGGACAAGTTGGGGGTGGGGCGGGGGTCCACTTGAATAGCTCTTAAGCAGATCCCTAGCAGTTGCACAGCCCTTGTGGTGGGTATCAACAGTCCTCCTGAGCATGTGTTCATGAGTAGCAGCTGATCCAGGGTCTTTCCTCTAACCTGTTCCTGCTAAAGGAAATGTTGTCATGTGGAGGGGAAGGTAAGTGATACAGAGGACCTGGAGATAGTCAAGGTCTTTGATAATCAATACTTACTGCCTTCTCTCAGAATGATATAAAATTATGCAGAACTTTAAAAGAACTCGGTCCAGCATTGTTTACACTTATGTGCATGCGTTTGTGCATGCGTGCATGAGCGCGTGTGTGTATATATAAGTCAGAATGACTTTGGGAGATCAGTCCTCTCTTTCTACCATGTGGATTCTGGGGATTGGATCAAACTTCAGGGGTCAGACTTGGTGACAAAGGTCTTTACTTGATCTTTAGCATTTTTTTTTCCTTTTGAGTTTATAGCTCATACCTAATCTCTTGGTGACTCCTCGTGTTATTTCAGGTTATATCTATGTCTCGGTTAGAGTAACTGTTGTTGTGATGAAATATCATGGCCAAAAATGAGGGAGGAAAGGGTTTCTTCGGGCTTATGTTTCCACAGTCACAGTCCATCACGGAAGGAAGTCAGGACAGGAACTCAAACAGGCATGAAACCTGGATATAGGAGCTGATACAGAGGCCATGGAGGGGTGCTGCTTACTGGCTTTGCTCAGTCGGCTTTCTTATAGAACCCAGGACCACCAGTCCAGGGATGACCTTACTTACAGTGGGCTCGGCCCTCCCCCATCACTTACTAATTAAGAAAATGCCTAACAGGCTTGCCTCATCTTATGGAGGAATTTTCTCAGTTAAGGTTCTCTCCTTTCAGATGACTCTAGCTTGTGCCAAGTTGACATAAAACTAGCCAAAGCAGTCTATATGAGAAATAATCATTTAGATCTTTACTATGTATTCATATGCTTATTTAATCTCTCTTTATATATATATGCTTTATGTATTTAGTTGTATGCTGAAATTAAAATAACCTAGACACAGTATTTTATTTCTCTGTCTGCAAATGAATATTGACATTTGTAACCTATAATGCAAGATTATTAAAACATACACCTCTACTATATGTTATAAATATCATCTCAAATAAATATAGTATTATTTAAGATACAGATAAAACAGCTGGCCCTTTATACAAGTAGGCTATTAAGGTAAGGAAGTAGATGCTTATATTTTTTGGATCTTTATTTAAACAAACAGAAAGAGATGTTCATATAGAATTCAAGGCTAATTGAATTTAATAAATGATACTGTTAGACATTGGTTCCTTTCTTGCTTTTTGCTCAGCTGTGTGCATATGAGGTACCATGCTGAGAAAAAGAACAAAGATTTTGGTTTTCTGCTCAAGTGTGGCTTTATATTAGCAGCCTGTTATTGATGGTCTTCTTCTGTACCTTTTCAGAAATGATACTTGAGCCTGGTGTCATAGGTCATGGCAACAGGAACAGTATGATGGGATTGCTCAGCAAGAAAGAAAAACGACTTGATTTAATCTTTCTAAGACACAGACTTAGGTCATTATGTGAGACTCTCAATATTTTTTCTCCTGTGTTACTATTTTGATCATATGAGTGCTATCCTTCATTCTGAAAATGAGGGCTGGCAAGCACATGTAGTTCGCTCATTAAATATAATGCAGGTTGATGAGTTGTGGGCAGCTCAATGGTAGAACATTTTTCAGGCATTCCCAGGGCCCAGGGTTCAACCTGAATGTGCAAACACACACAAAGTAGTTAATAGAGCATGCTGTCTGGCACCTTTGATGAGTAAGAAACTAGAAGGCCTTCCTTAAAAACATATCCAACACCCTGCTTTAATCATTTATAAACATTTCACCTAACCAGGATAGTTCAATTTAAATATATATGCTTTTAGTTACTAGTATGACATTGACACTATTTCACTTGGTTTTGTGAGCTGTTTTATAAAATTATATCAATTTTATAATATTGCTACTAACAATATTATAAAAGTTTTTTTACTTAGTTATGTTAGGGAGTCAGCGATCTTGTTCTTACCTTCCTGATATGTTCTGTATTTTCAACTAGCCTTCCGTGTGCAGCAGAGGCTGAGCCACAAGACAGCTCGGGTCATAGAAACTATCAGCTTAGGGAGCTTGACACTTTTCTCTGCCCAAGGAAAAGTCCACACAATAAACTGAGAAACATATGATGAGGTGAAGGGTTACATCAGTGCTTTCAGAGCAGTAAAAAAATCCTTCTTAGATATGCATTCACAAGAGTTTAAAAATGATTTTAAATCAGAGTTTAAAAATGATTTATAAACTGATGTGCCTTCCATCCCCAGTGAATGCCATCTTTCCTTTTCAAGTGTTTGCTTTCATCTTAAAAAGTGAAATTTGTGACTTACACTAAATATTTCAGCCAATGTGACTTTATTTGTGAGTGTAAAAGTAAAAATCATGGAGGATATTGTTTTGGACTGAGCTACTGCGCTTAGCCACTAGCTTACCAGACTAGACTAGAGCAGACCAAAATGGACTCACTGGTGTTAAATGCCACATTAAGAAACCAAAGCTTCAAGGTAGCAGATGAATCTCAAAACAGACAAATTTTTCCTGAAGACAGGAGTATATTGGTTGCGCTTACCTCAATCAAACACTTTAAAGAAACAACCCAAGAGAAGGCTTTATTTGGCTCATGGGTTTGAAGGGAACAGCCCATCGTTTTGGAGAAGGAATGGCAGTGATAGCTATGTGGGGCTGTGGAGTGGGAACCTGGGTCGTCACCATCACTGTTGCCATGGCATTAGCCATCAGAGTGTAGAGTGATGCCAGCTATAACCCTCTTCCTCCAGTG
Organism: Acomys percivali; assembly: GCA_907169655.1. NCBI lineage: Eukaryota > Metazoa > Chordata > Mammalia > Rodentia > Muridae > Acomys > Acomys percivali. The sequence goes on from OU015753.1 coordinate 82,518,009, forward strand.
AGTCCCGCCTCTTAAAGGCTCCACAACCTCCCCCAAAGGATCGTAGCACCTTTTGGCACCGGGAGCAATACTACATCCATTCCATTCCAGTTTGATTTATCAGTGTGCCGTAGCCAATGTGAGTGGGATTTTCAACATCGGGCTCTTACTGTCTAGTGTTGGTGGGTGAATAGGACCAATGGAAGGGACCTCTGTTGATTTTGTTTTTTCCTCAGGATTCCCTGGGTGACTCTAACTTTTTTTAAAATTTTAGTTTTAAATTTAATCAATTTACTTTACATCCCCATCACAGTCCCCTCCCTCCTCCCCTCCCACTCTCTTCCCTCTCTTCTCTCCTTCTCCTCAGAAAACAGGGAGTCCCCACCCCATACCAACCCACCCTGGCACATCAAGTCACATAAGGACTAAGTACATCCTTTTCCACTGAGGCCAGACAAGGAAATCCCACCAGAGGAAAGTGATCCAGAAGCAGGCAACAGAGTCTGTGTCAGAGACAGACCCAGCTCCTGTTAAGGAGCTATCTTGTACATGGCCTTGTTGTTTTGTTTTGTGCTTTGTTAAGGTTGATAGCAAGCTAACAAATGTAAGAAACCATGTCAAGCTCTAGGTGTGATTAAGAATCAGGCTGGAGGCCTCAGTGAATGAGGATGAGATGGGTCCTGATGTGACTTGAGTGCTGAGGTAGGTTTGGAGGCGGGGCTCCCTTTTTCTGAGGACAAGGTGAGGGGAGATAGAGGAAGAGGGTGGGAGGGAAGGCCTGGGAGGAGAGGAGTGAGGAGGCTACTATTGGGATGTAAAGTGAATATATAAGTTAAAAATAAACACACACACACACACACACACACACACACACACACACACACACACAC
>OU015753.1:82518887-82535915 GCA_907169655.1 Acomys percivali
GTACAAATGAATGATAGTTTTCACTGACCTCATGGTGATGTGTTCCTTGGTTCTTGTTTGATGAAACTCAGTAAATGTGATGGAAATGAGAAAAAGTAAATTCAAGACCTTGCCTCTTAAATCTTAGTAGTTCTGGCAGGGTCTGAATGAAGACTTGACTAGAAAGTTCTGGAAACCTCTTCCCCATCATGAGCCTGTGGTTTGGATGGCTTTCTTTGCAGCTATCAGTGGGGAAAGGAAGAGCTCACTGTTTCCCCATAGGAAGGATTTTTACATATGTAGAAAGGTTTACAAAACCCTTCAAGATAAATGTGAGCCCCCATTCATTTGTTCCATTCATTTGGAGCACACTAAGGAATCTGTATTGTTTCATGAACATTACCCTCCAGTACACAAATACTTTTTTTTAAAGTCTCTGAATTTAGTTTCTTTGATTCATCAAGAATGTTTTCTGTCTAAATCTCTAAGGTCGGAACATTGTTTTTGAGGTGCAAGATATTAAAATAAATCAGTAAAGATCACCTTGAGTCTTAAAGAAATTTTACAAGCCTTCAAGGCTAATTTTGAAGTCTCCAAAACATTGATATTCAGGTTACATTGAGTACATGCTTTAAAACTTTTCTATCACTGGGGCTGGGGGATGGCTCAGTTGGTACAGCATCTATATCATGAGCATGAAGATCTGAGTTCAGATCCCCACACCTATGGGCTTTTAATTTTTATTTTAAGGGGCAGATTACTTCATATGAGCTGGGGGAACAGAGAAAGGTGGATCTTTGGGGCTAGCCTAGGATCTCACACCCAAGTCCAGGATACCCTTCCCAGGGAGGGTAAAGAAGTGGCTATGGTCTTACTTGATTGAAGTGTTTGGTGGAGTTCATCCACTTGTTTGCAGAAAAAACTCCTTTAGCTTTTAGCCCCTACAGCTGTCTGTATAGGTCACTGTCACCCCAGGTCTGTGGATGTAGAATTGGAGCCAGTTGCTTGATTCTCAAATTCAAGTTAGACATTCTTATGCCAAGCTGCATGTTCTTTTCCTTTCCTTTTTTTCCTTTTATTTTTTATTTTTTATTTTTATGTGTATGGCGATTTTGCCTCCATGTCTGTCTGTGCACAACATGAATGTCTGTGTACCACATGTGTGCCTGATGTATGAGAAGGCCAGAAGAGAGTGTCAGATCCCCGGGGACTGGAATTTGCAGATGGTTGTGAGCTGTCATGTGGGTGCTGGGAATTGAATCCAGGTCCTCTGCAAGAGCAGCCAGTGCTTTCAACCACCGAGCCCCCTCTCCAGCCACAGCGCATTCTTTCTCATTCCTCTTCCTGGCTATAGCCAGGAAGTATTGGTCTGAAATAAGACGGCACACAAACAGCAGCGTTGCTATAGAATTATAGGCATTGTTGCTTTAGTTAACGAATTCATACTTTTAAAAATCAGAAAAGGGAGGGACAAGTTTTAGCAGTTTTCGCTGCCTGAGCATTTTAAAATCCATGGTGTCTTGTGTGAGAGGGAGTGGGTAGAGTCTCTGTAGTTTTCTGGAAGGAGAACTGCATGTGCTCCAACTTATTTTTAGGCTGGCTGTGTGGCCGTCTCATATCTCACTGTGCACCAGTGAGAGAAGCTCATGCCCCCATGGTCCCGTTCTAGGGGTCACAATGAGCCTGCTTTATTACACTGAAAGGGCTATATATCCTTGGTGGTTCCCAAGCTGAGCTTTAACCAGTCACCTCAAGGTGAAAAGCTCAGGTCCATGTTACCGTTTCCTTGGGCTGTCACCTGTTGCTCCTGACTGGCATGTCATAAATGTTTCAAGAGCTCGAGCCTCTTATCCTTGTGGGCTTGGTTCTAATCTGAGTGTACAGCACTGGCTCACATCTCAATGAATCTTGGAGAACTTCCTCCCGCACTCACATGTTCAGGCAGAGTAGCCAGACTTTTCAAAAGAAGTGGTGATATGTACTGGCCTATTTCAGATTAAAATGGATTCCCTGTGAGCAGAGTGGTAAGGACAACAGCCTTGGACAGGGCTTTTTTTCCCCCCCACCCAGAGTGTTATAAGTCAGACATGTGAGGCTTACTGGAGAGCTGGGTAGGAAAGCTGTGTCTGGAAATGTTTTTGCTGCCTTCAAAAGAGGGCTCGGGAGGTAGTGTGCACTCTAGAGTGCTCTATAGCCCTGTAGGCTGAACTGCGCCAAGTGTCGTGGGTCTGGCTGATGATATATGACAGACACGCAGAGGTAACTGAGCAGCAGCAGAGGGCATCTCAGAAGACAGGTGTGATAATTGAGATTATTACTGCATAGATGCCTGCTCTGGCTTTGAGGGATGAGGAAGTACTTCCCAATGAGGAAGGCTTGGTGAAAGGGTAAGTTACATTTTGAATGATACTGGGCAAAGAGACTGGGAATTCCACCGGGGAGGGGGGAGGGAGGGGGAGCAAAGAAGCCATTGTAACTATGGGGGAGGGATAATAGAAAGGAGACTTGGGGTCTGCTCACGAAAGCCCTTGGATGCCAGGCCAATGGCTGGACTTTAGCAGAAGCCGTTTTTCAAACAGCTTATGATAAATTTCTGTTCAACCACTTGCATGAATCTTTTTCTCCGAGCAGAGTTTTACCATGTTTGTAGTTTGTCACTGACGGTGCAGGAAAGACAGGAATGTCAGCTGACTTCGCTCCTGTCTGAGTGCATGAAAATTAAGCTGTGTTAAGGGAGGGCGCTTCCTGGGAGTAGTTCACTATGAACATGTGTCTGTATGTTTCTTGCAGGCTGTAAAAATTTCACAGCCTCGACTTAACTTTGGTGCCATACCTATTTACACCTTAAAGGTGTTGCTTACTCAAGCAGAGTCTAAGAGCCAGTTCCCTCAGCTTCTGTGCCTGATGGTGTACCTCCTACAGTTCCTCATGGTAATTCAGAAACTAAACCTTCAAGTATAACATCTAACTGATATGCCCCATTTGGCCTTCTGATCAAGAACTATTTGAAACTGAAGCACCAAAAAAAAAAAAAAAAAAAGTTTTTACTTCTTATAGCGATGGCACTTATGAATACATTATTCCTAATGAGACAAGAAGCCCTCAGTCAAGGCTCTTCACAACCCATGCAGGGAACTTAGCTCCGGATTCTTAGTTTCAAGAATTGTATATTTTAAATACAATCTCTGGAAACATTTTCCACAGGTTCCCGACAGATTGGTGAATTTTGGGTAGCTGCAATAAAATGGCCGATGACAGGTAGCTTCCTCTCAGGGTCATAAAGGAGGGGATATTATCACATGAAGGTCGGCATGGGGGAAACACAGAGGAACTCTGTTAACAAGGAAGCAGAACACGACTGGGATTGAACATTGGGTGTATACGTTAGCACATGCTTGGTACAGAAGGAGTTAGGAAAAGTTACCGGGTCAAGGTGACTGTCAGAGGTTCAATGAGCTGCTTTGAACTTGAACTATTTACAGGAAACATGCTTTTGCTTGAGAAGGGCCTTCTGAAACAACCCCTCTACATGCGTATAGGCATTGTATCTGAAGTGGGAGCACTTCACATCTCCATGTAATTGATGCCATAAGCTGCACTCCTGCAGACTTTATAGTGCTGCATATTTGCCTCATGTGACTCAAATCTTTGAAAAGCATCTAGTCAGAAAATCCACTTCTCAAATATAAAGCATAAAATATATAAACAGCTCCAAATAAATCACAGAGTCGTTTTTAATTGTTCCAGGTACTTCAAGTCTGTCTGACCTTATCCTTTATAATTATTTAAAAGAAAACCAAGGTGAATTTGACCATGGGATGTTTTGTTTTATTTTATTTTATTTTAGAGAAGAGAGTAAGTAAAGTTATCAGGTATAAAAACTTATTTTTGAGAATCTTTGAATTCTCTGCTGCATAGGAGGGACACAGGCATAGCGATGAACATGGGTTTGGCTGGGTACCTGCATCTCATCTATCCAGGTACAGGGGAAGAACTGTGAGGGATGCAAGTGACTTGCCCAAGTGGACTGTAGCCTCTCTTAGATAAATTTCTACCATCTTTAACCACCGGTTTAGTGGGGGGATGGCAAGGCCAGTCTAGCTGTTTTCCTCTCTCAGAATCAGGCAGCTCATGTGCCAAAGTGATTAAGTGTTCATTCTCTGTAACGCTATGAAGTTTTGCCTCTGTTTATACTGTGCTGTGCTACTGTTTTCTAATTAAGTCTCTGTCCAGATGTGCTCTGTTCTGTCCAGTCTTTTCTGTGGGTCTCATGTGCAAGAGCACTCGCTTTCCAGTGTTCTTTTTAGTAATGTGGGAGTCAGGCTGACATCTATGTTTTTATATTTGCTTCTTGTTGTATGTCATTGACCTCAAAGAGGAAAGGAGGGACCATTGTATTAAGCCTCAAATTCATCCAAAGAAAAAGTACCTTAGAGTTTCCTGTGTTCTGTTATCTGTGCCAGCACATTACAGTCCCTGCTATTTACCTATTCCTCAGTGAGCTCATCAGATCACCTTGAGTGGTTTGACTGCATCACCTCCTATGTTGCCCACCTTCTGTCTGTCTTCTGTCTGCCAGCCGTTTGTCTGTCTCTGGACTCACACACAGCACCACTTTCTACTGCTTCTCTGTAGTGACTACTCCATCTCTTTAAAACTATGGTCTTATTTTCTTTTCCTTGTGTTTAAGCTCAGGATCTATTCTGGCTCCTGAAACAGACTTACTTAGTACCAAGTTAGCTCCAAGGTGTTTGTGGTGTGTGTGTGTGTGTGTGTGTGTGTGTGTGTGTGTGTGTATGTTTGCATATGTATATATGTATGTGTGTATAGTATATATGTGTGTATGTATTCATATATCTCCATGATTTCAGATAGAATATCTCAGTCTTCAGGTTCTTATACTGAATATCTCTCTTGTCACAGCTGGATGGATCCTCTTATTCATCCTAGCAACACACACATATGAGAGAGTGAGAGGAGGGAGAGAGAGAATGAATGAGAATATGAAAATGTGTGAGTGTGTGAGTATGGGCCAGGTGCTCTTTTAGAAGTCGAAGGCACAGTGGACAGGGTACAATTTCTGTTCCCCTGAAATGAACAATCTTACTGATAATAGAAAGGTAGCAAATATGTACATGGTCTGATTTGGTCAGAATAAGCTGTCTGGAGGATATTGAGGGACAATGAGGACAATAAGATGAAGGAATGACTGTGAAGGGACCATTTGAAGAACTGATTGACCCTAACTAGATTGCACAACTTTTTGTTTAACCCCATCTCAGGTACTTCCTCCACTAAGTTACTGAAGGGAAATCTTACTGGAAGCAGCTTCCCCAGTCTCTATGATGACATTTCATCTGACTGTCTTGTTAGACTCATAGAGTCTTTTTTATCTATGACCAGTACATGCAAAATTCTACCTGGCTTTGTTCTGTTGCTCTCTTTCCCCGGTGCTCGGCCTGCTGAAGCCTTCTTGTGGACTTGTGATGTGTATCTAAGCTTAAACTAGCATCATTTCAGGAGAAATTTTATTGGCTTCACAGTTTAAAAATTACCTAATATCTCCCCATTTTGGGGGGGGGGGGAGAAACAAGTCTTTATTTTCCCATCATATAGACTAATAAACATTTAATAAATTATGTCACGCCCAACTCCCTTTCATGATAATATTTATAAAATAAATAGAAAAATCAGTTCACAAAATGAGAAAATAAGGAAGTCCTCCAATTAAATGAAGCTGTGTGGAAAGAAAAGTTTAAGCAGTCTGGCCAAGAATATTCAGGAATATGTCATGATTTTGGGTGTGTGCATTAGGCAAGAAAAATAAAAAGAAACTTTGGAAATTATGAAGGTAAGCTTTTCTTAACTAAAAATGAAATTTTATAAGGAAAGATTAAGAGATTACATAGAAAACTAACAAACAAACAAAAAGATCCCACTTTCGCAGCTGGCCTGGTGGCTCATGCCTTTTAATCCCAGCACAGCAGTAGAGACAGGTGATGACCCTTGTGAGTTCAAAGTCAGCCACTGCTACATATTGTGACCCAGTCTGAGAAATAGTGCCATCTCTTGCGTGGCTAGTCATGATTGTAGCTATCAGGGCTCACAGCTGGGTATGATTGATGGTAAGTTTTCTTCCAACGTGATGAACCTGACCAATATGGACAAAGCTTGTAGGTTAGTACCAGCTTGGTTTCCCTTGTTTGTCAGCAGTAGTGTCTACTGTCAAGTTCTGGAGGGTAACTAAGAGCACTGACAACATATTATAATATCTGGGATTTTATGGGAACTTATTAACCAAAAATTCAAAGGAAACAGCTCATTTCTAGCACTGAGGTTCTTATGAGTAAGTAAACTTTTGGCATCTTTTAGGAGTGTTGTTTCCCTGTTACAGAGTATTTGGTCTTATACAGATAGAAAACTAGTTGGACTCAGGGACATCTCTCTTTCCCTTTATCTTTCTTTTGTAGGTAAGGAGATAGGACCCACTTTTATTCTCTGTAAAGTGTTTATAAGGGGCTAATGAGTACGTGATTGTTATCATTTCTTCCATTTGAATGCACAGCCCATGAGTAGGGAAATAGTCTCACCCCCAAAAGGCAGTGCCTTGAGAAGTGCCTTTGTGTTTTGTTGTTGTTTGTGACAAGGTCTGTCTTTGTAGCGCAAGCTGGCCTTGAACTCATGACTCTCTGACTCAAGAGGGCTTGGGTAAGAAACCTGTGTGAGAACAAATACCTTGTTCTTAACAGCATTGCTAGCTATATAGTGTCAAGTCACTCCTCTATTCATTTCTTAGCATCAGGTGGATGCCGACTTTGTAGATACCATATTACATTTCAAGAGACCAAGTTGAATGCATTGTGGTCCCTGTTTCTAGGAGTTTACAGATGGATGAATGAGGCATACAAAACACACCAACCATATTAACAGGGTGAGGTTCTTACCATGGTGGAAACTCTCAGTGGTTCATTGAAACAGTGAACATGCCATAGCCAACCCTTGGCTACATGAGAGGTTGGCTTTTTTTTTTTTTTTTAACTTTACTGGATGTCATCCTCCCTCTCCTCTCTCTTTTTCTCCTTCCTGCCTTCATCTTCCCCATCTCCGTCCCATATTCCCCATCCTCTCCTTCCCTTTCCATCTCTCTGCCTCCCTCCTCCTTTCCCCCACTTCCTTTTACCCTCTCTTCCTCATCTGTTAGGGATAAACTCCAGAGTCTTGCCCTTTCTAGGCCACCACTGGCTTACATCCTTTGTTTTTATAGCTGTCTTAATTTTTTCATATTTCTACACAATTTAAATGACAGAAGCTCTGGTCCGCTCTCATTCCTATTCCTAAAATAAATGAATTTATCTAGGGGGATTACTTACCTTTAGCTAGAACCAATATATTAGTCGAGATATTAGTAAAATCTTAGCTTTTAAAATAAGAGATTAAGGTTAAGTTGAAATAAAATACATTAAAACTAAGTTGTACCTTTACAAACGTACCATGATATTATCATTAAATCCATTATTGCTTCTGTTTCAGCTGGTTAGGGCAACTGAGCTGGCATATGTTGTGTGTCATCTGTAAGTGATAAACATGGTGCTTTGCACAGTGGTGGAGCAGTTGGGACAGTAGGTGTGAGCTGTCAGAGAATATGCTAAAAGTAACAGAGTTTCATGAAGCAGCAAAATTGCATAGCGTTCCTGCCTCTCATCTCTGTCCTCCCCACGGAGTCTCGTGTGTGTATGAAGGCTGTTCATTTCTGTCTTGTTGGACCAATAAAATTAGAAATGTGAAATTTGGTCTCGTTTAATAATGTCTGTGTTTAGAATACAGGGCTGTTAAGAAATATAACACCATGTATTCATTAGGAGCCATATTCAAAGTGAAATTTTTATGAGCAGACTGGGAGTTATTTTATATATGTGGACTGAAAACTATCCAGCTCCTCTCACTGTTGGAAAGCCCGGAGAATTTATCATTTCTTGTGTCCCTTGAAAATCTGGGATGGTTTCTGCAACTTCTGAGGAGTGAAGATCTCAGAGCCACTGGCCAGAACATCAGTCCAGTCTTACCCTAGTGGGTGTAGACTCCCTGCTTTGTCCCTGTGCCCATAAACCACAATCAGTCTACTTCCCAGCAGATCCCATCACTACTGGAAAAACAGAAGCCATCTTACTTGTGTTTATATTCAGTCCTTTGAGACCTTCAGATTTGGGAGACTTGAAACAACGATGCACACCTGCCACTGCTTCTGGGCCTTTAAGGGAATGGCAAGGTTACCAGAGGTAGAAACAAAACCAAAGCTATTTTGATAGTTATAGATTACACAAAAGTATGTGTGAAACTCTGATGAAATTTCCGGATGTGTAGATGTACATGTAGCCTCAAGTGGCTGGTGGTGGGCACTTCTGAATCTGGATCCTTCTCAGTTTCTAACCATCTCCTCTTCATCTAAGCAGGGTACTGTTCCGAACACAGGGCACTGTAGATGCTTTCAAAAGTAAACTCAGTGCAGCTCAGAAGTGCAGTGAGCCAACACTCCCAAATATTACACAGCAGTACTAGGATCAAAAGCTACAAAGCACTTGTCTAACACGTAAATGTCAAATATGCCTTTCCATGGTGTCTATAATTTCTGAAATATTATGTCCAGTAATTTATGTGTGTGTGTGTGTGTCTGTGTGTCTGTGTGTGTATGTTTTTAAAGGATGAGTTTTCAATACCAACGACCACTTAGAAACCTATTCATTGTTCCAGAAGTTTCAGTGTATCAAATGACTCCTATGCTAAGTTTTTGGATACCACTCAAGTTATATGGTATTTTAAAACATAATGGCATAAATAGTGAATAGAATTAGACTTAAATAATAATCAAAGAACAATGTATGCCCCAGTCTTCTGTGTCTACTCAACTTAATTTGTAACCATTAGGGGAATTATAATTGTTCTAGAAAAATACAGGTGAGGCATAATATTCAGAGAGCAAAAGTGTTTTGAGGGACCTGAACTTAGCTTATTAAAATAGAAGCAGCAGAGCAAAGTTGATAGAGTAGGTAGCTTAGTATTAGATGCTCTTCAGTAGCCCAAACTGGTGAAATATAGCGGAAGACCCCTGAGCATGGAATGCACACACAGGACATCTGTTTCCTGGTGTTTATGTAGAAACTGGAGTTCCCTTTTCTGTCAGGCAAGAGTAATACATGGGTGGTGACAGAAAGCAGCTAGATTTAAACACATAGGTGAGACATGGTTTCCATGGCTGGTGAACTTTTACCAGGGAGTATAGGGATGTTGGGAAAATGGATGGGGCGTGGGTGGGAATACAGTTGAATTTCTGTTTTAGACGTGGGGCCCCTTTATTATGCTGCTCATTTAAAGCGTTAATGTAGCCCTAGGGTTTCTTGTATATGCTACGTTCCTCAAGAAGAATTGCTTTGTGATTTTTTTCTATTAAAGAACATAATAACATGAATTAACAGTAACATGGTTGAAGTCTGGGGTTCAGCCATGGCTTCTAGATTACTTGAATGTTGTTTCTCTACTGGCTTCTTGGACCATTTTGCCCCACACTAGTTGATTGATAGGCAGGCCCATTTCCATCCCTCATTATACTCATACTTGCATTCCAGGTAGGAAGGATGCTCCTCAGACCAGATGACAGTCATGGCCTGTTAGTCAGTGTGCAGTCTGCTCCCTTTTCTCTTCTGCCCCAGACTAGACCGTATCCTGTAACACCTGCTACCAGAAGTCTTGTCACTGAACTCATTTGTGATGTCTTGATAATTCTTTGGGTACTACAAGAAGGCGTTAAACTAGCTTCTTAAAAGGTGTACAAAGAGAGTTTGGTAGAATGACAAATCTGCCTTCCCCAGCTTCTATAAGCAAGAGTGAGGCCCTTCTAGGAAGATTATTCTTTCTATAGCCTGGTAGTTGGTGGGTAATTACTAATAGTCAAAGAGAAATTCTAAGAGTCAAGCATGAAACAGGATATAGCATTGATTTACTGTTTAGCTCACTGAGCTCCACTGGTAATGATAGGAATGCCAATGAGAAAACACCCTGTGGAACTTTGCTATTTTTTTTTTAACATCTTTAGTGTTGTATGGTTTAAGTTCTACAGAAAAAATTGCCCATAAACCATATCTAAAGGACAGATAGGGGAGAGATCATCTGGAGCCCACTCTCTTCAGGGCTGATTTTCCCCACTGCTCTTCCAACTTTATCATCATTACTAGACAAATTGGCATCCCTCCCTTCAGTTTTATGGATGTTGAGAGTTAAACATGCAACATATGTTTTAATTTACCAAGTAAGATTCCTCTTCTCTTTTTGGTACCAGAATTTTTTAAGTCGAACACTCAGCATCTTTTGGCTGGTATGTTAATGATGCATTATTCATAATGAAAGGTTCAAATTTGTTATGCTGCAACTGTTCAGCCCTTGACAAATGACTCCGATAGGTGGCACCCATTCTTAAATAAATAAAGAAAAGCAGGAAGTGAATTTCTTCTTTAAGAAAAACATGTATAGTCCTGGAGCTCTGTTGGCAAGATGTCATTTCTCTTTTACTATAAGTCTAGAAAATGCATTGTATTCCAACAAACTAGTAATTTTTTAAGGGAGAAATTCCTCCTGGGGCTTTTCTAGTAGCGTCCACTCCCATTACTTCATTGGCTTACTCAACTAGATTTAGTAAACTTTACAGTACTCTCTACCTCATCCTTATAAAATATGCTTGATGTGTCTTCCTGGTAAGGCATTCTTGTCTGCTGTCATTATCCTTTTAACAGATGTTTATTGAGCACCTGTATGTTATGAGCAGTGTTGTTGGTGCTGGCAGTGCACCATCGCCATAGGCAACTGGAGTATGCACATAGGATGCGAGGTCAGTTTTGTGAAAATGCAGACACTGAAAGGAAACAGAGGGACAAGATTGGAAGAGTGGTAGATATTCTAGAAATCCCTGGATGCTGGTCTGAAGTGGTTTTCATTTGGTTTTAATGTTTGCATTTTACCCTTTGACTTTTTGGACAGTGGAAAGTATGATCAGGGATGACCTTAATGCAGATTTATTTATGAGAAATGTATGTATCAGGGAGGGGAAAGCCTGGAAACTCATAGTTTAATTGAAATTCTAAGTAGAGTTGAGACTTAAATTAAGGTGGAGTAGGTTTCCAGGGGAAAAGACAGCACCCAGGTCTATAGCAGAATAGACAGGTGGAAAAAGGGAGTGGACAAAGTTTACAGACTGGAACTCAAGAGACTAGAATTATAGGGTACATCTGAAGGTCAGATGCATTCTGCGTTTATCTGAGAAGACAACTGGAAATACAGGGTGGCATGTTATGTAGGGCACAGGACTCACCTATTTGTGTGTGTGTGTGTGTGTGTGTGTGTGTGTTTGTGTGTGTGTGTGAGTGTGTGTGTGTGTGTGAGAGAGACAGAGAGACAAGAGAAAGACAGATACACACACAGGCACTCGTGGGATACAGTGCATGTGTGGAGGTCAGAGGACTTCGGGCATCAGTTCTTGCCTTTCACCTTGTTGGTGCAGCACCTCTCTCGTTGCTGTCACTGGACTGCATATTCCAGGATTGCTGGCTCAGGAGCTTCTGGGAGATGCTCCTGGCTCCATTTTCCATCTCATCTGAGGAGTGCTGGGACCACACCCATCCTTTAATGTGGGTTCTAAATCAGGTTGTCCAGCCTGCATGGCAAGGCCTGGCACTTTGGATGAAGAATTCAGGAAAAATAGCTGTGATACAGCCCATGCTGCAGAATATGTGAGAGTACATAGGCAATGGTACCTTCTCAAGTCCTTGGGGGTAATAAATGTGCTAGTATCTAAAGGTAGGCATGGGGTGACAATCAGAGCTATCGGATACCACAGAAGCCAGAAGCACCATTTGCTTGACTTTTCATTTTGACACTGTCTGGACCATCCAGTATAGCTCTCCACATTTGAGAACCTGCCAGTGAACATATTTGTGATCGTTTTATAATTTATTAAAAGGAAGAATAACAACATGGCAGGGACTAACAGTAGCATTGTTGAAGGCTGGGATTCAGCCCAGGCTCTCGGATTACTTGAATGTAGCATCTTGAAAGATTTTGCTATTTTGTCAAGTGCTGTTATGAATTCTGAAAAGAAGAACTGAAAGAAGAAAAATGCCATTGAATTTGGAAGGTTACTTGAGACCCTTGACAAAGATTTTAGAATGATGGGGGAAGGAAGCAAAACGCAGACAAGAATAAGGCGCATAATAAAAGTATGCCATTGCCTATTATCTGACAGAACTGGGGAACACTGAACAGTATGTCCCTGGAAAAACAACAAAATAAAATAAACCCCGAAGTGAACCAAGTAGCTCTCAGATGCGGAAACCACTTACTTAAGTGTGAGGATTGGTCTTGCATTCTGAATGACTCCTGCTGGGCCCACAGTGTGTTGTGGAATATGGGAGACATGGTGGGTGTAAGAACCCAGTGTGCAGTTCTTGTTATAGTCCTACTGGTATAATGACATACCAGAATAAATTCTCCGAAAATCAAGGTTCTATACAAGTGGCATAGGCTCCCCTGTAGCGTCAGGGAGATTGAATGTGTGATGTGAAAATAAACATGCTTATGCCATCTGGGGCACCGGGGCTCATCTTACTTTTATGTTGCTCTTTGTGTTTTGGACCCCTCCTCTTTGAGAGCTGGCTTGTCACTTCTTCATGAAGCATTTTGAGTTTTTAAATCGTGGGTTTCTAAGAGTGTCGTTAACACACCACGGCCTTAATTAGTGAAAAGTATACCTGGAGTTTTTATTTTTCTTCTGCTGTGCTTTTCTTTCAACACCCGTTAGTTTCATTTTGAATGCAGTCTGAGGCATCAAAGAAAATGTGTCTCCTGTCCTCAGGAAGCTTTCTGTCCCATGGAGGAGACTGACATGGCTATACTGATAACATAAAAGCAGGTAATTAGACAGGAACACGAACTTGGGGACCTCTTAGCTCTCCTTGGTGATGGGGCGAGTGGAGGAGGCTCAGGAGAGTTTCTCACAAGATGAGACTGGAAATAAGGTAGATAAATCTCTATTTTTTTAAAAAGCACATACTGTCTCCCCCCCCCCCCCCCCCCCCCTTTTCTATTGCATGATGAAGGAAACAAATAGAAGATGTGGGTGGCGAATTATAGGACGAGCCAGGAAGATGAAGCTAATCCTTTTTTCTTTCCTACTTCCTATCTTTGCTGATGATTATCACAAAGACTCCTCGCCCTGTTGCTTTGTGTGAGGAAAAAGTACTTCAGTGTTGAAACAATTAGTGTTGCATCATTGCGGTCACGTTGTGTGTCAGTGGGAAGAAACAATGCGGAATGCTAAGTCTGTGAAAAACTGCCTGGCTTTCCTTTAGGAGTTGCTCTTCGCCACGGAAGCTTTTTAAACTTTGCAAACACCCTACTTTTTTTTTTTTTTTTACATGTAGGTGCAGTAACTAAATGAGTTAATGTGTATCAGTAAATAGCATGGATGACTGTTGTGGGGCTGATGGTTTTGGGCATTCTCAGACCAGATGTCCCAGGCAGAGCACTTGGATTTGTTTCTCAGTAGGTCCTGGGATAGGAGAATGTTTCTTTGTTTGCAAGACCTATGAAATTTTCATCCTAGTATCGGAATTTTTGAAGCCGCATGTGTGCTTTGGAATGTTTTGTTTTAAAAATGGCTGTGTCCGACTTGTTTCATACACCACCGTGTCCATAGGTAGCCGTCTCTCAGTGCATTATATCTCTCATTCAGTGAGTGAATTACAAATCTATGAGAGATTTGCTTTTAGGAAATAAAACATTCTTGTTCAAAATGGACTTTGAAAATGGAGTGGAGTCAAGTGTATGTGTATTACTAATGTTTATTAGCTACTGTTATAGGGAATGAAAGTAAATGCAACTTATTTATTCTATTCCTTTCCAGTCTAAAAAGATTCTCCATAGTTTTTGGATATATTTCCCATTTTATGAATAAGTGTTTCGGAACATTTCTTCCATACAAGGTGAAAAAACTCTTGAGAAGTCAATGTATTGAAAGCTGCCATGGTGTCTTGTAGAATGGTTTGGAAGATCGTATGCATTTTTTCTGTCAAGTACAAAACATGTGCCACTCTGTTCATGTATGTGAGGTAGAGGAACAACTTGGTAAATTAGGATGGCAGTTTGGGCTAAGTATTGGCCATGCATGAAATGCTTCTGACTTTTCACCAGCAGTGTGACCATGGGCACGTTGCTGAAGCTTCCTCACCTTGCCCTGCTACAACACCACTACTTAGAGCTCATGGAAACCAAGTGAGATGAACCCTGTTTCACACACAGTGCTGGGCATATTTACAAGTTCAGGATTAAGATCGGTTGCCACAATCCCAAGTGAGAGAGAGAGAAAAAAAATAGGCACAATTTCACTAGGGATACAAATGAAGGCACATATTAGGTAATATTCTACATTTTGCAGTGGTAAAATCTAGGTGTGTTGTGAAAGAATGGAACTAAATGAAAATCCACTTGAGTGTGAGATACACAAAGAACATAAAGCATAGACGAACCGCCCCAAACTCCCTAGAATCCCTTGTTTACCATCTTCCGAGTTACATAAACAACACCGTTGATCAGTGTCCTTAAGCTAAGTTCAAGGAATATCCTATTTAAAATGTCCCAAAGACTTGGTTTATTTAAGTGAGAAAAATAGAAGAGCTTTTGGAAAACAACTGCTTGGTGTTGGCTCTTGTAGGAGTGGGGTGTCCTAAGCACGTGTTCTGGCGTAGACGCTTAACAGTTTTTCAATTGGAATAATCTCTGTTAATATGATGATGTATATTTTTTTTGCTTGTTTTATTTACTTACATTTATTTACTTGTTTTGTATATGTGTGTGCACACATGGGTGCATATATGGACGTGTAAAGGTCAGAGGTTGAAGTCTGGTGTCTTTATCACCTTCCACCTTATTTTTGGGGACAAGGTCTCTTGCTGAACCCGGAGCTCACAGATCCCTAGATCAGATGGCCAGGGACCTTCTGGGTTACTTGGGCTCCCTGAACTGAGATTATGGGAGCTCCTTGCTACACCTGACTTCGTATATAGATGTTGATGAATTGAATGCAAACCCTTTGCTTGTATAGCAAGCTCTTTATCCACTGAGCTCCATTGCACATGTGGCAGCTCACCACCTTCTGCTATCCTAGTTCCAGGGCATCTGATACCCCTCTTCTGGCTTTTGTGGACAACCTGGCATGCACATGGTATGCACACAGAGCACCCATACACAAAAATGAAATAAAAAAAAAGATAAAAAAAAATTAAAAAAAAAAGTTACATTGCAAATAGAAGAAACACAACTTGAAAATAAAGAAAGAAAGAAACAAACAAAAAAAAGATAGTTAACTTTTCTAATTCTCTCCACTCCTACCTGTAAAACTGAATGCCCATCACTAATGCTTTTGTTTGCACAGGGCTTGGCCTATAGCACTTGCAGCACATGTGTGGGTTGTTCATAGTGTGGATGCTGACAATGACAAATACAACGTTGTGAAGACAATGTACAGAAGCTGTCATGGTGCCATGTTCTGTAACAAATCACTCACTGGGTATGATAAACAGCCAGTACTGCCCAGAAAGAGAGATGGTGATTCTACTGTATCTGCAGCCTGAGTCTGGATTCCCTATCAGCAGTTCCATGATCACTTCTGTAGTCTCCAGTTATCTCAATAGGTGGGATAAAACTCTGAAAACGTCATTTGTTTAAACTCACTTTAACTCTTTAAAGATTCTCAGGAGCACTGGAAATACGTGATACCGAAATTAGCATGTCACTCTCAAAACCCTGCAAAGCTCGGCTCTAAGCAAATAGAAATACTTCGTTCTACCCCCTCCTCCAATGGAGAGACACAGCATTTACCTAGCTGCTCCCATAAGCCAGGGTTTAACTGTGGACACATGGACTTTTCAGCTCTCTTAGCCGGAGTTGGTTGCATCCCCTGGCATAGGTGTTTCTGTAGTTCTGTCTGCATCCCATGGGTAAGGGTCCCATGTTAACTTCCACCATCCTATCCTCGGTACTTAGCATATTACTATCCCAGAAAGTGAACTTTTATGTTGTAAAATGGATGGATGAACACATGAATCAGATGAAAAGGCTTGGGCAGGTAAGCTTAAGGAAAGTTTTCAATTGTTAAACACTGTCCTGTGTGATTGGAGGAGCATGCTCTTCAACAGAACAATGAGAACATTCAGAGTCCTCCTGGGAAAGGCTGTCTGGGCACCAAGGACTAATGAAAACACTTGAGTAGAAGAAAATCCACCTAAAAGATCGCGAGGCTTTGTCTTGTTCAGTCTGAGTCTCAGGATTATTGTGAAATTGTGTTTCAGAATGAGCTATCCTGTCTAACACCAGCCTTCCCTTGACCCCACCCCCACCCCACTCCGAGAAAGCACTGTAGCCTCCATCATCCGTCTGTTGTTTCCAGGCATCTCCAGCTGAAATGCTAAGATTCTTCCAGACCACAAGACTCAGCCGGCTGGCCAGTGAAAACATGCATTCCCTCCTCCTTGCTCTTAGCACTTGGGCTCTGTGTAAGAAGCAGAAACAACAACAACAAAACCAGATTGCACAAGCTCCCTAGGGTGCTCGGGCTGCAGCCCAGCTCTGGTCCTCAGAACAGTGGCTGTGGTAGCTCATGGTGTTGAGCTGCTGAGTACCTTGGAAGTCTCTTGGGATTTCCAGGACAACAGTGAAGAGGCGTGGCCTGCTGTGCAAACCTACAGTCTTCCTGTGATGGACAGTCTACACCGTGACTCAGGCCTTCTAATTCCCCTAGGTGTCCCTCTTTGGATTTGGCTATTTTACTTAGAGATAGCTCTCCTCCTTTTTAAAAATCCCACTGAAGCTGGACTGCTTTAGCAGATGCACAGCAACCTTGTCCAGAATCTAATAGAATCTTAATCTACTTGGAGTGTGTAGCTTACCTATCTGTGTGTGTCAGCACACACACACACACACACACACACACACACACACACACACACACAC
>OU015753.1:82535925-82611926 GCA_907169655.1 Acomys percivali
ACACACACACACACACACACACACACACACACACACACACACACACATGCTTGTGCTTATGGATATCTTCCTGTGTAGCACTCCACCTTAGTTCGTGAGTTGACGCCTTTCATTACACCTACTGCTCAGATCAGTGAGACTGGCTAGCCACTACACCCAGCCCTTTTCTTGTCCCTGAACTGGGACCAAACATGCTTTCTACCACATCTGCATTTTTTATGCGTGCTGGGGACCTGAACTCAGGGCTTCATGTCTTTGGCCCTAGCTTACTTAGTTTTCAGTGTGCATATTTATTGAGAACCATGTGATGTTTTGGTCAATGATGGCATTAAGCAATGTTAAAATCAGGCTTGCTAACCATTTTCCTCAGACGTTTATTATCATGGTGAAAACATTTAAATGCCCCTTTTCTTTCTGTCTTCCTGAGAACGATGGAGTATTTTACCTTCTCTACCGTCAACTTCTGTTGATGGAGCGTGAGAACTTCCCTCTCTTATCTGACTGACTCTATCCAACACCCAGTCTTTCCCTGCTTTTTTCTTTCTCATTCTCGCATCTATGGTAACTACCATTCTACTGGCAGCTTTTTAAAGCTCCGGCCTTTTTAGATTCCACAGATGAGGGAGAACACATAGTGCTTATTTCTGTGCCTGAATTAATTCTTTGAGCATAAATCCTTCACTTCTACCCATGTTATTGCAAGGCACAAAAATTTGTCCTTTCTGATGACTAAGCAGCATTCTGTTGGACACCCATACCACTTTTGTTCACTTTTTTACCCACGAGTTGATTATATATTTTAAATCTGATACCAGGAAGAACAGCAAAATGTAGCTTTATGCAAGTATTTTTTTTTTAAAAATATGCTTTATTAGGTTTTTAAAATAGAATTTTCAGAGCACCCTGCATGACTATTATGATAGTACACATTTTCTCTGTGTCCTTAATTTCATTTAGTTAAAGAAAAACACAGATTTGAGCGTATCTGACAAAATATAAGTAAACTTTCAAAATGACATACCATTATGTTAAAACTTCCCAAATGAGCTTGGCTGACAAAACTACACTATGACGACAAGAAGAAGGATCATAACTATTAGTAGCACTTTTATTTTTTATTGTTTCAGTAAGTATTTTTTTATTTTTACATATACATTTATATTATTACACATATAAAAAATACCTAGTACAAGAAGACCAAGAAACAATCAGGAATTAAAGGTCCCATTCATAGTGTTTTGGATACTTGTATTGGCATCTCAGGATGTTTAAAAGATGTTCTCTTCAAGGAGCTACTTTTAAATACTTCCGAACTCTTATTTGTCTTTGAAAAACAAAGCAAAAGCAACGACCTGGGCACCCGGCAACATAGTATCTGAAGCGAGTTGTGCGAGAAGCTATCATAATGTGCCCCTCCCCCTTAAAGACAGCTCAGGGAAATTCTGAGAAAGTTGATAGGTGAACTCAAAGTTGCAAAAGTTTAAGAAATGAATTAGCTAAGATGTGATATGAGCCAACCCTAGAAATAGTGGACATCCCAGGATTAGCCGAGAAGAGAAGAGGCGAAACCGTGGACACTGCTATGCGTAGGCTGGTCCACTCGCTTGCCTTCCACAGTTAGTCTACACAGGCGATGACTGAAGAGCGGAGTGTACAGCTATTGAAGTTCTCTCAGTGTGAATTGTTTCTTGTCACCTATAGCACAGTGGATGGAGGGCAGAGATTGCCCCTGTAGGGTTTGTAAAGACCTCTCACGTTGCAGACTTTGCTTTTTCTTCTTGGTCATCCTTCAGCACGGGCTCTTAGCTCAGCTTTCAACAGGATTGATTGTGACATGCTTTGAAAAGGCTTGAGGGAGCTTGCCTTTTTGTCCATTTCCGTTGGAAGATGGTTATACTCTTGCCCTCCGTACAGCCGACATTGTGTATCAAGGCTGCTGTTGTTCTGTCTCAGAGGCAGTGGAGACCACTGAGCATCTGGGGTCTAACACAGACCTACCGTTATTTAAAACTCCCAGGCTGCCTCCAGGCACAGTGACTGGTCAAGACACTGGTCAGTATTAGCTGAGGTATTAACAGCAATCTTGTTTCCTTCGTTCCACTGAGAGTGGGGAGGGTTACTGTTGGCAAAAAGCTAGGGGGCTGTTTTGCTTTTCTTAGTGTTATAGAATTAAAGGCCAGGAAAGGAATCCCCACAAGCTGATAGTTCATACCAGGTGCCCCCTCCACCATTTACACATTCAACAATATCTCATCTTTTACTACTTGTTTCTTCTAAAATACAGGTTTCTTGTGAGACATGATATCAGTTGGTAGACCAGGCTAGCCTTGTAGTCAGAGCTCTGCCTGCCTGCCTCTGCCTTGTGAGTGCTGGGATTGAAGGCTTGTGCTGCCAGTTTTATTGTTTTTGAATATTTGAGTATCCTTTATAATATTTTAATGCTTCCTGTCTAAGTTTTGTTTTAATTTAAGTTGTGCCCATTTGTCGTGTGGTGAACATAACTACTTTATCTAGTGACCTGCCTGCTGTGGACACGGCAGTCCCTGCAGGACCTTATGCTTTGCTTATTAACATAACTGACATTCTTAATGGAGTGATATAAAAAGGTATCTTTGTCACTGTCTCATGGCTTTGCTGAATATCAGACTTAGGCACATAATAAGTTCTCAATAAATGCTAAATTAATGACTGAATAAATAAATAGCCAAAGTGTGCTATGCCAGAGGCATAGATGAACCTAGTCGTCTTTCCACAATGCTAAAATTTGTTGAATAACAATAAAGTCGCAAGATACAGTCATTTAGCTGGCAGCACTTTGCCAGTAGTCTGTCTTTCCTTGAGAGTCCATCGAGGCAAATACAGGGTCTTTTGTACCAATCTGAATTACTAATATTAGTGTTCAGATCACATTTTACACATTATGTAATAAATGTAGCTATACATGTGGGGTTGTGTCTCTATGCACATTACAAAATGGCTAAAAAAGGCTAAAGAGGGCAGGACCTGGTCCAGGTGATCAAATGAACACATAGATGATAATTCAAGTAGCCTGTGTCAGTTGTGAGGACCAGCTGAGCGGATGCTCTAGAACAATTGGGACTTGTCAGCCAGTCCTATTTTTTTACCTACCCACTTGGTCAGATGACAGGTTGGTGGGCCTTTTGCCACAGCAATATTAGGTGCCTATTTCTTCATTGGGTCCAGGTGAAAGAGAGATGCCCTTTTGTTAATCTGGTGGGTCTAAATCCTTAGGCTTGGTTTTCCTGTTAGGATTTTAATATGCCCAAGTGCCGGGTCAGTCTCAGTTTACTGTGATGAATTTGCAGGGTGGCACCCTTCCTACTTTTAGCAATAAGTTGTTTGTTTTCACAGCTGTTGCCCTACAGGGGTGTGAGACACACAATGTTGTCCACATGACCTCCAAGATGCAACAGCATCTTCCATGTCATAAAAGGAGTCCATGCTGTTGCAAAACGGAGTTTCTTAGGAGCAGGCACAGTCTGAAAAGTCACTGGTGTACACCATATAGAGTAATTTAGGGCAGGGCACATCCCAATCCCAGCAATGGGCTACAATGGTTAATAAAAATTGACACTGCAGTAAGAGTAGGAGAGTAAGAGAGCGTGTTCTATTTCTCTTAAGGACAGTTAGAATTGTATTGTAACATACACAATAGACACTGTTTACATAGTTTCAAGCACCTGAAAAATCAAATCCATGCAAGCCTTGGCAACTCTGATCTATGTTTAGAGTATAGATATGTTTATTATGAATGCTTAAATATTTAAGTGTTACATTGTCAGTCAAAACACAATGTTTTGGCAGTTGTCTGGGCTTCAAGTGAGTATGTAAGCAATGCTTTGTTCCGCTGACTGAGTCTGAATGGATTATGTGGAGGGTAAAAATATACATAGAAAATGAAATATACATTCAAATTCTTGATGTATTTTCATTGCCTGTTTTGCTTCCCTTTTTCTTTGGACTTAACATTTTATTAATGCTAATGAAAATCTCGGTGAGGACTATAAGCTGAAAATATGTGCTTTTTCTTGACTGTATGAAATATAGCAACTGAAAACAGGAAGCTTTAATGTTTTTTTTCTTTCACGTATTTTATCATTCCTTTTAGATTACATAACATTAATCTTACCTTTTTCTTTCAAACATCATTCTGGTCACATCTTTACTATAAACCCAAAATCATGAAATCATTTTATTTCTTTTGTTTGTTTGTAGGCATATCTGAATCTAAAATGTTTCCAATTTAAAATGATATCTAGACAATTAACTATGTTTTTTATTCTAATCACTCGGAAGAGTGTCAGTGGATCACTTGAAAAATTACACTGTAAAGAACCAAGTAATGAGACAAGTGGTGATGCTCTGGTCTTATTGTTGGGGCCTTCACATCAGACAGAGGCAACAAGTGAAGCTTCTGGGTGGCGGCAATCCTGTCCTGATGCTATAGGGTGCTGCTTAGAAGGTCATAGTCCACGGGTCATCTTTGCCGCTAAGATTGTCAATCTTCCATCTTTATTGCATTGTGTTTTCTGTATCCTGTGTCTCTTTGTCATGGATACATCAGTGCAAAAGCACATGAGACATTACCAGGTTGTTTCAAGGAGTAATTTCATGTAACAATACATGAGTTCACACAAAGTGTTTTTTTTTTTTTTTTTACATCTATGTGGTCCTTTAATCCTACTCCAAAACTTTCTGTTTTCTTAGGGCCGGAGATGTACCAGTGACCATGCAGTAACTTTGTAAATGCTTGCTAAAATAAGCCTGTTTTCTTGACATACACCTGTGACTTTCTTAATGGTAAGGTCCCATTGAATGCCTAAGTAAAGGCAGTATTGCTACGGAAGTGTTCAATCAAATTTCCATAATTAAAGCAATACACAGCACTCCCTTTGGATATTATATTAATGTCAGTACTTGTATTGAGTCACATCATCAGAAACTGGCCTATAAACCAGATGAGGATCCAGTTACTGCTGGGAAATGATTTGTATTTTACACACTGGATAACCTGGTTTAGCATTTTGTATCATTTGGTGCAACTATGTTGCCTGCTTCCCATTCTGTAGCATTTGAGGTTTGTAAAAGTAGTTGCTTATTCCCTGTTCAAAGCAAAGGAAGTAATACTGTGGTGGATGTTAGAATGGATTGCATTTTCTAAGACCACATGGTTTCATCTCTCACCCAGCCCAAACAGACACGCAAGTATTATCTGTTGACCTTTCCTCATACAACTGACATCTTATTTTTTAATGGATTGAATAATTAGTGTCTGGGCAAAAGGACAGCTTTTGCTTTTGTTCTTCTTATTAACTACTATTTTCAGTTGTGGCTATTGATGTCATGGGAATGATACTGAAAAAATAGTAGATGCAAAAGTGGACAGCAAAATAATAGAGTCTTGGAGATGTAATCTGTGAAAAGACACTGAAGAATTGAGCATTCCCAGCCTCTAGGGAAAGCACTTGGGGAAGCTGTGATAACATCTTAACCTCTGTAAGTAATTGCTAGAAGCAGCCAAGGCACACTGATCATCGGCGGACCACACAAACAGAAAACGCTGCTGCATTCTGATGGATGCATTTTATCGCAGTTCAGGGTTCAAACCTAGTATCTGGAAATCAGCAACAAAATGGTAAAGTATGAAGCCAGAGTCCAAGAAGGCGCTTGTTAAGGAAGATCTGCTGAACTAAGTGTTCTTTTTGAACAAACACACACCAAATGGAGCAGCCAGCTTAGAGCATAGACTTAGGTTCCTCCCTGTGGTTCTAAGGATGCAAGCTATTCCTGTTGGTACCCATCGTAGAGCTTATTCACCCAGAAGCCTCACTTGCTGCCTCTGTCTGATGCGAAGGCCCCAACAATAAGACCAGAGCATCACCGCTTGTCTCATTACTTGATTCTTTACCATGTAATTTTTCAAGTGATCCACTGACACTCTTCCGAGTGATTAGAATAAAATACATAAAATACACTATACCCAATGCTACAGTGATTTCAATGGAGGAGAAGTGACAGACAGGACTTACACAGGATTAAAGGAGCTTATTTCTTCTGAAGTAAGGCAAGGTCTTGCTACATCAGTCTGTTTCTCCCCTCCCCCAAGCCCCTGACTGCCTGCCCCCCAAGTCTCTCTTCCTCTCTCTGCTCTTCTCTCTTTTCCCCTTTCCCTTTCCTCTCCTGTCTGTCTACCCCCACTGCCCTTCAGTCTGTCTTCACAGGTATCAGTCTGGAACATGGTGGAGGTGGAGAACAATCCACTAACTCTCACCCTGTGTTGCTGCCTTAGGGCAGCTTGTGGTGGGGTAGTGCTGAGCAGGCTGAAGTTTTATGTGGGCCCCCTATAGAGTTATGCAACTGATGGAGCACATCTGGCCAAGGAATAGCTTGGCAGCTGCGGTGCTGATTGCAACATCAAGTATTGAGAAATAAGACATCTTGGTGAGGTTGGGGATGTGCAGTGGTCATGGTGTTTGTCATTTCAGAGTCTTCAAAGGTTTTAGAAAGAAGGAAGGCTGGGGGTGGGGGTGGGGGCCAGAGAAGCATGCCGAAGGCCCTGCAAGCTGAGAATGTGAGTGAGTCTGTGTTACAGACCTCAGAGAGGACAGCCGTGGTGAAGTCACCAGCACTAGACTAGAGAGACCCATATTGATCCCATAATTGCAGAGAGTGTGAAGTCCCGCTCTCTGGGGTTTCTGGGATCTGTCTGGGGTATGTTCCACTCAGGAAAGAAAGCCTTAGTGATAAGAATAACTTCAAATACCAGCTTGAAGGGACAGAAAGACGACCCATCACTCTCAGGACTCACCCTGCACTAAAGCTGAGGCTGCGAGCAAGGAAGAAGAGCAGTCAAGTGAAAGTCCAGCTTGAAGAAAATGCTGTTGGTTAGCGTGCAGTAGCATCCCTCATTTGGTATCCGAAGGTTTCGGAGTTACTGAGATAACTACGTGCTGGCACACGTATGGGGACTAGAAATCTTAGCACTTCAAATGGTAAGATTAGTTAGTATACATGTTTTAGAATACAATTAGGTAAGGTGTTTTAATCCTCACAAAATGTTTCTTCTACTCCCTTTAGTCCCATTATCATCTGTCTGATTTCCACCCCAAGGAATTAGTTCATAAAATGGAAAAAATAAAACAAAACCCTGTGTCCAGAGATGCTAATATGGTTTTAGCCATAGTCAAATATGTGGCCAACACGATACTCAGGAGTAGACTCTATGAGGATTGTGTAATTCATCCCAAGTAGAAATAGCTACTTAACAAAATATAGTCGAGGATCGTAAAAGTAAAGGTAATAACTGACGAGCCTGGAAGATGCTGAGGATGGGAGAAGTTAAAAGATTAGAATGTTACACATGTAAAAGAAGCATATCAAATATGTGACTGTGAAATATGCTGCTGTGAGGAATACCTATGTTAGGGAAGAGAATACCTTACTTCTTTTTAAATTCCTAAGTTTTCTATGGCGTAGTTACCTTGCTTTTGTTCAAGTATGTACCTTTTAATATTTAGCTACTTCAGGTAAGTAGTATAGGCCTATTAACCAGGTGAATAAATGGAAATGTGCTTTCAAATCTCTAGAAGCCAGGCATTCCATATCTCCCAGCCATCCCGGTCCCAGGTGTCCTGTTTACCTCCTAGAAAGGAAGATAGGTAACTACACACGTCTCATTTCGCAGGGCTCAGAGCTTCTTACTGAGATTGCAGTAAATGCTCTGCTTCCCCCTTCCTCCATTTTCCTGGCCACTCGTGCTACACGTGTGCTCCGACATTCGTCTCCGAACTTCAGCATGCTCAACTTCTGGACGCCCTTAAATGATTATGTCCCAGATGCTCTGACTTGAGTAAATAATCTAAAGTTGGCACGAAAGACAACCAGATTTTAAAAGTAATTAAGCACTGTTGGCTTTAAATAGTACCCCGCCCCTTGGATGTCTGTCGTTTTCCTGGTGAGTATAAAAATATTGAAATTTTAATATTTAAATATTCATAGAACAGTTAAAGTATCAAGTGAAGAGATCACTATTTTTTGGGCAGTTAGCCACAGCCCATGCTTCTCATATGTAATCTCACTGTATGCTAGAAACGGTTTCCTCTACTGGGAGCCGGTTACGCCCTGCTTTTTTGGTTGATTCATCATTTGCATCGTGTGCTTGTATAAGATCAATTAGAAAGACCCGGTGGCCCATTTCTCCAGATGAGGAGGCCAGTACCCAGATGAGTCACATTTAGAGGGACTCACATAGCTGATGGAGATAGGAATAGAACACAGCCCTACAGGTGCCAACTCCCAAATCTCATTTGACCTCATGCTAAATAGTTAGTTTGTTTGCTTTTTAAATCTTCAATCAATGCACAGGACTGTATCCGATTCACCACAGTGGTAGAGTTAGAAGGAAACTTGCTTCTGACCATTTGACAACTTTTAAAGTCTTGGGTTTGCTTTCACCTCGTTTTCTGTCTTCTTTTTCTCCTTTCCCTCCCTTCTTTTTAGTTCGCCTGTCACAAATGATAAATCTGTTGCTAGTGCTGGTTCCATAGACTAAATATCCTGCTTATTCATTACCGGCACTTCGTTGTCCCATTTGTCTTTTTCTTTCAGACACGACGATCCAAATGCTCTGTTGAGTTTGGGAGGCCTTTAATATGTCATCGGGCCTTGGTACAAGGAAAGGGCAGGTGTCCACCTGTGAAAAAGCAATAAGAGAGGGGATTAGTTCCCCAAATCCAGCACGGGGCTTGCTGCGCTGGCCAGCATCCAAGCTACCGAAGCCTTCCACAGCTGGCCTTGGGGAGCCACCGAACGCAGCGGGACATGCCCCCCGTATGCTTCGGGGGGTAGAGTAGATGAGTGGGACGTGAACTTGGAAACACAGTTTTTGGACAAATCCAGCTAAAGGATATTCAATATTGGTTCCTCAAAGCCCAGAGCCTTTGGTTTCTAGGCTGGCTGCTCCTCTCAGTTTCCCAAGATGTACTTTCTGTTGAGCTGATCTGGGGAAAGTTTTCACCTCTCTAAATCCTCTTTCTCCCATCTCGCCCTTGTAGTCCTCTTTGCTTCTTCCCCTTCTTAAATCATTACCATAATCTTGGCTTCAAAACAATCCGCATCCGCCAAAGGGCCGTCTCACGGGGGCAAGATTGCTTTCATGTGTGGCCTAAACATAGTGCACAAACTTCTCCCTGGAAAAGAAAACAAAACTCTGCCCTAGAACGTGAAGAATCCATCCTCCTGTAAAGAAACCATCTGACTGTACTCCCTGTGTCCTAAACGGCCATCAGTGAAACCAAGTAGAGGTTCCTGTCTGGCATGGAAACTGTCCACTGGGGGGGGGGGGGGAGGCGGAAAGAGCCTACACCATGATTCTAATTTTAGAGTGCTGTAAAGATAAAAATATTTCCACTATTTTTTTTTCTACTCTAAGACTCAAAGACTTGTACTATGTTTGAATTGAAAGATTTCCAATTAAAGCTGGTATAGTAGGCAACTGAGTGGGTGCAGGGGACTCGTCTCTCATTGATAGTATCACCCAGAAGGTGTGGACAGCTGAAAAATGCACATTCTAAAGGGAGTCAAGTGAAAAAGTTTTCATGTTTTGGGGTGCTTTTTTTTTTTTTTTTTTTTTGGACAGAGTCTTACCATGTGACTCCATCTGTTATGGAACTCACTATGTAGACCAGGCTGACCTCATATGTATAGATATCCACCTACTTCTACCTTCTGGGAGCTGGTATTAAAAGCATGCAGAACCACACCTAGGCCCCAAAAGCTTGCTGTTTTTGTGCCCATAGGATGGTCTCGTGCAAACCTTGCTACTTAACGCTACACACAAGTGGCAGGCGCACAGCAAGGAGCTCGGCTGCCCAGAGCTCTCTCGGGACTGGTGGTTTACTGTTGCTGTGCTTCTATGTGAAAGCCCAAGAAAATTTAAAGGTTGCACCTGTGTGTTGGGAAATTCTTTGAAGAAATTTAAAACACAAATGCTGTGTAGGAATAGAACTAACTTTGTTTGAAAACCATCAAAGTGACATGATGCAGTTAGGTTTGTTTCAGATTCACTCTTTTTCATAGATATGGGGTCACAAGCTATCAAAACTGCTATCATTTTTCCTTGACTCGGGGCTTAGAGATGACTCAGGTCAGCGCCTTGTCCTCAGGGGTGTGGTAACAGGAGATGGAAAGAGACTTGCAAATAAAACATTACGGTGTGGTATTAAAAAACTCCTATGATGATGGCAGTGGGAAGGGTGGTATCGTGAATTACTGTCAAGTGGTGTGGTCTAGGCACCGAAGATCATAGATGCCATACTTAAGACAGGCTGAGGGTTAGGTATTTGAGAGATGCTTTGATATGCTAAGTACTTGGTTTAGTGCTTGTTTTGCTTTTGCGTAGAGATCCACAGTCTCCAGGAAAATGGCCAGGACAGTCAACACAGGAGGAGAGGAGAGATGACTGTGCGCTAGCGTGTTCTCAAACTGCCTGACAGCCAGTGCTTTGGTGCTGACTGTGACAGATCTGGGGTTGGTATTCATTTACTCCATTTAAAAATGAGTGTTCAGGGGCTGGAGAGATAGTTTGTCAGTGTAGCGCTTGCTGTGTGAGCGTGAAGGTAAGAGTCCATCAAAAAGGGCTGCACATGGTGGTGTGCGCCTGTAATTCCAGAGCTGGAAGGTAAAGGCAGGTGAGGCTGATGGTGCATAGTGGCCTAGACTAGCCTAGTTAGAAGACTCCAGGCGAATGGGAGACCTTGTCTCAAAAGCAAGATGGTTGACTGTTGGGAGGTGACATTAAGCCTCCACACTTACCTGCATAACATACCTTTATGTTTACCCATACACATGTTTGCACAACTTTCTCTCTCTCTCTCTCTCTCTCTCTCTCTCTCTCTCTCTCTCTCTCTCTCTCTCTCTCTCTCTCTCTCTCTGTTTCACACACACACACAGAGGGGGGGAGGGAGAGATTCAGCTATTTCTATCATATAATACTAGGTAGATGCTTATTTTAACTTCACTGAGCAAGTTTCTGCAGCTGTCACTGAGCCTGGCTTCAGATGATGTGAGCGTCACTCAAGGGCAGGTGGACCATGTAAAGGAGCCTGACAGGATTCTTCTTAGCTCCTGGCTCTGGATTTACATGACTGACAGCACATGCGGGTCCCATACCTCTACCAACACTACAAAGGGTAGTTGTGTTCTGCTTTTAATCTGACCAAATTGCATTTCGTCATTGAATGCTGCTATGAAATTATAATTAAAAAATTAAAAAAAAAACCCTGCCAAACAGTGACTTCTTTTGATATGTCATCTTAAAGAGTGCCTTGTCAGTCACAGCTCAACAACCTAGTCCCAGTGACCAACTTGGGAAGAATGTTTAAGTGAAAATGAAAGTTGTTTAATAGTTATCTGGACATGATTTCTTTTAAACTAATATTCAGTGTTTGGTTACTTTATCTCGTAGAAGAGATAGAATAGAATTAATGGAGTTTATCCTTTAAACAGACGTACATGTTGATAAGGCATTGTAAAGGACATTATCAGCCACTGGGTATTACTTGGGTCACTGCAGCAATATTTGATGATAGGATAATAAACACATCAAGACATATGTGGAAGACATTTTTTTTCCATTGTCCTAAAACATGAGGTTGCCCTGCCCGATTATAACTGATGACCAAAGGCTGGCTACCGTTCACCCCAGCTTGTGATACAATTGAATGCAAGCATCCCCGCTTCCTCGGAGCCTCCCAGTTCTCCGCGTGGGAGCAGAACGGGTAGCAAGATCAAACAACTGGGCTTCGTGGTTGCGTGTACCCAGGGAGACTGATGAGGGCTCCGGAGGGATTTGTGTGCCTGCAATCAGAGCCTGGCCACTTCCCCTTCCCAAGCCCTTTGGAATTTCTCAGCTGCAGCCATCAGTCCGAGGGGTTAGATGAGCCCCCGTATGAAGCACAGAAAATTGCTTCTGTTCATCCACCCCTGACAGGGTTGACAATGCAATGGAGCTGTGAGCCCCGGCTGAGTTTCTTACCCACTGCACTGGTGGACACTCTGCTTCCCCACCTCTAGCCTCTCTTTCCTCAGTGCACCTGTAGAATTGAGCACTTGCCCATTTCCTGGCAAATCAGCAGACTTAACTGGCATTCTTGTAGGAATGCTTGCTGAACCTCAGGTTCCTACTCTTGTAAGCTCTAGAGAACACAAGTGGGGGTTGTTTAGTGAGGAAGTATATTTTGTTTCTCAAGGAATCATGGTGTTTAAGGTAACACAAGTTCTGGGAGGTCCTCCCATGTTGCAGATGGGATGTATGAGGTTGTGCAAAGCTTAACAGCAGCGAGGTTCTCCGAGTCTGATTTTCTAGCCCTGAGTCTGCCATTTCCTAGTTTCAAAGATGGCTCAGATCAGTATTCCTGGTGGAGACTCTGAATCAAGGTGCTGTGTGTCAGTGGAAATACCTGAAAAGATTTCATGGATTAAAATTCGTCATTAGGAAGAGATAAGTAACCCCATAGATTTGGTCTCCATTTTAAGATTTGTGCTTATAGAGTGGCTGTAATATTTTTTAAAATTTATTTAAACAACTTATTCAGATTACATCTCGATTGTTGTCCCCTCACTTATATCTTCCCGTTCCCCCTCCCTCTTTCACCCCGTTCCCCTCCCCTAGGTCTGTGACAGAAGGAGACCTCCCCCACTATATTATCACAGAGTGGCTGTAATATTATTATCATATTATTATCTGCTGACGGGGTAAAATATAATAACCATTTTCGTGAAACTGGCCTCCAGTTGCTCCATGTGCTAAGTACAAAAGCCAGTGTTCTCTAATGGATGCTTTTTTTTTTTTTTCACTACTCTAAAGGTTGGTGTATCTCATCTTACAAAAAGAAACAGGATTTGTTTAGAACTAGTTTGCCAATATCCTCTTACTGCTTCCAAGGCTAATACCTGATGACTGTGGCGATATCAATAACGGAGGGAAGTTTGTTGAACTTAACAGTGTGTACAAGTAGTATCAACATTTTATTTTTTATCCTTCAAGGCTCTAATTTGGAGACTGTCCTTGCCTTTTGATCATGCCTGTTTGCCCCTCATATCCATCTAGGCTAATGAGTTTGATTCACCGTGTCAAATGCTACTTACTTATAGTGCCTCTTTTTTTGGGGGGGGTCCCCACTTTCCTTTTTCACCGTGTGTCTTGGCTTCTGTGGGAGACTCACTCATACTCGACCTTCCTACCTAGTTAGTTTTTTCCACCACATGCCTTTCTCGAAGTCGTCACTGGCTGGTCAATATTTAGTTCCTTCCTGTTACCTCCTGGAGGATTTCCTAACATGTTCAACTCGAAGGCTTCAAGAAACTGTGCCAGTTGTGCTCACCCAGCCCTATTTCAAATGTAAACCCTTACTCAGTGACGGCACAGTTAGCTACAGGGCACAAGGTTATGTGTGTTTGCTTTCGCCTTACTCCATTCTGTCTCATCTCCTTACAGACTGCTTTTAAGTGAAGGTGTCTCCTTTCTGCTCTGCTGCTTTGCTGTTCTCTAAGGGACTAGGGTAGAACCATTGCCATTTGCAGTGGGATGTTGTTAGAGACGAGCTAATGTTAAGCTTTTTGGTTTTCCCAGGTAGAAACCAAATCTTCCCGTGCAGTGTTAATAGCAGGAGCCACTCACTCTTTGACTTCAAATGTTTTACTAGTCAGGAATTGCTTTAGCTAGGCCCGTGTTTATCTTAGCTTAATGTATTCAGAAAGCAATCACTTTCAGTCAGGTGTCTAGAGGATTTATTATATTCGTAGTAATCCTTTCTCACGCTAGTATTAACAACTGGCTTCAAAGCGTACCAGCAGAGCTTAACCATTCCTTAATAATGGTTGTATAATGAGGTGACTGCTCATGGGAGATGACTGAACTTGATGAGGCCATATGTATTCACAGATACATGTGGGATGAAATATAGATCATGTCAAGATGGATTTAGAGTCCAGTTTCTTCATTTTTGTTAGCACTCAAATAGAGGTAACAATAAAAGGAAAGTGTATGTCAAACTAGTCTATTGAGCATATTTCACACAATAACTCTTGCTTAAGAATCTTGGGTTATGTATATTCCTTAATCATCTCAATTATGGTGGTTTCTTTTAAAACACGATGCGCTTACCTGTTTACCACTTTAGCTGGCAGCACAAACCTGGGAGAGTGGGGCCTAAAACTGAGGTGGACTAAAGCCTCATGCAGCCAGGGAATTTATACTCTGAGGATTGGGAAGAGTCGCCCACATAAAGTATAGAATCGCAAGGACAAGCCGCTCATGGCAAAAACATGTTTTCCACACAAGGCATATGAATACCAGCAGCTAAAGGAGACTCTCTCCTATCTTGCTATACCTGGGAGGAGCCAGAGACACATTCCAAGACGTTTTGAAGAAACTGAGGTCACAAGACTCTTACCTTGTTTTCTTAGAGTTTTCTCATATGACTCCACTCTTAGACTGGGTTCCAACACCTACCTATTGCTAAATTAAAAACAATAACAACAAAACACACACACGTCGCACACACATACACGCACGCACACACACACAGGTGAGATAAGGCAGACACCATCACAGTTACTTCTGTATTTACCGTAATATCATTTTCTTTACAGTTTCCCCCCCTCTAATGTCACAGGGCATCACAGTACAAGGGCCTAATCAAAACCCACTCCATTATTTGGGAATGTCTTATGATAACGAAGTTATAGAACAAAAGAACTCAAATTACCATCTATGTCCATTGTGTGTCTGGTTCTTTCTTTCTGTTTACAAATCCTTTGAAAGATTTGCCAGCCACCACAGACTTCACTAAAAACCTGTAAGCTAACATTTTCATTTAATTCTTTTTCCTGTGAGCTTGGTAACTAATCTTTTAAGAATATGACTGTTACTAGGTATGTGACCACCACTGGTAGTCACAAAGATGCATGCCTGGTTTCTGTGCCTATGCCCTGATGTCTTGGAAATCTCTCCCCTGCAAATAGAAACTTTAAAAGAACTGTCATGCTAAATCTCCAACAGGATCATAGGGCAAAACGCTCTAGTAGCATAATAATGAAACACATTATGTGTGGTGACAGAGTGATAGAGATAACAACTGTGCTCTATCAGCCCCCATTCTAGCCACTGTGCTGCAGTGTCACACTATTTACAGCAGAGCAGTGTCTAGTGGAGGCTCCATATTTATTATCTTAAATATTCAGAACAGCAAGAATTTACTGGAATTCTATGTCTGGATGGAAAGAGTCTATATTGAAGCCTTAGAAGTTTGTTTGCACTGGGCTTAGAAATCTCTTTCTTCTATTGTTTGTGTAGTAACTTCTAGTATGTTCTTCTGAGTCTTCAGTCATTGTATGTGTGTGTGTGTGTGTGTGTGTGTGTGTGTGTGTGTGTGTGTGTGTTCCTAGCTATAAACCTCATAAATGTCAGTTAACTCTGAATCAACATGAAATGCATTGATTAAACTGGGGTTAGACTAGACTAGCTGGTGGAAATTCGAGGAGATTGAGACCATTGAGCTCTGTCTAGAAAAAGAATGGATTAGAAATTGAAGTCATCCTCTCAAGGAAAGCTGTGAGAACTACACTTGCTGCAGTTCTGACGTGTCCCTTGCATTTATTTAAAACATTTGAATGACGGTTATTAGATCCCTAGCTGACTTGAAAATGAATGGGTAAAGCAAGAGTCATATTCCTGATACTTTTCATGAAAGGATAAAAATTTCCTTTGCCAGAAAGGCATCATTGCTGTTCAAGAGCTCACCCAGTAAGTGTCTCTGGTGCTCCACTTCCTTCTAGACCAGTGACTTGTAGACCAGTTTGGATACTTTCCCAAGAATGCCTCGTGTTTTACATATAAAGACTAAGCATGTGTTTAGCCTCTCAGTTGACTTTAGATGGTCTGCTGGTAGTGAATCTGCATTTATTCTGCACTCAAGAGGGCTCTTTCCTCTCTCTCTCAATACCTTCCATTCATCACACTTGTTTGATGAGGCCTGGGTGCTACAAGAATATAGTTTCCTAGGTTTTTTTTTTTTAGGTGTTTAGAAGTTTTATATGGGGTTATCAAATGTTTCCTATAAAAGTTTGGAAGCAACACTTTTTTAAAGTTCACAAAATTAAATACTGGCATTTCGTATTTTTTAAAAGCTCTCTAAGCACTTTGAAAGAACAACTCTTATAACTGGAAAGGGCCATTACTGTAAATGTTCGCAACTTATTAAAAACATATGATCTCCTTAGGGAATAAAAATAGAAGCTTCGCGGCGTCCTGTTTGTTGTTTGTGACTGAAGCATGGCCAGTTGCTGTGATTCATCCTCTAATCCTAGCATTTAGGAGGCTGAGGCAAGAGGATGGGCGTTCATAGCCAGCCTGGGCTCTGGAGCAAATTCCAGGCCAGCCTGTGCAGCCAGACACTATCTCAAATGAAAATCAAGCAAAATCACCATAAAATACACTGAACAATTTTGCTGGCAGGTTATTGGTTTATATATTTTTATTAGTCTATCAGTGTGTAAAAATTGGAGTCCTTGAAATATTTGTGAGGTTATCTCTTGCATTTTTAAGAAAAGATACTTCTCCAATTTTTAAAATGGACTTGTCATCCTTTAGTACATGTTGGGACTGAGGGTCCAGCTTAGTGACAGAGCACTTGCCTGCCACGGACGATGCTAAGGTTAACCCTTGACATGCCCCAAGAGGTTTCATGTAGATATTAACAAGTAAGTATTGCACATCTGAAAGCTCTGTAGTTAAGAGTTATGCAACTCAGCTGTAACTTTAAATGACCAATTATTTATTACAATTTCCTTTCTTTTATGGATTGTTGTTCTGTAGTAACCTGAGGGAATTTGAAACAAAAGAGCACACATGAAAGATAGACAAGCCTGTGTCATGTATGGTAGAAGGTAGGCTGGGGCAGGCAAAACCTTGGGAAGTATATCTCATGAGGAATAAGAAAGAACTGTTTGTTTAAAAATGTTTACCTGCTGCGAAGTGAAGCTAGTGTGTACAAATAGGCCGTGGGTAGTGTTTGTTCCAAGCTTAATGAAGCAATTGCTTGAGAGGACCTTTGGCTGCTCACTCATGTTGATGACGAATAAGGCTAAACCTCAGCAGTAGGTCTCTAAGATACAAAGCAGGAGAGTGATGAAGTGAAGCATGCTGGGAAGTCTCTGCAGGCAGCGTCCAGTCTGTGAAGTGTGGGTTTAACAATGACCAGCAACAGGCCACGTCACAGCACCACCAATGGACTGAAGGGCCCTTTGTCTGCTCTGGGGGCCACTTGTATAGAGCACATACTGAAATGTGGGTCTTTAAAAGCCTACTGTAGCTAATAGACTTTTTTGACTTCAAACAGTTGCAATGCAATTTGACAATCAGGGTGCTCTGATGGTCAAGCACAGTGTGGAACTGTTTGGGTTGGGTTGTATGTGAGTTCCTGGGTGTCTTGTAACAGAGACATTTTATGATCATAGAGGGAATGCATTTTAGTCAGCAGTCTTCTATCAGGCATTCGCTGTGTAAACCTCGCGATTCTAATTGCAGAAAGAACAGCTTTGGGCCACCTTTAAGGAGTTCTAAGCATCAAACAATCAAGCAGGTGGGAGACCTGGGCAGAAGATTCTGCTTGTAAGGTTAATCCAAAGATCTGAAGGTAAACCTGGTTTAAGCTGCTGAGGATGAAGAGGCTGGTTCGAGAAGGATGACCCGCCATCTCCTCTGTGGTCAGGCAGGTGCTTCCCTACTGACAGCTGCCTACAGATGTTGGCATCCTAGTCTAGGACGCTGTGCCTGGAGGAGGGTCCCAGCATGCACTCATGTCTCTTACGGGCCTCCCGACTCCCACATGACTGTGCCAGGAGGCCTTCTGCATCTGGAAGGTGCCTCTTGCTCGGTCCTTCTCTGACCAGTTCCTCAGTCTCCAGCTCTTTGCTTTGCTTTAACGCCTCAGTTTTCTGCCTGTGGAAGTTCAAATAAGAGTATCTATTTGAGGGATGTTTGCCCACAGACATGGTTCAGGGTATTTTTATATGTTTTCCTGTAATGTACTTCGAGAACCCTGAAGCTCCTGGAGATTATATTTCTAAGATGTGCATGCTTATATAAGAGGCAAAAAGTGTTGTGAAGTACAAATAAATCTGTGTAAAAATGTCATTTTTTTAGAGTGCCCAGAAAGATTTCTTAAGCTTCATTTTGAAATGCTGACAGGAGAGAGGGGAATAAACAGGTGTTAGAAATAGGGCTCAGAATAGACAGGTTTGGTAATCTCCTGAGATGAGAGCGTTCAGTTGCCTCCAGCAATAGCCTACCCTCAAGGCCATAGGACAGTGCACAGACCTGACTAGGCTCACATCTAGCAATGTGTTCCTAGGGCCCATTAGGGGTGTTCAAACGACATATTAACCTCGTGGACCAGTGTCTTGATTAAGGCTTCTATTGCTGTGATGAAACACCATGACCAAAAGCGACTTGGGGAGGAAAGAATTTCTTTATTCCATACCACTGTTTATCATGTAAGGAAGTCAAGGACAGGAACTTAAGGCATGTTCTTAGAGGCAGGAGCTGATACATGGAGGGATGTTGCTTACTGGCATGCTCACAATGGCTTGCTTAGCCTGCTTTCTTATAGAACATCAGCCTAGTGATGTCACCACCTACAGTGGGCTGGGCCCTCCCACATCAATCACTGATTAAGAAAACGTCCTACAGGCTTGCCCACAGCCAGAGCTTACGGAGGGAGGCATTTTCTCACCGAGGTTCACTACTCCCAGATGACTCTAGCTTGTGTCAGGTTAACATAAAAAACGATTCAGGCCAACCAGAAAACCTGACTTATTCTAAGAGGCTTCTCCTTGATAGTGATGAGCTGGGTCTGTCCACAGCTGGGTTTCTACTAATTGGCTTAAAAGGCATTAGCATTAAAGCTATCTTTTTAAAACCAATTTTTTTGCTTCATCCCAGACTATGTGTATTACGGTGTTGCAGAGACTGTAACATCTCCTGGAGGCATGAGTCCTATTCATTGTCCTGGATCTACTACTAATCCCGCAGAGTAATCAGGCCTATTGGCTCCCTTTGTTTTATGTGGTTCACTCTTCCTTTTGCTGCTTGGAGCTTTCACTCGCTTTGTTTCTGTTTTTTTTTTTCCCCCATTCATATTCTTGAAAGCAGTTCCTTTTGCAGAGACTTGTCTTTCTGTTGATAGAAGTCACTGAAAAGTCTCTTGCAAGGCTCTCGCCAAACTGTAAATAAGCCTCGTTTCCGGTGTCTGTGTGTGTTCTTCCATCTCCTGCTTGGCTGGCACTCCATCACTCAGTTTGGATGGAAATGGCTCCTAGCTTTTTAATGCTATTTCAGTCAAGACAGTTTAATTAGGGTCAACTTTTAAAATATGTTTTGCTTATTAAAATGAAAGATATAAGTTAATTTAGCAATTCAAGAATTCCATGGGATTGGCACTTTATTATCATTGTTTCCGTTCTTTTAAATTGCTTACTTCAGAATTTCATATCTTTATACAATGAAATATGACATCTAACCCCCATCGTCCCCCCAACTTCCTGCATACTCCCCATCACACTCTCTTTTCAACTGCATTTTAAAAATAACCTACAAAGTCCACTTAGAGCTGCACGTATGTACATGCGTGTGGGCCACCCCCTGGAGCATGAGAAACATATCAGTGACCACATCCCCAACAAAGAATGATTCTCCGGGAAGCTATCCATACCCTCACAGTTCCTCAGGAAGGGTGGAGCCTGGAGGTGGTCTGACCATCCATGTCCCCTCTGTGCTAGGATGTTGGCTAGCTTGAGCTTGTGTAGGTCTTGTGCTGGTGACCACAGCTGCTCAAGCTCATTATTGCAGGAAACAGCATTTCATATCACTCCCCCCGCCCCCATCCTCCGGTTCTTAAATTTTCATCTCCTTTTTTTTGCATTGTTCTCCAAGCATTGGTGGTGGCAGGGTTAATATAAATGTCCCGATTTTAGGGCAGTAAATTCAGTCTCTTATTAACTGCTGTCCACTATAAAAAGAAGCTTCTCTGACCAAAGTTGAGAGCAGCCAATGTCCATGGGTATAAACGTAAACATTTAAAAGATACTTCGGTGGCATGGGCATTTAGCAAAATGACAGTAGCAGGTTCTACCCTAAGCCCTAAGAGATTCCAAACCATGGGCTTTTGATCAGAATTATACCCAGAAGATGCTCCAGCACACAACAAGAAAAGTTGCTCAACCATGTTCATAGCAGCCTTATTCATAATAGCCAGAACATGGAAACAGCCTAAGTGTCCCTCAGTAGAAGAATGGATGAAGAAACTGTGGTACATTTACACTATGGAATACTACTCAGCTATTAAAAACAAGGAATTCCCGAAATTTGTGGACAAATGGATTGAACTAGAAATGATCATAATGAGTG
This sequence comes from Acomys percivali, assembly GCA_907169655.1. Taxonomy (NCBI): domain Eukaryota; kingdom Metazoa; phylum Chordata; class Mammalia; order Rodentia; family Muridae; genus Acomys; species Acomys percivali. The sequence goes on from OU015753.1 coordinate 82,556,414, forward strand.
AGCTAACCTAGAAGCAGAAAGACTCAAATGGTATATACTCACTTATAACTGGACACTAGTCCTAGCCCTAGGGGCACCTACGAGGAAAGTGGGATAGAGGTGAGGACATCCTATTGAGACTCTAGGTGAGAAAAATATAGGGGATAGGGAAGCAGGTGGATCCAAAGGGTCCTAGAAATCTACAAGAGGAACATTATGATGGATGGATCTGAGCCCAGGGGTTCTGCTTGATCTAAGGCACCAACCAAGGACAAAACATGCAGTCATCATCAAACCCCTACCCAGATCTAGCCAAGGGACAGAACATTCTCCACAGTTAAGTGGAGACTGGGGACTGACTTTCACACGATCTCAGGTGCCCCATATTTGGCCATGTCCCTTTGTTGGGGAGGCCCAATGGCACTCGGAGGAAGGATAACAGACTACCAAGAAGAGACTTGATACCCTAGCACCATATTCAGGGGGAGAAGGTTCCCCTCAGTCACAGTCATAGGGAAGGGGGATTGGGGTGAAAGTGGGAGGGAGGGAGGAATGGGAGGATGCATGGGATGGGATAGAAAATGAGATGTAATATGAATTATTTTATTTTTAAATAAAAATGTGTTTAAAAAATGAATTATAGTACTAGGCATAAAATTCCGCTCCTGGGCAGCAAGTCTCAGATCCAATCAGAAAGTGGTTAGTTGCCTCATTACTGTTGTGCCACTATTGTGCTAATTGGTTACAGTAAATATTGTAGCACTCAAGGTCCAGTACCAGGCAAGACCAATGAGGTCTTCTTCCTCCTCAGCAGCCTGCTTAGCACCTTCCAGTACTGTGAAAGCTAGCCGAGGGTGGAGCAGGTTTTCTGGTCAGTTTGAGATTTATATCTCTGATTGCAAAGCATGTGGTGTCTTTGGCAGTAGGGTCTTGTAGGGATGCTGGGCAACCACGAGCAGTGGCAATAGTCTGTGTTGTTTTCGAGGCCTCTGGGGCTTCCCTGACAAATTACTTGTACAGAGGTATGCCGCGCCCAGATTCTTACCTCTCACCACATCAAAACTGAACACCAAATGGATCAAGGACCTCAACACAGAATTTTCTAGAAGAAAAAAATAGGGTGTACACATCAGCTTATACAAATGGCTGAGAAAATAACACCAACAGCTGACAAATGAGACCTTGGGAAACCAACATTTTGTACACAGCAAAGGAAATGGTGAAATGAGTGAATAGGCAGCCTCCAGAAAACTCCTTTCCATATCTTCATCTGGCAGGGTCAGCCTCTAAAATATACAGAGACTAAAATATCTAAACAATAAGACAGTAATCCAATGTAAAGATGGGCTATGAACAAAACAAAACAGTTCCAAAGAAGAGCTACAAATAGCTAAGAAACGCTTTAGAAAGTGTTCTGTATCTTTAGCCAAAGGTGAGGTGCAAATTAAAACATTTTTAAGATTCTGCCTCACCCTGGTGACAATGCCGTCATCAAGAACACAAATGACAACAAACGCTGGGTGTCGATGTGGGGAAAGCGGAACTGTCAAAAGGAGTATAAACCAGAGCGACCACTTTGGAAATCAGTCTGGGAGTGTGGGGGAGGTTGAGGGGTGTAAGAGACAGGGTTAACCCAAAGGAAGTGGGTACAAAAACCATATGGGAGGCAACAACCCGATTTTTTCCAGCTGTGGAATAAGAGAACACATGTAAGAGGGGCACTAGTAAGTGTTAGGAGGCTTGGCAGGGCTAAGGGTGAGGAATAGAGGGAGAAGAGCGTAGGTAGGGGTGGATCGACTAAAACTAAGGATGTATTAAGCAGCCTTATAGAAACCTAATTATTAAGGTAATTTCAAAATAAAACTTGTAACAAGTTTGAACCGAATTACCCTGTATGCGTAGACAATGTCAGTATGTTTTGTCAGCTCTTTGTTGTTGTTTTGTTTTGTTTTTTTGTTTGGTTGATTGGTTGGTTGGTTGATTGCTTGGTTTATTGAGACAGAGTTTCTCCGTGTAGCCTTGGCTGTCCTAGTGTAGATTAGGCTGGCCTCGAACTCACAGAACGTGTTAGGACTAAAGACGTGTGACACCACACTTACCAGTGAATGAGCTTACCATAAGTTCTGTGTGGGTTTTTTCCGTCATCTTTTGCTGCTGCTGTTCAGTTGTTCATTGTCCAATTCGTTGTTTCTATTTTGTTTTTCACTTTTTGACTTGATCTTAAATATAGAGGCAAGACCCAGTGTTTTCAACTTTACACTGGATTTCTTCAAATTTTGGTTCACTCTGTGCCAGCAAGATATCTAGATGCAGCTGAGAGTTTTGTACAGTTTGTTGGTTCATTAACCTTATGTTAGAAGTTGCTCGCTGTAGACTTCTGCTTCCCGTTGTTATTATAATATACTCTCCCTCAATTCAATATTTTTGTAGGCTCAACATAGTTTAGGCTGTCATCTTACAACTTAGTTTGGCTTCACTGTCTCTCAAATATTATGATATTCTTTAAAAAAAAAAAAAACCCTGTCACCTTCGATGGATGCCATCTTTCAAATATCTTGCACTCCATCACCTTCTGTTCCCTGGTTTCTGTGGCATTTTATTGACTTCTAGAAGATTTACGATTGAGTAATCAAGGAAGACATGTTCAGAAATAGTGTTACTCTGCTCTTTGGGTTTCTTTGGAAGGTTACATTGTTTCTTTGATCACTTTATTATCTCCTATCTTTTAAAAAAAGCTAATTTTAGATTCTATTTAAATAAAATACTTAGTAAAATTATTATTTTAACTTCATGCATTTTACTGGTTTTTTTTTTTTTGCATTTTACTGTTTTAATGAAGCGTCTTTATGAAGAATAGAAAATAAGTTAATTCCCAGTGAATAAATAATTGCTATTTCTTGGTAAGTGAGCAGTCAGTCAGAATGTCTCAGATTGTAGCCTCTGGTCTTTTTGATGGTGTCTCTTTACCTTTGAATATTTATAAGTTTCTTTTATGAATTTAAATGTGGATTATTCTTGTTTGCCAGTTGAAGCATAAATCAATTTTTAGAACTCCTAAATTCCCTGATTAAAAAAATACTCTCTTATTTTCAATAGTGGCTTCTAATGTTAACCATGTCCATCCCCTGTGAGTCTGCTAACTTTCCTTGGTTTAAGGGATTTCACACCACAAAGGCCTGATTTCTAACCTTAAAGGAATTATAAATACTGGAATCTGTCGGTACATATGTGTATGTGTGAGTTTGGGCAAGTGTACAAATTTACATTTTGCTTATACAGTAAGGCTCCACCATGTGTATTTACTTATTTAATTTTCCTGTCCCAATCTTTGGGAATGCCTTGAGTGTGAATGGAATTCTCCTTTTATTCCCAAATATGGAAAGAAATTCAAAAGTTGACTGATAGTTTGGATTTTGTGATAAATCTGGGTCTCACAACCAGATTTATTCCATTGATTTTATTGCTTAATTATTTTTTCGTTACCCTGCTATCAGCACAGATGGCTACCCTTCTCTTGTGTGAGGTTGGAGGGGAAGCTGGGTGGCCCACCAGCATTTCCACTGCTCATGGTAGTGTCTGTTTGGAGCTGATAATTCAGGCCCATGATGACAATCGGCTGTGTCTCTGGAACTTTCCAGAGTTTAGAAGTCATCAGCCCTGCTCAGCACTTCATTCTTTAGCAGCAGGCAGCATTCTGTTTTCCTTGGCTTTTCCTCCCAGCAAGCATTGTAAGCCCTCAGTCCTCATTGTGAGTTGATTACTCTCTTCTGTTCAGTTGAGCCATAATTCAGTAGAAGCTATTTTCACCCAAGGAAATGTGGATAGAAGCTGTGTAATTGAGAGCAATGCCTCCAAGTGCAAATGGCTAGGATTTGATGCAGTGAGTCCAGTGCACGCTAACTTGGTTGTCCTTTATAGGCAACTCACTGAAATTAAAAGGGTGGGGCCTTTTTCACCTTTCTGAATAACTACTCATTAAGAGAAAATTATTATGTCTCTGTTGAAAAGACAGACTTAAAGATACAACCTACATGTAATACACTTAATGGGGGTCATGAATTTATCCAGGTAATACTCAAGGAATTCCATTATATTCACATTTAACAGAAATATTTTTAAGTATATTCCTTTTTATCTGTGTGTTTGATTAATTGCTATCCAAATAGCCTCAGAAGAATCATGTTGAACTTGACTGAAGATAAATAATAGTTATTTAGATTTGATTCTTACCATTTGAAACCTTCAGAAAATAAATACATCTCAGCTGCTTGTTTAGCAAATCTTGTCTATATTGATGGGATGTAAATGGGATGAACAGAAATTCTGACTCTTTAGGATTTTTGAGTAGACAGCCGTCTAGACCAGCATCGGGCATGAAATACAGCTTTGCTTTGCTGCAGCACAGCGAGCATTGACCTTTAGGAACATCTGGTCCCTTTCTTGAAGCTGGTGGTGAAAAGCAGTGGCCAAAGAAGTAGAAATTATGTAGCAACCATTATACAACCAGATAAGCCATGAAAGTATACTACAAATTATCCTTTATATTTCAGGTCCTCCAGGGAAACGAGGCAAGAGAGGCCGAAGAGGAGAGTCTGGTAAGTGTCTGCCTTCAAGTTCTAGTGCAGTAGCTATGTTTGTTCTCATTATAGAATTTAAGCATTGTCCATTATGATTTAATAACCACCCCTCTCCCCAATTTTAGCTTGCTTGTCAATCAATGTCAACCCATCAGTCCTATGCTCCTTGGTGCGGCAACATCACCATGTGTCCTCTTTGGAGGTGGCCAGTGCTGGGGCATTTATTTGTTATTATTTTATCTGACTGGCACAGTTTGTCACACTGCTATGCTGTTCTTATGGACTATGGGAAGGGTCCTGGTACATCTGCAGAGCTTCAGTCACGAGAGCAGTACCATTAGTCTGTCTCGAGTTTCCATGTTGTCTTGGAGGAAATGGAGCAATTGAGTGGACTGGGTAGGGCTATTGCAGTCCTTTGTCCTGACTCCCATTTTAATAGTTTGTGCTTCAGGACAAATTCCTATCGGTAAAGTAAGATAGAAAAGGCCAAGACAGAGCAATAAGGGAGCTCTTTTTTATTTATTTATTTTTTATTTTTTATTAATTTATTCTTGTTACATCTCTATGGTTGGACTTCTAGCATGGCCAATAAGGGAGCTCTTACTCTAGGAAGTCTGAGATGGATTCCCCACCACCTAACGTCAGTGTTTACCAATATTTAAGAAATCATTGGCTGAGTGTTGAAATAGTAGAACCTAGCTTGCTCACAGATCAGGCATTGGGCTGAACTTGGACACCTCCTTTCTCCTTTCCCTTCCAAAAAAGATGGTAAGGTGAAAAGGAATCATGAAAATTCACCAATGGGGAGGATGGCTGCTGAGTTCCGAGTAGTCTCAAAAGCCATCTGTAAACCTCCCCGAATCCAGACAGCTGGAAACTTGGGTAGGTAACCCCTCATATCAGACAGAAGTCATAACAGAGGCTTTATCATGTCCTTTAAAAATCAGAAATGTTTGGGTTAGCATGCGGAGTAATGGGGCTTATCATGACATCTTCATGCATATGTGTTCAACAGTATGTTCTGTTCCCCCACTACCTGCTCCTCTGACCCCCCTCCTCCCATGCCCCATGCTCCACCCCCATCCAGCTGGTTCCCTTCCCCCCTCCCCCACAAATAGTTTTGAGAGAAATAAATGACAAAACATTTTTTTTTTGGAGTCAGACAATCATTAAAATTATCTTTTGTCAAAAGAAACAGGATTAAGAAGGTAGAAGAAAACTGTGTGCTCATGTAAAGTTCTATAGATGAGACAGAGGTAAAACTACCTCCCAACTGCCTAGTTCCTTGGACTTGGGTTTTGGAGCATGTAGTATGTGAAATGCAGGGATGTCCTCAGTTTGTAACTGAGTTCTAGTTTAAAAGAAACTTATCGAGATGCCAGGACCGAGCTTCATGCATTGGCGGAAGCGTTGAAGGAAGGATGTTCTTCAAGGACAGCCTCCAACAAATGTTAGGCTTTGCTGATTCCAGTCTGTTTATTGCACTCGGTGGTTCTCTGGAGTGGTCCATCAAAAGCAATCAAGGGTCTCTCGGCTCCTGTTTTATATAGGCTTTTCTGTATTGCAGTTCCCTTTCAGGCTCATGGAGCCTCTTCAGCTTCGCATAAGCAGGCTTTGGAGAACCTGAAAGTGTATTCAAATTCTGTGCACAACTTGTACTTAGGCATTAGTTCATTTCTCCGTCGTCTCAGAGGTCTGTGATATGAAGAGATCCCTGTATTCTGAGTGTCCTTTGTGTTCTTAGAATTGTGATGATGGTTATGATAATTTGTCATCTGTTAGTCACTAATTTCTCCTTCTCTCTCTTTTTTGTCTCCCCCTCTTTCTTCCCTATAGGTCCTCCTGTAAGTATCATCTGATGATTTTGGTTCCCTACGTTAATCAGGATCCACGTATGTTAAAACCTTGTTAAAAACAGAGATATGGTTGAAAGTTCATTTAGGAAAATGTGACTAGCCTTTTATGAATGTTTAAATGTGGAAATTTTTTTCTTTGCTACACAGCTTAGGTGCCATGTACTATTGGGGGTGGATTTGAATTTTTTTTTTTTTTTAATGTCACAGACTGATTACTCTCTTGAGACTTTGGGATAACATATGAAACTTCTAGGTTTGAGTCTGGTTTTTTTCCCCTGGAATTCTGAGGTTTCTTTTGCAAGCTGGTCTCCAAGCTATTTCACACTTCTTTTTTCATCTGTTTAAACTCGTATCTGAGATATTTGGATTTTGCTGGTCCGGGTCCACCAAATGTAGATGGCAACATGATCATGGAAGTGATACCCCCTGTGCGTCAAGAGGCCAGTCCTCTCTTCTTAGGCAGAACTCCCTTTGAAGTCTGTTGGAGCCTTGCCTGCATAAGGAGCCTGAGACAGGGCCCTTGGAGAGTCTGTGCTCCTTTCTTTCCTTAGTAGGTCACAGCCACAGCATTCCACTCCGCTTTGCACTCACAGGAATAGATTATCTTGTCAGCTTTGAGCTCAACATGCTTTTGAGTAATATGCTGGATATCTGTTGTCTGACCCCAATGTTTATTCTCTGCACCGGGCCTTTTCAGTAGCAACAGTCATTATCCTTGGGCTAGTTTCTCCTCCCAGATAGCCAGTTTGCTGCAGGTTTTACAGAGCCTACATTGCCGGTTTGTCCAAGGCCAGCACAGTCCAGGGAGGGGGATTAGCAGCGACTTGCTGAGTTGAGCCGAGGAAGCATTGGCTTCTAAATATCTTTCACAGTCTTCCTGTCATGTTCAAGGATAGGACATGAATCATGTTTGCAATGATCTCGCTTCCGTGACTGACTTATCTGCTCTTGCTTTAACGCTGGGTAGACAGCGTGCCCCTGGTCTAGGAGCCTTTACTCTCTGCCTTCATATTTAAGCTTCTGTTCTTAAAACGCAGAACAAAACATTACTACTCTAAAGGAAACTCTCAAGGTTACAGGGGGAAGTAGCATGTTCAAGGCTTCTTTCTGTGGAGTTTGTATTGGCCGTACCGACTGAGAAGTTAATACTCGTGCCTGCATGATGGTGACCTTCAAGATGCAAGGATTTCCTCTATGATTCATTAAAACAGCACGTAGGCATATTACTTGTGTGGCTTGGGCTATCTCTTAGCCCAGATTTTCTGCTAAGAGATTTTGTGTGTATTATTATATATACAGAAAAAAGAACTCATTAAGGCTTAACTATTTGGTGTACTATAATCTAGGAACTTTGTACACAGAATTTCACTTTTGTTATAGCAGCCCTCTAATATTATAAGCCCCATTGCCCAGTGATGAAAGTAAGGTTCTAGTCTCTCTTTTGCATATTTAAAGGTATTTTAATTGATGCATAGGACATTAAAATGTATATATATACATATACATATATATATATGTTATTTAGACATGAAGAAGAATGGAATCATGATATTTGTAGGACAATGGATGTAACTGGAGATCAGAATAGTAAGTAAAATAAAAAAGACTTTTACAATGACAGTAAAAAAAAAAAAAAAAAAAAAAAAGAAAGAAAGTAAGGTTCATAGAGGTTAATTCCATAAGATGATACAGCTAAGGGCTGGTGACATTAAAATTCAGTTAGATACAGCTAGTTTTAGGTGATTTCAGCTTCCTACTTTATTCTTTATAAATTCTAAGTGTGTTATAACACATACCATTGTTATAAGTTAGGCAGACCAGGGCTAAATCACATTCCCTGGCATAAATAATTATATACGATAAAAGCTTGATCAGTCAATATAAAATGGCCACATTATAGAGCAAGTATGACCCCCATTTTATCTTGACCACTTCAAACAAGTCAGGATGAGGGTGGCAAACTACATCAAAGAAATGAGTTGTGGCTCTGTGTTTTCATGCTGAATAAAAGATAATTCAAATTGATTTCATGAAGAATAGATAAGAAATCAGTTGTAGTAGTTGAAATGACAACTGCCCCCCTAGGCTCAGGCATTTAACCATTTGGTCCTCAGTTGGCAGCACCCCTTGAGGGGTTAGGAAGTATACTCTTGCTGGACAGAGTCAGTCGGCATGCTGCTTGCTGCCATGTCTTCCCACTGTGATGAACTCTTCCAGAATAAACTCCTTCTTCCACAAGTCACATTTGGTTATGGGGTTTGGAGAAGCAGTAGAAAAGTAACTGGTACACTCGTAGTTGCAAGAAAGAGAAGAAAATATGTAGACTGGGCAGCCACTTTTCACATGATGGAGTTGTAAGTTGAACCTTGTTATGTATGCTGCACCTGAGGCTCTTTTGGGTAAAATTATCCCATAAATGAAATCCTGTTGAGCCTCTCATTTCTTAACACCCATCCACGACTTCTAAGAGGTATCTGCCCTCCTCTAATGTTGCTTTAGAATAGGTAGCTTTATAGGCAATTTCTATGGCATTGCTTATATCTTAATAACTACAAATGAATGGTGGCATTGTAATGACTAGATAGAATTACAAAAAAAATGCATTTATCTACAAACAGCATCTAATTATTGGCCATTTTTATACCCAGTGATCTTATTTTTCTTATTTTAGGCATCATTTTAATTTTTTCTTTAATTTATTCAATGACTTTACAGCCTGATCGCAGACTCTTCCCTTCCATCCTCCCAGTCCTACCCTCAAGTCTCCCTTCCCTTCTTCTCAGAGAAGGGCACCAACTCACCCTGGCATATAAAGTCTCTGCAGGACTAAGTGCTTCCTCTCCCACTGAGGCCAGACAAGCAACCCAGCTAGGGGAAAGGGATCCAAAGGTAGGCAACAGAGTCAGAGACAGCCCTTACTCCAGTTGTTAGGGGACCCACATAAAGACCAAGCTGCACATCTGTTACACATGTGTAGGGCAGGCCCAGCCCTCTTTGGTTGGTGGTTCAGTCTCTGTGAGCCTCCATGGTCCTAAGTTAGTTTCTTCTGTAGGTCTTCTGCTGTAGGTTCTCATGATGTCCTTGACCCATCCGGCTCCCTTAATCCTTCCTCCCATTTTTCTACAAAACTCCCTGAACTCCACCTATTGTCTGGCTGTGAGTCTCTACATCTGTTTCCATTAGCTGCTGGGTGCAGCCTCTCAGAAGACAGTTATACTAATCTGCAAGCACAGCTAAGGATCATCAGTAGTGTCAGGGGTTGGCTCTCTATATGTAGTTTTTCTCTTCATTTTTTTCCCAAACCGAAGTGTATAAGTTGATGTAGTCCCATTTTTTTTAGGAAAATTTAATTCCCTACTTTGTGCCCTTAATATGTGTTTAGCTACTTCCATAAGTAAGAAACTAGTTCATATGTAGATATCAAGGTGTGTTTCCATTTTAGCTACTAGTGCCTCTGTTTTCCTTCTCTCTTTTTCATGTGAAGCCCACAGGTGGTCTGGTAAGTTGACAGCCTTGTTTCTGGTGGGCAGCCTTTGGCACAAAACCTATAGCAAGGAAGTCTTCCAGAAGTCTTTCCTGGGGACCTCCTGGGGACCTCCTAGGGTGCTGAAGCCTTTTATGAACAGGATGCTGGGGTGTAGCCTGGCACCCTGTTGTGCATTTTCTTGTTCTTCACTTTCATTTTACTCTTAGAAATACTCATTTAGTATGGAGGGCAGCACTGGGCACACTACAGTGATCCAGAGTGTGTTGACTGGCCAAGGCGAGGATGCCACATCTCACTGTCTCTTGTTCTTGATAAAACTCACTTGTTTCTTGTTACTTTCTTGCAGTAATATTCTCAGGATTAAAAGAACAAAAAAAATATGTTTAATGATGAAAATTTGTCAACTTTCCATTTATATCTTCATTTAATGTTTTGGAAAACTTGGACATACCACACTAGAATGTGTGGGTATACATAATTACATGCTTCTGTAGTCAGTTTCTATATTTTTGTATATGGAGGTCATATATAATTTAAAACTTGAAATGCAATTTGAATTACATCTTGCATGTTAATTTACTCTGTAGTAAGCTGTTAAGGCTTAATCCATTTGACAAAAATATTTATAAATAGCTGAAATGGAACAATTTTATGATTATAAATGTGATCTGTGTTTCTCTGTTTATCTACTTTTCTTCTCATAAAGGTGACATGTTTTAGAACCTTACTCTGAGAAACAGTGCAGATGGTGTTGTTCACTCAGTGATGTGTCTGACCATTGCGTTTACTAATTATGAAATTTTACTTTCATTTTTGAGGTGTGTGTGTGTGTGTGTGTGTGTGTGTGTGTGTGTGTGTGTGTTTGCTATGCAATCAGATAACCTACATGTTCATGAATGGAGGTGAGAGGTTGATATGAGGTGTTTTCCTCAACCAAAGTCTGCCTTGTATTGTGAGACAGGTTGCTCACTCATTGTACCTGGAGTTTACCAATTTGACTATGCTAACTGCCCACTGAGCTATTATTCCTCTGCTCTCTGCCCCTCCAGTGTGATAGTTATCTCATCCCTATGCCTGACTTTAAGGGGTGTGCTGGGGAATCCAAACTCTGGTCCTCAGGCTTGACAGCAAAGACTTTGCAGCTGAACCATCTCCTCAGCCATACACACACACACACACACACACACACACACACACACACACACACTCTCAAAGACTTAGATATGAATTTGGAAAATAACTTTAGGATTTTTAAAAGGAACAAATGCCCCCTCCCCTTGTCTAACAGTCTGTTCTTCTGTCCAAAAGGAAGTTCAATTCAAGTATTCATAGGTCATAGAATAAGCAGGTCTAATAACTGTAGAGAAAGTCAGGAGACCCTTTGTAACTGACTGTTTTACTCGTATGGGTCCACCAAGCCCTATAATTACACTTGACTGACAGAGATATGGTGTTATTGTTGGAGCTTGAACCCTCTGAGGTGTGAAATCTGATGCCGTTGCACAGTCTGTTTTGTTCCATCCACCTTCAGCAATTGTCAACTCGGTTTGAACGTTAGAATCTTGTTGACAGATGAGTGAAGCAGGCTGAGCCAAGCTAAGCTTGCTGTGCTGGTTCTATGGTAGACGAATTAGGAAAAGAAATCTCTGCAAAACTTTCAGATGCAAATCTCTGACATATTTACTTCATGATGAAGAAACAACTTAGCGGTTTCCATCTGAATGTAATTCTTTTCCAGATAGAAGTATAAGTGATATCAACCACTCATGCTTGGCCATTTCATGTCTCCATTTCCCTATGCCTCTATTACCGAGACTGACTGTACCAATTTTACAAGGAAGAACCTGTGGATGGGTCCATCATATACTTTGTCCTAGAGTTAACATCAATCAAGAGGTAGAGGTAGAATTTAAACCCAGGTTTATCTTTCTTCAAAACTCATTTTCCTCCTTCTTTCCCAAGATGCTTATGGGCATGTTGAATTTTAGCATCACTTCTGCCCTTATTGTGCCTCGCTTTGCCTGCAGTTTTGTCTCAGTCACAGCAAGTATTTTCTAGTTATCTGTGGACCTTGAAACTTGTATGTATCCTTTTACAGTGCCATTTGCTTAAACTTACATATTATCCAAGTAAAAGGGTAAGTCTTGAGCCAAGAAAATTAGAAAAGAATGTTTATGAAGTTTTTCAGAAAATGTTTTTCTATGTCTTTGTAACCTTCCTGCTTAATTAACATATACATACATACATATATATGTGTGTATATATATACACACGTATATATGTATATATATGTATATGTATATACATACACTTTCTCTTAAGACTTAGAGTGTGTATTTGAATATATGGGCTGTTAGTTTCTTTTCCTATCGCTGCAACACAATAGTCTGACAAAAGCAACTTACAAGGATGGTGGCTTATTTCAGTCCTTGGTTGGCGAGTGTAATTCATCATTTCAGGGAAAGTCACGGCAGCAGGAGCCTGAGTTGGATGGCATCTGCAGTAAAGAAGTAGAGACAGTGGTGTGTCTTCCCACCTCAGTTAATGTAACCACATAATCCTCCATGTGCATGCTCAATAGCCCATGCCCCAAGCAAGACTAGATCATGTCAATTGACAGTGTCACTAACCATTACCTTTAGTGAATGCTTTTTTTCCCTCTACTAGGATACTGCTGTTGATTGAAGATAAAACCATTTGTCTTGTAGGAGGTTAATCTTATGGAGGCATTTTCTCAATTAGATGACCCTAGCTTGTGTTGACTTGACATAAAAACTAACCTGTACATTTGGGGATCTTGCATACAGTTTTACCTCCTGTAACATAAGATAAAAAGGGGGCTATAAATGTGAGGTCTCAAGGGAAGCCAGCATATTTTTTAAGTGGTTCAGAGTTACAGATGGCAAAGTTCAGCCCCACTTTGTTTAAATGCTTTCTGTACTTTTCACTATGCAGACTGTAGTGCCAGATAAAGCAGAATTTTTGAATTGTGAAATTGTCATAAAGACCATACAAATTCATCTTCAAACTGAGATAAATAAGGTTGGGGTTTGTTTTTGTCTTTGTTTTTGTTTTGTTTTGTGAGGAGGAACAAATAGATATGTAAGTATTGATGGTAGCTTTCTTTGCAATGTTATATTTTCTGTGTATCCTTTACTCCTACCGTCTGTTGAGAATGAACGGCCATAGCTCTTTTATAAGATAAGTACCGAGATCTTATTGGTTTGCCACAGTATATGTTTATTCCTTGTATGGGGTATAGGGCTGTGCTTTTTACGGGGATTCAGACTTCTGGAGTCTCTGTCAGCTTCACGGTGTACTTCAAGGCTCCCCTGGGCTTGGACCGACAAATGAAGAAAGAGAGCTGAGGCTCAGGTTGGGGAGATGCTCCAGACAGGTCGTGGAAATTCAGTGTGCTCCATATCATATCAGCACTTCTCCCCAGAGATGTGACAAGAGTCACATCAGAACTCTAGGGGATGTAGAAAAAGATACAAGGCTCGGAAGGAAAGCTAAACAAATCGGGGAAGAGGAAAAAAGAGGGAGCTAAAAGAGTGGTCCTTTTAAGTTAAAACATAAATAGGAGAGCTATGCAGTCATATATATATTTTTTTTTTCTTTTTTTCAGTTGTGGAGAGCAAGTCCATGGCCCTCCCACACGCTTGGCACATGTGCTAGTGCAGAGCTACATATGCTCCAAGCTTCATTCAGAATTCCTAAAGACATTTAGAAAGGAGCCTCATTGGTATTTGGATGCCTGCATTACCATTATGATAGCAAGTCCACTAACAAATGAGGTGTCCTGTCACCCTTTCCCATTTTGATTTCTTGTCACCAAATTCTTAGTCTCGTGGCTGAGTTCCTAAGACCTTTTGCCTATGAAGACATGTAGATACCTCAAGGGACAAATGAGAGAGGTGACTTTGTGATTTGTGAAGCAATAGCTATCAAAGTAAAGAAAGCTACTTTAGGATTAAATGTACTTGTGAAGCAGCTTGGACACATTTTGGATGTAATATTTTTAACATGGGTGAATGAGTGTGTTGCGTGATTGCTGTTCCCTATGCGTGGTTGAGGATTAATGGTACCCAGCACGATGTGCACACTAAAGGGATCTCAGTATACCTCCATTCTCCCAAAGCAGCTTCTTTAAAATGCTGTGGTTGCCCTGCGCAAAGACTGACACCTGCCCTATTTCTCATTCCATGAACTCTACGAAGTACCCGCCATCACCACTGCACACATTTGCCAAAGTTAACCAAATGAAATATTAATCTGGATATTGTCCACAGGACTCTAATCTAGAAATACTCTCCTTTTTTTTCAAGACAGGGTCTCTCTGTGTAGCCTTGACTGTCCTGGACTCACTTTGTAGACCAGGCTGGCCTCGAACTCACAGAGATCCACCTGCTTCTGCCTCCTGGGTGCTGGGATTAAAGGTGTGTGCCATCACTGCCCAGCTTTCTCCTTCTTTCATTATTAAATTAACTTCAACTTTCTTTCTGGTAGATATTTAAAAAATCAGTATGAAATCTGCTGTTCTGGGTTTCTTAAATGTTCATTACAAAATTATTAATGATGTTTAATACACATTTATTTTCACAAATCTTCCTGACCATCATCACAATAAACCTGCTGGTTTTATACTTGCTAGTACCTCAAAGCCCCTCACAATGTACATACTTATAACTTTTGTTTCTGAGCACAAAAAATCATTGCTAAATTATTTCTTCATGGTCAAAGATAGAAGCAAAGGGACATTGGAATTAGTGGCAGGAAAGATGCCACGGGATTGTTAGTAGCTAGCTCAACTGCCTATTTAAAAGATTGAGTCATGATTCATTTTCAAGACTGTCCTGAGCATCCAGGTTGTGGCTTCCCCTCTGTTGTGTAGTGGGGGTAAAATAGCAAGCAAGACCTGGCCTTGGCTGCAGGGACCTTAGAATCCAGTAGAGAACAAAAAACAAGCAGGGATGTGATGAGGAGCGGGCAGTATCACGGGGCAAAGAGGTGTGTTCGCGACAGCCTAGGTGCCGTAAGAGAATAGCAGGGGAAGAAACGGTCCAGTGTTGAGCGTACAGGGTGGCCAGTGTGTCTCTGAATCTGGTTCAGGTGAATGTCTTCCAAGTGGCTGCTTTTACAGCATTTAACTTTTAAAGGCCTTTGAGGTACAAGGAAGAATGATTGACATCTGTCGAAAAACCCCAAGTGTATTAATTGAGGCTGGAACCCAGGGGTAAGATGGAAAAGGGTGACAGACCTGAGAAAGATGGGACTGTGGAGGGCCTTGCATGTCAAGCTATGTCATTTTCCTAAAAGTGTGTGGTCGTCAGAAGACTTAGGCAGAAGAGGCATGTGTAGAGGGACATTTTAGAAGAACACACTTGCAGAAGACCTAAGAGAGGAGGAGAAGTGGGAAGAAAGTTGCCTAGGATAGTTCTGTGAGAACTGGAACAGCGTGAGAGAATAGCCAAGGAAATGTGGAGACTATGGAAGGTTTCGGTGGCGTTGCTAAGGAACACGTGCTGAGCTGTGTGGCCAGAATAAGTTGTGTAGAGGAAGCGGGGGTAATACTGACCCTCAGGCATGACTCTGCTAAATACTGTGCAGACTACTTGTAGAATGTGTAAAAAAAAAAAAAAGCCTGAGTGAGACTGTATATTAGGCTTTGCACTGTAACAGATATACCTGGCAGATATCGTTAATTAGAAATTCTTAGTTTGGGTGAGTTTTCAGAGATTTTTACTTTCATAGCATGGAAGGTATGGCAGATGTAATGACTTGTCTTCATTTTCAACCTGATTTAATTTAGAACCACCACTGGAAACATGGGTGTGTCTCTAAGGACATTTCCAAAAAGGTTTAAGTGAGGCAGGAAGAGCACTGCCACTGTGGGCAGCACCATTCCCTGGGCTTTGTCTCAGCCTGAAGAAAATGGAGGAAGTGAGCTGAACACTGGAGTCCATTTCTCTTTGCTTCCTGACTCTGGGTGTACTGTGATACAACACCTTCTTCAAGGAAGACCACACCCTCAAACAGTGAACCTGATTGAACCTGTCCTTCATAAGTTGTTTTTATATAGTATCACCATAGCGATAAGAAGAGAGAGAGAGAGAGAGAGAGCATGCCTATTCTGGGATGCCTTTTTATTTGTCTCTTTCTGTTCCATCTGGGCTCCCAGCCTATGTGGCTGGCCCACATGCAGGGAAGGCCTTCACGTTCACCCCTCTCTGAAGCACCCAGCTCTGTGCTTTGCTAATCTAGGTCCATTTCTTCAACCCAACTAAGTTGACCTCAGGATCATCCATCATAGAGGTGATGCAGGCTTCACCTGAGATCAGGCACCTGGAAGATTTGTGGCTTTATAGGGTAGAGTTGAAGGGTGGTCTGAGGAAAAACTTTAAAGATCACTCCCTGGAGAGAGTACAGAGAGGCAGGGCAATAGCACCTCAGGAAAACCAGCCTTCTGTGGAGACACATATTTTCATTTACATTGTTTTGAGTTTGAGTAGTTGGTAATATTAATATGTCAGAGTGCAGATACTTGCCAAGTTTAAGAGGTTCTATGGTTGTCTTAACTAAAATGGGTGGTTTACTTGGACATTTTTCTCTGTGCACTGGAGTTCTGGCATGGTTGGAGTGCATGTAGTCCTGCAAAATGGATAGTGAAATTGGAAACCAAAAGTGGATGTGGTGGTAATAGACGGGGTCTTGGTGATTCTGTCATGGTTCTCTAGGGGAAAAAAACAGTCCAGGAGGACATCTAAATGTGTAAAAAGCTATTGTGTGGAAGTGGCTTGGAGGCTATGGGGGCCAGCAAGTCTAAAATCTGTGGGTATGTCAGTGGGCTGGCGTGCATGGTGTTTGGAAAATCCAAACTCAGGCCTTTACACCTGCCCAACACTTTACTACCTGACCCATCTTCCCAGACCCTCAGATGGGGTTTCTATATTTCTTAAAGTAGAGTTGCTTATGCAGGGAACCTTGCCTTCTGCTCCTAAGGCCTTTAACTGATTAGAAGCCTACACTTCCTATTGAGAAAAATAAGCTTTACTTGTTATTTACTATTTACTATTATTATTTACTTGTATCCACACAGGGAAAATATAATCACATCTTAATAAATGTCTTCACAGTAACATTTAGCTTGGTTTTTGACCAAATGCCTAAATTCCACAGTCCTGCCAACATAACAAAAAATTATCCATCACTATACTGATGTCTCCAGATCTCAGACTCCAACGGAACTAGACTCTTGTCTTGCCTTGTTTTATGTTTCTGCCTTCTTCTTCTGCCTCTGTAAGCCCTTCCTCCTCCTTCCTTGATCACTTGCCTTGATTTCACTTTAATATGCCATGTAGATAACCTTCAACTATGACTGGGAAGCGTCATACATACCTGGGACCTGGCAAACACCCGTGGTTACTAAAGTAGCAGATTCTGTTGGATGTTACATCCCAGAAGCCCGCTACACAAAGGAAGAACCTCTCTGTCACAGGATGAGGATGGACCTACGCTATGGCTGTAAAATTACTATTTAGAAGAAAGTATGATCATGTGTTCATGTTCACTTAGGCAATCCACAGAAGTATGCTCTTCCCTTTGGCCCATGACCTCCCCAGCCACATGTTTTTGATGAGGACTGAAGCATCACATGAGCGTTCCCTCCAATCTAATCGAAAAACAGTAGGTTACCCCCCAATTCAGTTGTTTCTTGGTTGCATTCTTGGCCATGTATTGCCTGGCAGGTTAGTGTCCTTACAAGGATAGTGTTAACTGGGTGACACTGTTGGTGAGTGTTCTCCACTAGCAGCCTTAACAGCATCCTTTAGCCCTAGAAACACTATTTCACACCATAGTTTTAAAGGGGGAATGGCAAATGCACATCACATAGCTCCTAAGTGACACATGTGAGTAACAATGACTAACATGTTCATATTTGGCCTCTTCACTCCAAACAAATCAGATGCAAAGTTCTGAGAGAACAATGACAAGATGGTCTCTCCTACTTGTCACATGTCAAGATGGAACACTTCGGTACAACCAGCATTTGGAAACCCATGTTTAAGAAGTGATGACTGTCCTGTCCATTGGGTAGATCTGGGTAGAGGTTTGAAGTTTACTGCACGTATTATCCTTGGTTGGTGCCATAGTTTGAGCAGGACTCCTGGGCCCAGATCCGCCCGTCATAATGTTCTTCTTGTAGGTTTCTAGGACGCTCTGGATCCTTCTATTTCCCCATTCTCCCATGCTTCTCTCACCTAGAGTGCCAATAGGATGTCCTCACAGTTGAGTGGAGAGTGGGGTCTGACTTTCACATGAACTCTGTTGCCCCATATTTGACCATGTCCCCTGGATGGGGAGGCCTGGTGGCACTTAGATGAAGGATAGCAGGCTACCAAGAAGAGACTTGATACCCTATGAGCATATACGGGGGAGGAAGTCCCCCTCAGTCACAGACATAGGGGAGGGGAGTAAGGAGAAAGTAGGAGGGAGGGAGGAATGGGAGGATACAAGGGATGGGATAACAATTGAGATATAATGTGAATAAACTAATAAAATATATTTTTAAAAAAGAAAGTGATGTAAGGTGACTGCCATTCAGCTGTGCAGAGCCCATGTTAGGGAGAAGGATAAAGGCATCTCTGAAACAGCAGGGGCTGACCAGGGAAGGCAGGCATCATCAAGAGGTACCAGGAGAGGAGGATGTACACCGAGCCAGAGAAGCCAGGGCTGCCCCACTTGTGTACTCTACCCCCTTCCTCCTGGCTCAGGACCCCTTCCACCTCCCTGGGCTGCTCTGCGGGTAGAGGAGGAACCTAAAGGCATACCCACAAAGTGGCTGAATCACCACTTCCTTCTATGAATACACAAATGAAATCCATATTTGTGTAACGAGCCCACAGAAAAAGAGGGGAAGGTTTGGCAGGCACGGTAGAAACCCAATCTGGAAACTACAAATTTAAAAACAATTATTTTAAATTTCATATCACAGACTTCCTTTGGAGGCTTCCGTTTTGCTGCATCTATATTAGGGTACCCTTCTGGGACTGGAAACAGAAGCATTTCAGAGCTTTGTGCTGCCCTGAGCCGGTGGATTTTATAGGCTACATGAAAGCATACTTGAGTCCTGTACTGTAGATAGTCTTTTATTCTGATATATAATTTCATTCAACAGTAGTTGACATATATACATGGTCTATTGATCTGCAGTTTGGGAACAGTTTCAACTTGCTTCCTTCCAGAGAGCATTATTAACAACCAATGGCATATGGCTTTAGGCTTTTTCACAGGTGAGAGGGGAAGTTGAAAGAGTGGGCTACAGAGCACTCTGCAGGCCCCCTGGATAATTTACTGCCTGTCTGTGGTAATAGCCGAATTTATATATCTTTCACCATATGTAGCCTTCCATTTAGACCTCTAATCCATGGCACAGAATAAGAACCGGTTTGTGAAAAACCCTCCCTTGGAGTGGAACTAATTAACTTGCTGGTTCCTTTCAGATACTTTGACCATGACCCAGTATGCCCTAGGATTATTCCCTGGGTAGGAAATTACCTAAACTTTCACTTCCAGTTGTGAGGATTATTTATTCTGATGCCCCCACCCCTACCCAGCCCTCTGCTTTGCATATTAAAGTTAAGTTTCTAGCCATTGAATCTCCATGCCTGGTAAGTTAGTCCGGCATCACCACCACATAGACACTTTGCACACTATACGGTGTGGGTTGAAAAAGAACTGTTGCTGAATTCTTGCATTGTTCTCTGGCTTGAGAGTTGTGGGAAAGATGTGGATTCACTCGCTTTGCTGATCAAGACCCCTGGGTTTCATTTGTTAAGAATTCTATTTTCCCATAGGCACTAGCTTCCCTTTTTGGGGGAAGGGGATGCCCTTTTCCTTTAAACTTTAAATGTAGTAATAGTATTCAGAAGAAAGCTTGAAGACCATTTGCCAGCTGATGGCAATTTCAGATCACTGGAAATTTTTGAACAAAATGAAAAATTGCTTGAGCTCATATCAAATATCATAATTTATAGGAACCTTATTATAGGAACGGCATAGTTCCTATAATAGGAAGTTTCCTATGTGCCGATATTTAATAAAAAACATAAGGCAAATGAACTAAGACCTGAATCGATGTAAGGGAGGGTAAGCTTTTATTTTGTCATTTAAAAATATACTTAAAGAGCAGGAAATTCATTCCTTTTTCACTTCCAGAACGTCCAGAACTTTCTAAAAGTCCATTAAAGAACTTAAAATACTAAAGCACATAATTTTCTAGCAGTCAATTCTGTTAAAAAATATGAACTAGGAAGCACTCACATAAGTATTACTGGAAATTCATTCATTCTATATTCCTTTATTCAATATATATTCTTTATTCCCATAAAGGATAGTGACAACCTCAATGTAACTCACTGTAGGACTGTCGGTAAGTTATAATACATTTACTATTATGTCGGCAATTTAGGCTTCACGAATAATATAAGCACTGATTTGGGGGAAGTGTTTGGTAACAGTCAAGGGGACAGCTCATATTAGTGTTTCTCGTTCAGAGGCTAGAAGGTAGCACCCTATCAGATGCTTACTTTAAAATTACAACTAAAGCCAGCTAAAGAGTTGACTTCATTTACAATTATCATTTGGAGCTCAAAGATATAATTATTTAAACTTGTATAAAACTTTCACTGCTCAAACCTCCAAATATAAATATGCATGTGTGCTATGTATGTAGATGCGTAATATAGTATTCAAATGGAATGCTAAAAGCCTCGTAATCAAGTATTAAGTTTTAACATTTGACACAAAACTTTTACCTTCAATACATTATAAAATATTGCAGCTGAAGAAATTGACTTTAATCAGAGTGCCTGGTAGCTCAAAAGTTTTCTGCTACATGGAAGAAAAAAAAATCTTTTAGAAGAATCTCCTCCTATGATTTGTTTTATCTTCAAACAATGGAAAAATGCTCAAATTATTCTACTTTAGTAGATAAGAGCCATGGGCACAAAGCCCAGGTTATTGCATCATTTTTTAGAGTTAGGAAACTGAGTGCACATCTCATATCGGAGCTTGTAGAGAGGCAGTGTCATGCTGACCCAGGAATATTCTAGTGAGAAGGAAAGACAAGGGACACAGGGAATCTGAGTTAATTATCTCTAGTGAGCAGTTGTCCAGATGCTCCAGGTGTCAACAGTTCTGTTCATCTTTGTGTCACACCCGCTGCTCGGCTCCATCTCTTACTGAAGTGTAGACAACAAATTCTCCAGGAACTTCATCTTCAGGTTTCCGTGTTCCTCTCCTCTAGACCACTCTGCAGTGGCGCTAAGGACGAAGGAGAGTGTAAACTCCGTAGTGGCGCTGAGCATGGAGAGTGTACACTCTGCTTCCGAGGGAGGAGCGTTCAGTGTCCTAAGAAATAATTTGTAGGTAAAGACGTCTTTGAGTTTTCAATTAGCTATAAGCTAGAGCATTACAATGAGGAAAAAGCCTTACTTAGTTAAGGACCAGAGCAGCACTGTGAAGGAACTTCTTGTTCTTTCAGCAGTATTATCCTTTAATTATGTGATTATCACTTAACTACTTGAGTTAAATCTCTACATTCTGTTAAATCTGTTTTACTCTAATCTAAATAATGGAATTGGGAGAAAGTTTGGGAATTTGTTTACGATTGGAATGAGTTTAAATTATTGGATAATTTGGTATTATTTTGTTTCTTTGGTTAACTGTTCTTTTCTGATTCAGGTATAATTTAGACAAGGTTAATGTTTACTACATCGTGACATAAGGGAGGATGAGGAGTGTTTAGTATTGGGTTACTACTATGAAATACTTTCTTACTGAGGTTAGAGGAAGCATGAATCTGTAGGATTATTTAAATTTTGGTTTAATATTTATCATTATTCTTTACCTGTCTGCTCTATATGAAAGGGAATTACTGGAACATTTTTCTACACCAGAAAATAGACAGTTTAAAATTCCATTCTTTAACATTACAAGGGGACAGAGGGGTCCAAATTGATTGTTTCTTTAATGTTTTTGAAAATCTGAATCATGGTTTGGGTTAAATGTATGACCTCTGTCTTCAGACTGGGACATCCTCTTGCTGTTCCTGCCTGCAACATGACTACCCAAAGGGGACCAGATTCCAGCTTGTGATAGATGGTTCTTGTGGGAATACACACAGGAGATGAAGGAGCCTGGAATTGTACTGTAGCTGCCCTCTGACATTGGTGACAAATCCTGCCTCTTAATGGCACAGCCAGGACCATTGGCTGCCTTTGTGTATAAACGCTGTGCTCCATGCCTCTTGTGTCTTAGATTATGCTCTGTGCAGTATCCACTCTTTGTGTGTGTGCATGCATGTGTATATGTGCGTGCGTATTTGCGCATGTGTTGCGTGTGAACTAAACTGACGCTCTCCACTGAGTTCCTTTCAGTGAAAAATAAAATGGCCGAGATTTGAGACTTGTCAAAAGCTTTGAAAAAGATGGCTTTAGTGGATTTTATTTCTAAAGGTTTTTTTACTACCTCTTAAGAAAGACCTGGTGGGATCTCCTAATTTACTTCATGCATACCAATTATTAATACAAATGTCCGTGTTAGCCTACTTCCTTTCATTTGTACAATTTCAGGGCTGGCCAGTCAGCCATGGCCAGGCAGGACAAGACGCCATTCATGCATGGAAGCCTGTGCTTAATTCTCTCCCAGGCCGACTCAGAGCATGCTGTGGCATCAGCTCACCAAACACTTTCTTTTATCCCTTAGCAGTTACTTAGTCTCAGGCAGTAAGAACCTGTGGAGCCTCATCAATAGAGGTAATTTAGCCAATGGCTGTGAAAACGCTAAGCTACTTTCCCTGTCTCCACTGAGGGTATTTACATTACAGAAGAAAAGAACAGTGTTCGGGCTGCTCTCACAATGACATTATATACAATATCTGATTTGGTCTCAGCATCACTAGTTGCATAGAGTTTTCCTCAAAAATAAGTTAAGGTGGCTCATTGTCTTTAATACTAACCAGTTTTTTGTTTTTGTTATCAAGAAGAGAGAACACCATTTACTTTTCACGACTTGACCCCTTCTTCCCAAGTTCTCTGATGGCTTGGGATGTACCGGAATCTGAAGCCCTGGACCACACTGCACTGCCTGTGATAATAAGCTTCCTGCCAAAAGGACCAGGCTGGGTTTTCCCTGGCTTCTCTATCATAATTCTTGCCCAGAATTTAATAGGAGCTCAATAAAAATCATATAAGGATGGATTTTTAAAAATACAAATGTTTATAATAAGCCTTCCATGTCCAAAGACTGTGTAATATAACATCAGAAGGAAAGGCTTTGGAGTATGGTGGTGTAAACCCTGCATTGCTTCCCTGGTGCTCAGTGGTAGAGGTCATGGCTGGCTCCTGCAGTCTACAGGTGGTTCTAGCAGTGAAAATCTCCTCCCTCAAGCAATTGTTGAGAGTCTGGATAGCCCTGGGTGCCTTGTAGATTTTATCACTTTCTGAGCATTCTGAGACATGTTAAGTTTTGTCAGTGCCATGAGGAAGGCTTGAGTTTCCCGGAAATGGCTACACAACAACTGCGAATGCCCTCAAAAGCAACAGCAAAGCCCTGGGACAGTGTTTGCAGTTCAAAGAGTGTGTCATTCCCGAGGAGCCACAAGTAACCGATGCTTATGCAGTGTCATCAAAGAATGAAGTGGTGGTCTGTTGCCGTCCAGGTGAGATGGAGTTCTGTGCTGCAGGACAACAGGGAAAGTGTTGTGAAAGTAATACAAGTCCTTCATCCTTGGTGTTGTCACCAGGAGGTGCCAGAGGTCACCTGTAGTAAGAGAAAGAGGTGGTAGGGCTCCGAGCCATGGATACAAGGACTTTGCTGTTGGCTCCATCCATGACTTGATTTGGTCAAAATGAGGTGTCCCGCATCTTCGATACAGAGTGAGGGAGTCTGAGCTGTGGGTCAGTCCACCCTGCTGGAAGCACGTGCGTGTCAGGTGTGAGCAGTCCTCTCTGATGTTTGTTCCATCGGTACTGTATTTGTACAGCTCTTGCCATCAAGGGCAGGAGGCTTTCTCCTGATTGCAAGTCTCCTTGGCCTTCTTATAGGGAATGCAAGAATAAGTATTTATGCAAGTTCCCCATTAACTCACCATGCACAAGATCTGAGAGACAGTATGTGAGGTAGGAAGTAGAATCTGAAGGAGTCCGGCAGAGCACAGGTTTGTTTGCTCACACTTACGATGACTTTGTACAATGTTTGCACATTGTTTAAGATAAACAGGGATTTTGGGTTGTTTATGTTTGTGTAGTGTGTAGCATGGGATCTAGAGCCTTCCACACTGGAGCTGTGTTCCTGCCACTGAGCTACCTCCTCAGCCCTTACCACATAAGATTCTCCACACACCAGAAGCCACGCCCTTTCCTTTATCTCCTCCCTCAGGTCATTCCTGCCTCCCTTTTCTCATATCTTTCAAGCTACTCACAAATCTTCTACCAGAATCTGACCACTATTTTACACACACACACACGCACACACACACATGCACACACACGCACGCGCGCACACACACACACACACACACACACACACACACACACCTACCTTGCATAGCCTGTCTTATCTTTCTCTTAGAATGCTGTGGCAGCCTTCTGGCTTCTTTGTGTGCGTATACACCATTGTCTTGGCAGCTCTTTCCTCACATCAGCCACCATCCTTTGCAAACTGAGCTCGGACAATGCTGCTTTTCTGTGTGGAACCTCCGCCTTGTGGTATTCTGTAACGTCCAGATTAAATGCCAAGTTTTTACCCTGACTTAATGCAATCCTGTTTCCTGTCTGTTCTGTTTTCATGCTCGCACTTTGTCAGTCACTCCCTGCAGCCCAGCGGTCAATGGTTGCTTCATCAACCATTATCTCAACTTGTGGCCATTTCCCTCCCTCCCTCGCTGTTCCCTCTGCCTTTTCCCTGACAGAATCCTCCCACGAATGCCCTAGTAATTAGCGGTCTTCTACTCACTTGTTCCTTGGCCTGCTTTTCCTCCTATAATATTTTTTGCTTAATTTTCTCATCAACCATCTGCCATATTATTTATAAACATTTTCTTAAGACTTGCCTCCCTCACAAGAGTGATAGCAGCGACTCGATCTCATTTACTCAGTTATCTCTACAATGTGCAGAACGCCCTGGTGCACTGTAGGTGCTTAACAGTTATTAAGTAAACGCAACAAAAAAAAAAAAAAAAAAAAAAAAAAAAAAAGGCCAACCTTATTCTTCGCGTTCCCAACAGACAACCACCTCCAAGTCCTCTGAAGTGTGGGGTGGGAACAATTTCTCTTTGTCTCTATATCTGAGTTTGTATCTGTGTTTACTCCTTCTCTGCCTTAAATAAGTTTGTGTCTCCTTTTGTAATCTTTATTCTGTAATGCTTCTTCTTCCATTTCTGTTCTTGTATATATTAATTTTTATCTCTATGCCATTTTGTTTTTTCTCCCAATTTAATAGTTTGTTGTCTGTTTTCTAAAGAGCTGCTACAGGGGTCCTGGTGGTCTTTCAGAGGATTGCTGTGCTCATTCCCTGGGACAGACAAAGACATGAACTTTAGGGAAAACAGCAGAGTTTGCTTCAGAGAAAGGGGAAAATAACAGCTTTATTCCCACAGGATGGATATGGGCGTCCACCAAAGGGATGCTGGTTAGGTGTTTTCTAGGGGACCTGGGTCCCTCCTCTTCCCCCCTGTTGGTCCAGTTTATATACCCACCTCCATGCCTTCCTGCCATTTTTCTTCCCAGTGTCCTCCATGAGTGAGAAGCCATCTCAGGGAGCCCGCTTTTGCTTTCCTTGTCTACTCACATCCCTCCCACCTCTTCTTCAGCCCCTTGTACCTTACCACAGAAACAAAGAAACATTTGCCCAGCTATATATTCCTTTTTATCCCCTGCTTTTCCCTTCCCCCACATTTGTCCACTCCACTTGGCACATAGTTAGTACATGCGCTCTCCACGCTGCCGTCCACACACCTGCTTATTCACCCCAGCGTGCTTTTCTTTTTCTCCCATACTGTATTTATTTATTCAATTTACATCCTGATCACAGCCCCTTTCCTTCCTTTCCTCCAAGTCTCACCCTCATGCCCCCGTCTCCCAATTCCTCCCTCCCTTTCTGGAGGCCCTCATGAGTACCAACCCCCCCAGTCACTGATGGGTAAAATGATAGTGAACTTGAGGGAGTCGGAGGGGGTAGGGTGGAGCTGGAATTACCAAGGAAACAGAAAAGAGGGACTAACATTTATCACTCCCCTGTGATGTGGATGAAGTGTGACCAGCTGTCTCTTGCTCGAGTGTCTGCCCTGCCACCGTGGACTGTACCCTCAAATTTTGAGACAAATAAACCTTTCTCTAAGGGTTTTTTGTTTGTTTGTTTGTTTGTTTGTTTTGTTTTTGTCTAGCAATGAGAAAATGTAAGTGAGAGCACAGTGAAAACACTGAATCGAATTAGTCCATTGGTAGAAAGAAAAGTTTATTGAGGATCAAACTGCCAACTCTATCTCTTGGGCATAAAGGGGGTTAGGGGGGCAGAGAGAAGAGCAAAATGCTAGTAAAGCAAACAGATCTGATTTGACAGTCAGAAGGGCGAGCATCTTTGAGTTGATACAAGCTGTTCTTGCTTGGAAACTAGATGCCCTTGCCCAAGGTAGTTGACCTTTAAGAGTGGATTAAGGGATGTTCCTGGAAGATTAAGGGAGGTTCTTGGTAAACATAAACTTGCCGTAAGGCAGATTTAGTTCTCTACTGTGGGATTCTTAACCTGAGGCAAAGGATTTCCTAGGGAAGCCATGGGGGACTTCAGAGTGTGCTGTGCATGCAACACTAAAAAGCAATGGTAGCTTACATCCAGTCTGAAAGGTTGCAGACGACTCTCCTTCCTGTCTCTGGGGAATCTCGCCAAAGCCCCTGGTTCAAGCTCTTCACAGGATACAGATGAAAATGAAGGAGTTCCAGTCACCCATGTTCACAACCCAGTTTTTCTTAGTAGCTGTGTCACCTCTGGCATCACCTGACCCCTTTGTAACTCATTCTGCTCAGTGAGCTACATAACGGCATACATGATTCCAGCATTCAGGGTTATCATAAAGAGATGCTATTTATACAGCTCTGTGTGACTTCCGGTAGTTAGGAAATGGTAGACACTGAGACGGCCCCAAACACGAAGGACACTAGGTGTATATTTATGGCCTTGACGATCCTCTTCTCAATTTTGAAATATTTTCCCCCTTCAGGGCCCTTCCTTACTAGAATAATCATTATGTGACTCACACGCTAGGATTTAATCAGCTCTCTCGGTGTTAGGAATTGGCTAGTACACACTTCCTGATGCAAAACTTCCAGGACAGTGAGAGTATTATAAAGCCTACCTACCCTTTAGCAGGATATTCAGAAATTGGAATTGAGAATGAATATAAATTTAATTAGTCTAAGATGGTTGTAATGGGCTTTAAGTATCTAGCTGGGGCAATCGAAGTGGCCCGTTTTAAAGATGTTATTAAACTTAGAAGAGACGGGGTTATTCAGCATATACAATGTAATGGAAATTGGTGAGGCAATAAAAACTGTTTTTGAGTTCTTTTAAAAGGCATGGCTCTTTAAAGCCATGGAAGCTAAGCAGGCTCTAGCTCATATATATTCCTTCTGTCTGTATCTTACCAAGCCATGTAACTGTTTTGCTGGTCATTTATTTACATGTAAGTTACGGGTCCTGATTCTGTGCAGCAGGGAAAGGCTCAGATAAGTACAGCCATCAAAGCTAAGTTGCAGCCCCTGTGTTGTGGTTTGCAAAACAGTGAAAGCTCCAAAGCTCTGCCAGCACTGGTCCTTGGCCTGCTCAGTTCTGGCCTCCGGTCACTGCTGGTGACTCTGTACCCTTCTGCGCCTTTCCCGCTACCATCCACTCCTAAAAGTGATGGTGGCACATACACAAAGGCAGATTTATAACCCTTACTCTGAGTTTTGCAGACTATATTTTAATAATTGCGCAGTCTTTTTTGAGTAACCGAAACTAGCTAGGAGAAAAGTAGGATCTGGAATTCAAAGTTACAGACTTGGATTTTTGTATAAATGGATGTATGTAGTAGAGGAAAAAAGATAGCAACTTATGATCCCATTTGAATTTTTCCCATAGTGAATTGATATCAAGTGTTAAAATATTTTTTGGGGGGGGGCTTATAAAAGACTCTGCTCTTTTTTTTTTCCCCAGTGTGGGCTGTACTGCATCTTTTTAATTTATTTTTTACATACACATTTATATTATTACGCACATATAAAATAAACCACCTACAGCAAGAAGAACCGTGAAACAATCAGGAATTAAATAAATGTTACATTCATAGTGTTTATGTTTTTAGATCTAGACAGATGTTTTAAGTTGACAAAGATGAGCTATGATGATATTGATTTACATTCAGAATTTTAGACACACCAAGATAGGAAAGATGTTCTCTTCAAGGCTGCCAAATACAAATAGGTAAAAAAAAAATTTATAATCCACAAATAGACTTGAGAAGTATGGAAACTACAAAGCAATTCCCACAATCTCTTCTCAAAGTAAGGACTTTCTCTTTTCCCGTCCCTCCTCCCTTTTTTTTTCCTTCTTCCATCCTCACTCTTTACCTTTTATCTCTTCTTCTTCTTTTTCTTCTTCTTCTTCTTCTTCTTCTTCTTCTTCTTCTTCTTCTTCTTCTTCTTCTTCTTCTTCTTCTTCTCTTTTTCTCCTTTTATTTGTATATTTATTTACATAAAATGCAGCAAAGGTAATACTTACTTCCTAAGAATAGGTATGTTATTTATTTATTTAGATAAATAGGGTTACAATAATGTCTGAGTATATGCATATTTTATACAAATTATCCTAGAAGAAAACACATAATCTGTACTTGGTATACTATAATGAAAACATACCTAATTCAATATTATAGTAACTGCATTTTCATTTTGTATCATAAGGAAATAATCGAGAAAATAGTCAAGTTATGTATACTGGAATATATAAACATTTGCAATCTTTAAAATCTGAATAATGGACACTTAGGCCAATGAATTTTCATGATATAAATTAATGCATAAAGACCACCTATGGCTCCCTACATACTACTTTTGATGACAAAAATGTGTGTGGTATACTTGTCTGTATCTTATGTTACAGACATATAAACATTTATTCATAAAAGACCAAAAAATGTACTGTGTTAGAGAATATGTTTTTAATTATTATGGCAATGACTTGCCAACCTGTTTAGGTATGACTAGATTTCAGATATAGTTGCTATTTATTTATAAAAGGCAAATATGTCAAAAATGTTAAAGACTTGAATGATTCTTATGATCATTACAACAAGCCCAAAAAAATTACCTACATATTCTTTCTTTCCAGTTTGGAAGGTGGTTTATTTCACCTTACACTTCCTTGTGATAGTCCATCATCAAAGGAAGCTGAGGCCATGGAGAAGCGCTACTGTCCGAGGCTTGTTCAGCCTGCTTTCTTACACAACCCATGCCCATTTGCCCAGGAAGGGTACCACCCACAGTGGGCTGGGCCTCTCCCATCAAACACTGATGGAGAAAATGCCCCGTAGGCATGCTCAGAATCATTCTTTTCTTCCTCCCTTTTTCTCTCAGACTTTAAAAGAGAAATGTTACAGGTTTAATAGTAACTATTTTCGTCTAATTTGGCTTTCGCTTTTTAGTATAGAAAACACCAAAGAAACCTGAATTGAAAGGCTCTTATACTCTTACTAGGCAATGTTATATGACTGTAGCAAAGGTAATACCTACCTACTAAGACTGACCCTGTATGGTAGCAAATAGATGCTATAAGTGATGAATAATGTTTATTTCAGTCAAGAGTGCAAAAGCTTGTTATGCAAAAGCAGTTCAGATATTGATAGATTCTGCAGGCCTTGTAAATCCATTTCATATATATATGTATATATTCATTCTATGATATATTTTAGTTGCTTCTCTCTAATATGTTATTTTCATATTAGTAATGTCAAAAAATGTCTGAAGTTTACTATACATTTGAATTGAGTCAGTTATTCATATTGACCATATAGCCAACTGAAGTCACCCTGCTGTATTTTAGAACACAGTTTGCAAAGTGGTTTGAAAACCATTCTCTTATTAAGTGAAGGTGGTCTTAAGTGAGGGAGATTTTGTGTTCAGGTTAGAGTTCCTGCTCCTGTTGAATGGCACACATGTGCCCATAAGTACACTTGTGCAGTTGGAACACCTATAGTCCGTGACTGCCTCGGTGCCAGCATTATTACCTAGGGAATATCCCACTGAGGGGCAGGATGTGTTTATTCTGCAATGAAGAGAAACCCCAAAGGCCCTTTCTGGAACATGAGACAGGAAGCTGCGCTTGAAAATATAACACTTGAAATATAACAGTAGGTCTTTAAATGTTTATTTTCAAGCATTGCTGTCAGCCCCTTTGGGCCAGTCTGAATATTTGCAACTCCTACGTGTCAGCAGTCCTTTCGAAACCACCTTCAGGTGAGGCCCCGATAGAGCAGAGACTGAAAATGGGTCAGACTCAGTGAGGGGAAGGCAGAGGAGACTCCTGCTTGTCTCGTGCCTGGCACACACTCTAGGTTGGCCACTCTGAAAAGTGACAGGCTCCTTGACAGGATTCCATTGGCCCTTAGGAGCAGCCCTGGGTGCTGTTAGAGCTCTGAGCCTCAGCAGCCTCATCTGCTGCATTTTTACCTGAAAAGGAACCTAAGCCTACAGTCCACGGGTATGCACTGGAGGCTTAAGGGTGGAGAGTACTGAAACCCCTTTAAACTTTTGTAGATGGAAGGCTTTATTTCACATTGACTAAAGATACATGTGAGTCTGATGTCCTAGTCAATATCTAAAACAAGACCGTGTTTTAAACCGACTTTTGTATCCATATCTGTGCCTGTGTTAAGTGGAAAAAAAAATCTGAAAGGACTGACAAGTTCCTATCCATTAAAAAAAAATTGTCATGTAGGGAGACTAATTACTTCAGTCAGAAATCCAAATGACTGTCGATTTGAAAAGAGCGTTAGCACTTTCTGCCAACCATAATTGTGATAACAGCCAAACAAAGAATGGCTGGTACTGCTCTTTAATTGCTTCAAGCAAGAATGCGTACTCCAGTGATGGGTCGGCTCATTCATCATGTTCATTGTGTGTTCACTTGTCTCCCAAGATGCTCAGCTTCCTTGGGACGCTCTCCATCAAGCGTCAGTTGCAGGCTGATTGCTTTCCACTGCACTCTTCTGATGAGCTCTTTAGAGTCTGCTCCTCCTGCAAGCTCCCTTCCTTCCCTCCTGCTGGGGCCAAAGGCCAGAGCATTGCCCTTCCTGCTGCCAGGCAGTAAATCAGCCAGCTCAGCGCCTGGGTGCTCTCTGCTTCTGCACACGGGGGCCAGACTTTGGGAGTTCTGTGATTTAGCTGTTTCGCTTGGCATGACTCTTGGTTATTCTTGATTCAAAGTTTGATTTGTAGAAACATTTTGATGATTTGCATGGGCAGAAAGAGCCTTTTCAGTAATTTCATTTTAGGAAGATCAACTTGTTGGGTTTTGGGAGTACTAGCCATAATTTATAAGTACGCATTTAGAGCATGTTTTAGAAAACCGAATAAAAAAATTGGCTTTCACAGTTAGCTGTTAGCAATCTTCAACACAGTGGATGGGAAAACTATCTACCACTGAGCGAAACATACTTCTGTCTCTCAGTGAAGCCATCAGGAAGTCCTGGTGAGTTTCATTTGTGGTTCATCTCTAGCAAAGTGATGAGTGCATCACTCCGGTGTTTGAGGAGAGGGTACACTGCTGCTGACTTGGAGCAGTCAGGATGTTAAAAGTCTCCTCACTCGATGAGAATTGACCAGAGTCAATGCTAGGGACATTGCAAACATCTGTGAGCCTAGATTTCCAGCGGAAGGGGCTGGAGAGATGGTTCTGCAGAGAAGAGTAATAGTTGTTATTCCAGGGAGCCCAGGTTAGGTTCTCAACACATTTGTGGTAGATCACAACCATGTGTGGCCAGTTGTAGGGGATCTGACTCTCTTCTGGCACAGTGCACCCATATGGTGCCCATACATATATATCCCAGCACAGTCATTCACATAAAATAAAAATTAATAATATTAATTATGTATTCTAGAGGCAAAGGCAGAAGGGCTGAGACAAATGCTTGGGCTTTGCAGTTAGTTTGGGGTAAATTCTGACTTTTCATCCAATAGACTTTGTGATTTCTAGCTACAGTTTCTCTATTTGCCAGTTTAAAGCTATGAATAGCATACTGTACATCCAAAAGTACCTAGTACTCAGTAAGAATTAATGCTGTTCTCTTTCCTCCTCCTAGCAGAGTTTAAGAGTAACATCTACTAGAAACAGAGTTGATTCTTCTCTCTCACTGGGCTAAATAAAGCTCACCCCACCATATTTCAGGCAATGGTCTTGAAAATTAGCTGGTTTGTCCCCAGTACGTTTTTGAACAAGTTTTATAGAAAAATCTAAGAATGGAGACAAGGGAATTTGGAGTGAGGTACGCTTTGACACAGCTGATTGATAGGATGAGACTGCATATTGTGTGTAGGTACCCTATGACACAGCTGATAGAATGAGACTATAGTGTGTTAGTTTTAACACTCTAAATTTATTAACTTAATTTAATTATTTTATTAAACACAAAATAATGTGTTTCTTACATATCACTGTACCTTTATTGTGATCTCTCCTACCAACCAACCCCACTTTTTAGTGGTGTTTGTCTTATGAAACAAGCATAAAACACCAGGAGCCCCCATTTGGTTTATATACATTTACAATTATTATGTCTTCTTACTGAATTGGTCTTTTTTTTTTTTTTTTTTTTTTTTTTTTTGCTTTTTCGAGACAAAGTTTCTCTGTGTAGCCTTGGCTGTGCTGTCCTGGACTAACTTTGTAGACCAGGCTGGCCTCGAACTTACAGTGATCCACCTGCCTCTGCCTACCGAGTACTGGGATTAAAGGCGTGCGCCACCACTGCCCGGCTTGGTCTTTTAATAATATATATTTGATTTTTTTATCACTCATGACTAATATTTACTTGAAGCCTACTTTATCAGATATTTGAATATGCTATCTTGCCTTGGTCTGTGAAGTACATTAATTACCGTCCTTTAAGTCGTTGTCTTTATTGTCTTTGCCACTTGGGTCTCTTTACTGGGGACAACAGATGGGTGTTGCTGTTTTATAATCCCAGCAACTAATCTGTGTCCTTTAACTAGAGAGTTAAGAGCATTTATATTTAGTGTTATTATAGAAGGAAGTTTGCTGATGTCTGTAATTTGAAATTAGTTGATCTGATTGATGTTGTAGTCTTTTCTTTCTTCCTTCCTAATTACTATTAGGACTTGCTGTTTTGCTGGGTTGGACTTGATTATTTCCTGATTTTTCTTCCTTCATTTGTACTTTTCGTGAATCTTACTCTTTCCCATTTGCTTAGGTTTGATCTCTTGACCATACCTCAGAGTTGTGGGCAGATGTGGTCATGTTTATTTGTTTATTT
Source organism: Acomys percivali (assembly GCA_907169655.1). Taxonomy (NCBI): domain Eukaryota; kingdom Metazoa; phylum Chordata; class Mammalia; order Rodentia; family Muridae; genus Acomys; species Acomys percivali. Next base: position 82,589,894 of record OU015753.1, read on the forward strand.
CTCTTCATGAAAGTATGAATGTAGTATTTACTTTATATCAGAAATCTCTAATACACTTTGTTCTTCTTGGTCTAGTGTATTGGTGATGTATTGCTTTATTTAACTCATTGAGTTACTATTTATTTATTTATTTATTTATTTATTTATTTATTTATTTATTTTGCTTTAGTAGTTAACTGTTTTGATCAGAATCTCAGTTACTTTGCTGATAAAATATGCTTAAATTTATCCATGTTTACTTGGAAGGAAAGTAGAAATGATTGAAAGAAAACAAAAGGGAGTGGCAAAAGGAAACAGTAAATAAAAAGAGCTGGCGGAAGACAAGAGAGAGTGGTTGAAGAAAGAGACATAGCCTCTTTGTAGGGAAGGGAGGAGAGATGAAGAAGGTGGTAAAGAGACGGGAGGGGTGGAAGGCTCAGTACAGTATGCCTTAAATACATGTGTGAAATTGTCAAAGAACAAATGTATTTAATTAATAAAAAAGATTGAAAATGAGTCAGGTCCCATAGGCTAACCTATACCTATTTTCGTATCACAGAAAATGATTTGAAGATCTAAGATTATATATTTTAAATCCAAATCTGTTCTATATGGGACGGAATATTTCTCCATGGTACTCGAAATATTTTTAAATGTTATCTTTATTAGTTCTTTGAGAATTTTGTGCGGTGAGTTTGACTGTATTCACAATGTCCCCAACCCCTTCCAGACCTGCTCCTGCTTTTCTTCCCATACAATTTTTTTTGTTCTTGCTCTTTCTCTGCTTCTAGCAAGTCCAGTTTTAGTTTCCATATCTTCTTGGATGTGTGCCCTCCACCAGAGTGTGGTCAAATTACCAGTGGCAATACTCTTAAAGAAAACTGACTCCCTCCCCCCACCCCCGGATAAGCTATCAATTGCCAATAGGTCCTTGGATAGGACTGTGATTTTGTGTCTACCCTCTCTCTGCACTCTGGGATTTTTGGCTTGAACTTGCTCTGGGTTGTACATGCTGCCATAACTGCTGTGAGTTTGAATGTACACAAGGTGCCTTGTTGTGTCTGGAGAACACTGTCTCCTTGGATTCACTGACCAGCCTCTGCTCCTACAGTCTTTTTGTTTGATCTTCCACAAACATCCCTGAACCTGGAGAGGACAGAATGTTACCTAGATGTTCGGTGTAGGGTTGAGCATTCTTCAATTGCTTATTCTCTTCACCTTGGCCAGTTTCTACCTCAAATATAAGCTTCTATGATGACGGCTGAGAGATGCATTAATCTTAGGTTGAACAATAAGTCACTGGGAGTCAGTTTGGTAGTATGTCCATTCAGCACAATAATAGTAGTAGGTGGTCCCTTGTAGACCATGGCCTATCTAGTCACAGGTTCTTGGTCCAATAGTAACACCACATATGGGTTTTATCATGTGGATTAGGACTAAAATCCGATAAGAAAGTGGTGGTTACTTCCATGATATATGTAATATTGTTGCACTGTATGCATGTCTTACCAGGCCAGTGGTTATTGTAGGACCATAGTTCACATCTGGGTCATATTGATATGTGTTTTTATTTGTACATGGGTTTGTGTACATGAGTGTATTGTCTGTCCATGGAGGCTGGATGGAGTAGGGCACAGATCCCTTGGAGCTGGAGTTACAGGCAATTGTGAGCTACCTGAAGTGGCTGCTGGGAGCAGAACTTGGGTCTTCTGCAAGAGCAATAGTTGCCCTTAACTGCTGAACCATCCCTCCAGCCCCATACTTGGTATTTTAAATACTTGTATGCTTAGTATTTATTGTGAGACTTAGTTTTATGAATCCACCTTAATTTTAATTAAATAATATACTTACTATTGTGATTTAAATGTATTATGTTTATTAAAATAACAGGAACACTGTTAAAAATAAGCAAAAATGGAATTAAGATCTGGTGACTCTCCCTATGGAGTTCATATGCAAAGGAAATAAAGTCTTTTCTTCAAAAACAAAAAGAGCAAAAGAGAAATTTCCCAATAAAGAAATACTGTGTGAACAGATCTGCTTAAACATAAGAGCTTAAACATATATTCTTCTTCTTAAAAAAAAATAGTGATACTATAAAAAAACAGTATAAAAGGAAAAAATTAACAGTTAACCAAACCAAACCAAACAAACAAATACATGAAAACCACCAAAGTATCAAATCACCATAATGGAGCACCTCTTCCTGCAGCCCTGCCAGGTAGAAGGGTGGTTGGTTGAAGGTGGAGACTCATCTCTGATCCTGCTGAAACTGGTGCTGCACCTGGAGTGCTCTAAACTGCTCAGCACTGCAGCTTCCTGTCTTTGCAGACCTAGGGTACTTCTAAGCCCCCTTAGCTTTGCAGCTGTCACACACCGGAGACTGCACAGTGCATCCATCTGTGTGGCTAAGGTCTAAGCCGAGGGGTGTTTCCCAAGTGTGCTGTGTGTGAGCTTGTGTGAGCGGAAGCAGGTAGAGCACTGAGCTGTTGCTCTGTAGCTTGTGCTTTCTGATCCTGCTCAGTACTAACCACCCCACAGGAGGGAGAAGGCTGCAAGGGGCGTGTCCATTAGAGTCTGAGTCTTGGCCTATCACAGTTACTTAGCTCATTGCCAAAGAAGGCATTGCCATCACAAAAGGCAGGACCAGCAACCCCAGAATCCTTCACCAATGAGCCTCCTGTTCCCTAAGCCTCTTAGTATGTCTAGACCTCCCCTAATTTGTTAGTGCCACTTGCCACCCACTTCTACCTAGAGGCTCTGGCAGATTAATGCCAGAATCCTTGATTTTTCAAGCCCCCTGGGAAGCTGTCTTTAATAGATGCCCTCTCAAAATGGCACTAGGCCACAGACTTTTCTAACATAGGCAGACCCAAACCTGAAGCCACTGTCTCTGTCTCAGCAGATTCCCCCCACTACACTCAGCACGTCTGAGAACTGGGTTGGACTGCCTATGTCTTCACCGGAGCCAGCCTGACTCTGCCCTTCAGGGGAGGCCTGAGAGCTGTGAGGCATGTGCTGTGTGCTCTTCCCGCCACATTGCCCGTGTGTGTCTCTCTTCTCCGCCAGCTGTTCTGTCCCACTCTGTGATCTCCGATGTTCTTTCTCTCTTTGGAGTAGTGTTCACTCTCTTTTTCTTTACTGCTCTACAGGGAGACAGCCTCTCTCTGCTGCCTTACCCCACAAGTCTATTTCGTTAGTTTGAAACACTGTAACTTGATGGAAGCCTTTCCTGTAGTCTCATTTGACTGAAAGCTCAGTCGGAGATTTTATGAATGTTGTGTGTCATCAAGGCTTTTGTTTGCCTTGGATTTTCTTTGGAAGCATTCACACTTACACTGCGTGGAGATTTTCATCAACTTAAGGGGGGAAAAAAAAGTAACACCGGAAATGAATTAGATTGGCCAGGTCATACCATCTATTGACTGTTGGAGGAATAAGGGCGCATTTTAATCCTTCAAAGATCGGTCACATACCTTGTTTTAAAATGTTTGATTATGCAAAGTAGAAGGAAAATGTTATTATAGACAAAAACAAAAACTCAAAATGTTGGAACAGTGTGAAAGTCAAGGACTTCGTTTTGAAAAGTAGCTCTGTCATGTTGGACCATGTAAGTCGGTAACTACCTGTGTCGACAGCCTTGCCCTCTCCTCTGCCCATTCACACAGTTCTGTGTTAGGAGGGGTACTAACCTCTCTGACATTCCTTTCTCCAGCTAGGTGCTGCACCACACTGAATCACTCACGTGTGCAGTAGCCATGTGCCCATTGTTTCACCTCACAGGATAAAAATATTTAAGATCTAATATATAAGTTATGTATATTATTTTTTTAGAAATATTTTAAAAGATGATTAGAGCATATTGAACAGATATTGAAATATATGTTGAAAATATCCATTGTAGACATCAATTTTACAATTGTTTTTCTTCTTCTCAATTTCAGGGTCCGCCTGGTCCTCAGGTAAGTGATCTCTTTTCTGATCAATTAACTCTAATTTAGGATTTTCCTAGTGAGGATGTTTTCCTTCAATCCTTTTCAAAGAATCAGGGGAAAAACATGCCTGTAATTCCAGCACTCAGGGAGGGAGAGGCAGGTGGATTTCTGTGAATTTGAGGCCAGCCTGGTCTACAAAGTGAGTCCAGGACAGCCAAGGCTACACAGAGAAACCCTGTCTGGAAAAACAAACAAAAATTTAAAAAAAAATCATGACACTATCTTGCAGGGCAGCTATTTTCCATGAGTGAAATTTGGGGCTTCTTCAGGGTTGAGTTAGCCATGCCACCTGTTGGACCAGGGTTAAGAGCACGCGCTGACACAAAGTAAGGCGCTTAACTGACCCAAGCCAATGCCTGACCACTTCCGGGCATGGAGACTTGCTCATATAGGCATGGGATGGATTGCTGACCCAAGCCAATGCCCAAGCACTTCTGGGGACAATGACTTGCTCATGTAGGCACGGGCTGGTTTGCTTATTAATCAGGTCCCAATGCAGCTGTTCATCCACAAACTCGTTGTTTACACTGTATCCTGCTAGCTGCGTCTGGTTTGGTGTAGACGGATACTGACTTTGCTCTCCATTTTCAACACAAACACTAACTGCTGTAGACATCATGTATAGGTTAGTACAAATGCAGGTGGCAGTCAATCTTTTGAACTCTAAATTGTACTGAAGAAAACAAACCATTTTCAAGAGGTGGAAGAACATGTATAGAGATATAGAATTATAAAAATGAAGCAAGTACTCACAAATAGTGCAGCCCATTGAAACTCAAAAGCCTCAGTACTCCTCTGTCTGTAGGATGCTATCGAGAGGAGTCAGACTTACGGATGCTTTTCCTTCAACACTATAAATGATGCAATTACTTACTGTGCTCCCATCCGTCTTTTTACCCTGTGATGTGCTGAACCCCTAGATTGATTCCTGATAAGCTGTTTTATGATAGCTTTTAGAAATTATTTACTATATGTTAATCTTTATTCTATACAGTATGACCATTATTGATTGTCATTCTGAACTCCTTATATAATATCATGTAATAATACAAATATTTATTACAGCACTCCTTTTCACATTAACTTCTGACTTATATTGGTGCAGAGAATGCCCTGGTTATTTGTAGCTTTCCCTCTTGTAGTCCAAGTTAGTTCTGACTAACAGAATAAATTTATAGAAGAGAGTTTTTGTTTCTTAGAATTTGAACTTGCTATGCTACATTGGGAAAAAGGTACAAAGTAAAAGGTGGTTTACTACTTTTCACACTTGTTTTATTCAGTGCAGTGTGCCTGTACATGTATGCCTGTGTGTGCACAGGCACTCGTGTGTGTTGGTATTTATGGTAAATTACTTATCTGTGTGACTGGAGTAGAAATCAAGACTATATCAAAATCTGGAAGCACATAACTCAACTCTTCCAGAAAGGCAGGTAACACAACATAATGTAGTGAGCATTGGCTTGAAGATAGAATATTTTAACTCTTTTTAAAATTTATTTATTTATTCACTTTGCATCCTAATTGCAGCCTGCATCCTCTCCTCCCAGTCCCTTCCTGAGCATCCTCCCCATTCTCCTCTCCTTCTCTTCAGAGAAAGAGGAGGACCCCCATGTGTACCAACCCACCCTGGCACATTAAGTGGCTACAGGACTAGGTGCATCCTCTCCACTGAGGCCAGACAAGGCAGCCCAGGTAGGGGAATGGAATCCAAAAGCAGACATCAGAGTCAGAGAGGGCCCCTGCTCCAGTTGCTGGGGGATCCACATGAAGACCAAGCTGTGCATATGTGTAGGGGGCAGAGGACCAGTTCATAATGTTCTTTGGTTGGTGGTTCAGTCTCTGTGAGTCCCCAGGAAGGTTGGCTCTGTAGGTCTTCTTGTGGAGTCCTTGACCCCTCCAGCTCCCTTAATCATTCCCCCAACTCTTCCATAGGACTCCCTGAGCTGTGTCTAATGTGTGGCTGTGGTTCTCTGCATCTGTTTCCATCAGCTGCTAGGTGAAGCCTCTCAGAGGCTTTCACCTGACTTATGGAAGCACTGAGGGTTGGACTGAGTGGACTCAGTGGGGATTCTATCACCTATGTTGAGCAGATAAATTTTTCTACCATGGTTTTGATAATGTCCCTTTCCTGATGCCAAACCTTTGAGACTCAATGTGTTCTATGTCCACAGTGTGACCGACTCCCTGATCTGGCCTGTTGCCTTGCCTTCCACTGATTTTCGTGAATGTTCTTCATGAACTCTATGCTCATTAAAACCAAATTGAACCATTTACATCTTCTATTCTAAGTGGATATTTTCCCTACTCTCCTTGGGACTTCTTCCTCTTAAATCTCATGCGCATATATCCAAACAAACCACCCATCACAGTGCAGTACCGCTTCTTCAACAAGGCATTTTTCTTCTCCTTTACTGAAGGGATTTTATTCCATTCCCAGATTCTCACAGAAAGTTATCTACGCAGCTTGTTACTGTGCTTAAAGGAGAGAGCATGGACTTCCGATCAGATAGGGTGCAAGTCAGAGCCAGGCTGTGTCGCATTTAGCCTCCGCCTCCTTCACTGTACATAGCACTGTCCACATATGTAAGGCAGTGTCCTTTCTTAACGAGTGTTGTAAAAGTTACAGCATTATATATAAGATGTTTCATGTGATACCTGCACATGGTGGTAAGCACTAGGGAAAAATGAATTCTGTTACTCTCTTTTTTGTCTTATAGTTATTTCTAAGTATTTTTTCTCTCTCTTTATAAAAAATACTATTTAGTTTATGTGTGTTATGTTTTACCAGAATATGTATCTGTGTACCACTTGTATCCCTGGTACCCACAGAGAGTAGAAGAGAGTGTCAGAACTAGAGTTACAGGTAGTTAGCATCTAACACACGGATCTTGTGAATTAAACCCTGGTCCTCTGGAAGAGCAGCCAGTGCTCTTAACTACCAAGCCAATTCTCCAGCCCTCTTTTCTGTTCCTTAACAGATTTTTATGGTCTTCAATGCAGAATCTGTGCTTTCTTTCATTTTTCCTCTACATCTGACTTATTACATCACATAAATACTTTATTTGTAGGGTTCAAAGCTTTGATTTTGATTTTCACAATCTAAATTATTCTTGCCTAAACATTAGTGCTCTTTCACAAATAAATACACAACTTTAACATAAATTGCATATACTAGTTGCTTTAAAAACATTCTCAGGACTCTATCTTGTCCTCTTCACAAAGTACACAGAACTTGTATTTAGTCCAAATATCCTTCAGTGTCTTTAGAAGTAAGTAAATGCCCTCTCATACTAAGGGCATTTTCTTGCGTATATATTTTTTCTTTTTCTTTTTCTTTTTTTTTTTTCTTTTTTCTTTTTTTTGTCTCAGAGCCTTCCTCATAATTCTTTTTTGGAGTTGCATGTGAACATAAAGTAGCTCTAATTCCCTTAGGAACTTTGAGCACTAAAGTGCTGTGCGTGTTGTAATTCTGTATTACCCAGTGAGAAAAAAATGCAAGTGCAAACCACAAGCAAATGCCATCAGACAACTGCACGGTGGCCTGCAGCTTGCATTCGTGTTTGCAGATACACTTGGAAAGAAGTTGAAGATGTCACTATGCCCTCTGCCCCTAAGTCACTGTTGGCTTTTTTCTTTGTTCTAATATTATTATTGCCATTTCACAAGGCTTTGTTAAACTTTACTAAACTCAAGCTGTATAGTCATTGTAAAGAATTCTACTGGGGTAAAATACTGAACTGTGCGGGCAGTATTTAGCTTTTTATTCATATGTTTTAAATTATGTATGAAGCTCCTTCTAACCTAACACTTTAGCAATTCCCATATTTCATATTTGTGTTTCAATCCAGCTTTTTCCAGATTCACATAGTCTGATTTGGGGGCAGAAGGAGGGCACATACATTCTCTAAGAAATTTGAAAAATGTGTGCATGCCTTTGTGCACACGGGTGTAGAGAACGCCCAGATTTCACTCACCGCTGTGTAAAACCAGTAATGTATTATCACCTGGATAAGTCAAAACTCTTGCAAAGTATATTTTATTGTTATTATAAAACATCAAGAATAACAGTACTATTCCGAATGCTTTAGAGTTGGGGGAATTTAATTAAGTGTCACTGGTATTGTGGCATAAAGGACTTCACTGTACTCCAGATGGGTTATATTATTAAGAGTATACATGGTACAGCTATTTCTTTATTTTACCGTAATCCATATGTTTTTATTTCACTTGTACATTCATGTATTTAAATAGCGTAGAAGATAGAATTATTTCCAACTAGATTGGCTAAAGAACTTCTCTTGTCATCTTTATGCTGTATTTCCTAAGAAATATATATTACCTTTCATTTCATCTGAATTAATGTGGACAACCTGTAGTATCCCATGAATAATTAAGCTGATTATGTACTGCTTTACACCATGGAAACTGTTACCTTTCTCCAAGTGCCTCATTTTTTATAGCCCAGTCTCTTCATACAGTGTTGACAGAAACCACACAATAGTCTTTGCCCTACTACAGAGGACTGAATCCTAACCACTGGGCACTCGGGTAAGATGTGCTGGCACTGAGCTCTACCCCAAGCCTCCCCACCCCCCATAAACTTTGGGTAATAGACACATACTTAGTAATTCATACTTAACAATAATTTTACACACACCTGATAAACCTACTGAAGATGTCAGCCTTCTGCAGTCTTCACTTAAAACCGCATACAAAACACATTGCATGAGTTGAGGGAATGTGTCCTGGGCTCTGGAGGCTGACACCTGGGCTGATATTCTATTTTAGCCCTTATGAGTGGGTGTGACTTTGGGCAATTTATCTAACTTTATGCCTCAGCTTTTCGGTAGGAAGGGAGAATGATTTGATTCAATACATAACTTAATGAAGCACTCAAACCAGTCTATTGGCACACGCAGGTGTTAGGATTAAAGGCCTTTAGTAAATTCCTGGCATACCTTCTCCCGTAAGTACTCACAGAAGCGCAGCCATAAAGACTCGATACCTTTGCACGGCTGCATGTCGACCTCACAGGGGGTACTTCGCCTGCTGGAAAAACAGAAGAAAATAATAGACTCATTCTGTGTAGATGCCATGGATAAATTAAAGTTAAGAAGTTTGTGGAAAATGATGAGTTATTGTTGGAGATGGTTATCACAGCCAGGCCTCTCTATAAAACAAAACGTTATGAGCACAGTTGTGGGTGTTCAAAAATATTCTTGAGTGATGTAACGGGCTTTAAATGTTTTCAGATTTTTAAAAGTCTATCTTTGGTTAGCATAGCGAGTGTCAATCTCTCCTTCCTCCCTAAGTAAAACTTACCCTTTGTACTTCTGGTGTGTTTCCCATTCCTCTTCCTACATGACCAGTATATATGATGCTAAATTTTTATGATCTTAAATCAGAACGAATCCATTTTAGCAACTTGTGCTCAGCAAAGTTTCCTTTTAAAAAAAGATAAATGGAATCAAGGGCTTGGGAAGAAAACTCATGAGAGAGAGAGAGAGCATACGTCACAAGCATGAGGTCGTGGCCTTGACTCTCCAGCACCGCGTGAAAAGCTGAGCGCTGTTGTGTGCATGCCTGTAACCCAGCCCCAGAAGGGCTCAGAACCAAGTCGAACACTGGGGCTCACAAACCGCGAGCTTTGATGCCCTTCCTCAAGGAAAGATGTGGAGAGTGACAGAGCAAACACCCAGTGTTTTCCTCCGGTCTCTACCTGCACAGGTGTGCACATCTTCACACACGCGTGCACGTATATCACACATGGGTACACATACATTATATTTGTATGCACACAAGAAAAAGTTTAAATAAATAAACAATGTTTATTTCCTATGTCTTCAATGGACATAGTAAATAAATATCAACAATTATTACTTTCTTTTGATGGGTCATGACCCACCTTACACAAAACTCTTCCTGTCTAGCAATCTAGACTCCTGTGCAGTTCAGAAAATGTAGAGTTTTGAGTTGCTAAGGGAAGTTTTACTCTCGGAGTAAACCCAGCACCACCATTTCCATTTGTGTAACCTGCGCTCTGCACACACACAGTTCAACTAAAGGATGGGTAGAATCAGCCATCCAGCTCATGCTGTGTTTGCAGAGCCCTGTGGCTGCATCCCTCCAGAAGAATGCCCTCTGATACACAAGTTACCCGGGCCAGCAAAATCCGAGTAAAGAGCACACAGTTTCTTTTTGTGGCTTTTGGTTTTTTTGTTTGTTTGTTTGTTTGTTTTGTTCTTTAATTTCTTTTTAAATTAATTCATTCATATTACATTTCAATAGTTATCCCATCCTTGTATCCTCCCATTCTCTCTCCCTCCCATTTCCCCTTACTCCCCTCCCCTATGACTGTGACTGAGGGGAACCTCCTCCCCCTGTATCTGCTCATACGGTATCAAGTCTCTTCTTGGTAGCCTGCTATCCTTCCTCTGAGTACCACCAGGCCTCCCCATCCAGGGGACGTGGTCAAATTTGGGGCACCAGAGTTCATGTGAAAGTCAGTCCCCACTCTCCACTCAACTGTGGAGAATGTCCTGTCTATTGGCTAGATCTGGGTAGGGGTTCAATGTTTACTGCATGTATTGTCCTTGGCTGGTGCCATAGTTTGAGCAAAACCCCTGGGCCCAGATCTGCCTGTCATAATGATCATCTTGTAGGTTTCTAGGACCCTCTGGATCCTTATATTCCCCCATTCTCCCATATTTCTCTCACCTAGAGTTCTACTGGGAAGTCTTGCCCTCTGTCCCACTTTCCTGATAAGTGAAGACTTTCATGGGACATGTCCCTTGGGCTAGTGTCCAGTTAGAAGTGCGTATATACCATTTGACTCTTTCTGTTTCTGGGTGAACTCACTCATTATGATCATTTCTAGTTCAATCCACTTGTCCACAAATTTCTGGAATTCCTTGTTTTTAATAGCAGAGTAGTATTCCATAGTGTATATGTACCACAGTTTCTTTATCCATTCTTCTACTGAGGGACACTTCGGCTGTTTCCATGTTCTGGCTATTATGAATAAGGCCGCTATGAACATGGTTGAGCATATGTCCCTGTTGTGGGAGCATGCAGTTTCTTAAAAGAAAACTAACCAGGTTTTAGTGGTGGACCAAGTGATCTGGGAGCAGAGCAATGTGCCAGGGAGGGGTGGACTGGGGTGGGGGGCTATAGATTGGACAAGAAGCAGGATCTTAGGGACACTGGAGTTGAGTGGGGTCTCTAGAGAAGATGTCAGTGTAGGGAAGGAGGAATTAGTTTTTGAACTCCAACAAGAAGTAGATCTAACGAAGAATATCAAGAAATCCTCATGGGGCAGAAGACCCAGAAGAAAGCTGGCCAAAGAGTACTAAGAAAAATGGTCAGCCACATGTAGCATTGCTTCTGGTTCCCACAGGAGGCCTGGTGGCACTCAGAGGAAGGATAGGATGTCAATCCCACAGTGATTGACATCCACAGATGTGTGTGTGTGTGTGTGTGTGTGTGTGTGTGTGTGTGTGTGTGTGTATGTGTGTGTGTGTATCCTCATGTGCATGTATATTGGGGTATGGCAACATTAACTTGGTTTCAGGAGTTACTTGATACTGAAAGTATGGGCAGATAGAAGCGAGGAGTCACAGGGAAAGGGAGGACAAGGATCTGAAATAGCTGCCTGTGGTTTCCTCATGTGAGGGGAAAGAAATAACAACGAAACAAACAAACAACAACAACAACAACACACCTGTCATTCCCTGGAAGCTTTACTGCTTCTGAATTCATGTTGAGAGCTCACAGGATCCTCGGATACAGCCATTCGGAACATATCGGACACAGAGGTATCGATGGCTGTTTGGTTGCCACCAAGCTGTTTGTGAAGTGCTAATTTTGGCCCTATATGTTTGAACTTCCATTTCACAAAGCCTGTTAACACGCCTGTTGGATAGTTGTGGTTTACAAAGTCCATAGGTGGTAATTATTGTTTATCCATTTCACAGAAACTGAAGTTCTGTGAGGTTAACTGACCTGCCTGTTGTCCTGTGCCATGCGTCATGTGTATGTGAAAGTCTCCAAGTCAATGTCAGTTATGGTTCCCAATGCTTCCCCTGCCATCGGGGCCCTGTTAATTAAGTGGGACACAAGCCCTACTCCCAGCAGCATTTGTCAACTGTTGTAAAACAGGCACACATGCTTCAGCGGTTAGAAGTTAAAGAGCATTTCCTAAGGAGAGTTGGCTAAACTTAGGAAAGCAGGAGAGCACTCATGCGTACGGATGGGACCTTACTCTCAGTCTTAGACCTAGGGGAGGGGAATAGGGTGAAAACGCGAGGGAGGGAGGATCGGGAGGATACAAATGATGGGATAACAATTGAGTTGTAATCTGAATAAATTAATAAAATTAAAATTTTAAAAAAAGAAAAAGAATTTTCTTTCAGAAACCCATGATTATATATTTAACTTTTTCTAATTGGCTTCATAGCTCAGGTTGCCAGGTCAGTGCTTTTTTAACAGAGATGTGCTGTAGCCCTTGGTAACGGAATAATAGCAGATGGTTGCACAGAGATAGCAACATAAGCGAAGATGCAGAGATTCAGTCATTCAGAGAGTAGTTGGTGTTCAAGGATGGACCTGGGGAGGGTCCTTAGGAGAGACTGAAGGAAGTCAAGCAGGTTATAGGGAGAAATAACATCAGATTATAAACAATGTGTCTTAAGATTCCAGGCAGGAGTTCACATTTCTTTTGATAGGGGTCTGAAGGTTCTTTTAAAAGGATTTTTAGCTGAGTTTCATGGCATATCCCTGTAACTACAACATTTGTGAGATAAAAACAGGAAGGTCTCAAGTTTCAGGTGACAGTAGGCCACACATCATCTTTAAAGAAATAGGAAATTTCGGATAGTCTTAGAAGTATGGGAACTGTCCTTAAACTCATCATTCAGATTTATAAATGTCAATTGAACTGAATATCAATCAAATGAATCCCTTTCCTTTTATTTATTGTTATGGTTTTGTACCAGGACTTGAACCCAGAGCCTCCAACATGCTAAATATATGGTATACTGTTATTTTTTCAAGTGTGATTTAAAGTTAAGCCTATACCATGTCATTTCATCCGCATGCACTGAAATGTGGGTCTGTGGTGGGGCCTTTAAAATCATGACCATCATCTCATTAACATTTCTAATAAAATCAATACCCAGTGAAAAATTTGGATTTCTTCGGTTATTATAAAATTCTTTGCACTTGGGACTTAATTATTGTTGTTTTTTGGTGTTTAGTGTCTCTTATTCTCTAGTAGTTTCCCTTTCTTTTCCTTTTCTTTTCCCCGTAGCATCATTTGTCCTTGTGTGTTTGTGCTATATATAGAACGTCTCACACTTTGAATTGGTCTAATTACTGTGTGTGATGTTATTTCACTCATTATCCTACCTTCTGTGGCGGAGTCGGTTCAGTTTTTAAGAAAGCCTATTTTAAAGGATGGTGTGTTCCCTAGCTCACCCCAGGAAGCGTACGATGTTTGGTCAGTTGGTGGTCCAGAACAGTTCAGTCCTGATACTCAGTAAATGCTTGCCTGATGACTTCTGCAACTTCTAAGGGTTGTTTCCGAGAGTTTGCCACTATGGGCCGGAACACAGGCCCCTGAAGTTTTTTGAGCTGAGGATGGTATGAGCTGAAGAATGTATTTCGCTCTCAATGTTGCCCAGGCTAGCCCCAAATTTCTAGCCTTAACTATTCCTTCTGTCTTATCCTCCAAAGTAGCTGAGACTATCAGTGTAAACCAGTATACCACATAGAAAAATTAATTTGATGATAGTGTGCAGGGTGGAGTGAGTCAAGGTCACAAGAAGCTTGTGTAATGGACTTTTCTGGTCTTCTAAGAACAGGATACTAGCAACTAACATGGGGAGGTGGGACAGACTCAAGTGAAGTTGTACAAGTGAAATCTGTAGACCGGAGCCCTGGGTTAAATCTACCGAGCCAGATATAAACACAGAGGTTTAGGCTTGCCGTTGTAGTGGTGTGCTTTACAAAAATAGGAAAGTAGGGAATCACTGTGGTCTCATAGCAGCAGACACTGGTTTGAGAAAGTGGAATCTGAGCCCATGATGGTCTGTGTTGGCTCAAACATCTGGTAAGTAGTTGAAGATGCAGGGTCGCAGCTTGGAGGGAAAAAAAAAAAAGCTGAGGACGGAAAGCAGGTAATGGCCGGAGCCTGGAGAGTATACTTGATAGCCAGTGAAGGGAGCGGAGTGAGAAGAAAAGGTTTACGAACAAATTTTAGTGATGTGAACACTGATGAGTTTTGTCAACCCTTCCTCCCCCAAGGCTTCAGTTTATTTAGATTAGTGTAGCCCAGGATATCTCCCTCCCAGGGCGCAGTGGATTTCCTTCCATGCCTCAGCTTTCTTCTCCTCGTGGAAAGAAATGCCCTACCCACAAGGAACAGCATGTACTTTAACTTGAGCTCCTTTATTTTTCCTGGAGCCAGACTGTAAAAACATGACTTCTTGCTACCTTTCCTTTTTCCTTAAATCTAATTTCCTGGCCTTGTGTGACTAATCTGTTCTTTAGGGGAAGCTAATGGAAACAGTAAGGAAGGAAATAGGACATGAACAGGAGCTGATGGTGGGCAAAGGCAGTGTGTCTTCCCCCTTGCTGTCAGGAAAGGGCAAATGTGTGCTCTGGAGGATGGTGGAGGAGAACGTAGTGGGGAGGGGGATGGTGCCACCGGTAGAAGGGACAGGGGGAGAGCAAGGTGAGTAAGGACCCAGACAGGGGAGGAGGAAAGCGTGTTGGTAGGCGCGATGCTTTACATCCAGTCTCTGGAGGAAAGAGTGATGAGAATGAAGAATCTAAATGTGACGCTCTGGGAGTCGCCACTCACATGAGAAGCTCTGTGGTCACGTTGGCCATCAGCCAGTGTGAGGGAGATCCTACTTACATTGGAAGTCAATCAAGGCTCACAGCCAAGACCTGAGAGTCAGGCTCCCAGCCCCACCTGACAGTTGTCATTTTTTAAAATTATTTTTAATTTGGCGGCGGGGGCGGGGGAGGGAATGTTCGCCCTTCAGAATATCTACTTGCCCCTCATCCTTGGGCTCTGCTCATTCTCATCTCATAAACTCTATATTGCTTTAGAAAATAAAACAAATGAAGAAAAAAAAAAAAAAGCTAAACGGCTTCAAACAAGGCCAAAGACACTTGAGAAAAAATGATGTTTGGACAGAATATTAGGAAACATGCTGAAATAGGTAGTTGTAAATCAAACCCAGGGCTTAGAGGAGAATGTACTATATGGGATCCAGCTTTAACCGTGTGCACGTGCGCATGCGCACACACACGCGCACACACACATATGTGCACGCACACAGAGACAGAGACAGATGAGGGGGCGAGAAAGGGAGAGAGGAAGGGAAGGACAGGGAGGGGTAGAGGGAGGGGGGAGAGAGTGTGAGGATATGCAAGCAGAGAGAGAGGGGCGGTAGACTAACAGGGAGAAAAATGGGTGGGTAGCCGAGTAAGGTACAATGACCTATACGTATGTATGTGCAGTGCGGTGTAAGGCAAGCTATTATTTTGTATGCTAACTGAAAACAAACAAACAAAAAAATCCATTTGAATTGTATTCTGAAACTGTTTGAGTCTCACTGTACACAGTAAGAGTAACACAGGAGAGCTTACCCTAGGTATGAAATAGTGGGGGCTACAGACAAGGTTGAAGGGAGATTATATAGTCTTCCACAAAATCAGTATTCAGCATTCCAAATCTTTTACCACGGAGTTCATTCAATTTGACCTTTAAAGACTAAGATGCAGAGGTGAGGGGGAGCCACGTTCAAAGTCAGAGGCATTTGCATAGTCTTAAAGTGTTTAGAGGCACAAGCCAGTGGTAGGAGAGTCAAACAATCTTCTGTTTGGTCAGCAAGAGCAGTAACGTCCATGTATTGCGTAAGAAAAGCAAGCCAGGGAAAATGGCCCCGAGTCCTGCCGTCTCACGAGCCCCTGAGTCCACTGAGCTACAGCGGTCTCACTTTTGTAATGTTTGAATTTTTCCAAATTTTCTCTGAGTGTTTGAACCCATTAATTGCTTCCTTACGGCAGCTGCTTATGATTTAAGACTGATCGTGGGCACACACGGTCTGTTGTTCAGGACCCAAACAGACATCATAAAAGACCTTGTAGTTACAGTTTCACCACAGAAAAATGCCCGGGAAATAATAGCTGTAAAAATTAGTTTCCAACCAAGTAGGGCTGGTTTTGATATTTGGAAATTTGGGTTATGTCCACCGCTCTCTGCTTGGTTTTAATCTTCGATGTAACTTGAAAGGTGTAAAGTCCAAAGCTGTAAATCCACTTATTGTCATAATTCCCGTCCCGGGCTTTGTGGAGTTGGATACTACCACCTAACCTCAGCTCGCCTGCCACGGAATTGGCTTTTCCCAGCCTACATTCTCCCACGTTGCTGCTTTGAACCTCAAGAGCAAGAATTAGTTGAGAGCCCAATCTGTGCTCAGATTGACTGACTGGCTCTAAGGCCTGAAGCTCAGTTTTGTTTTATTTATTAAAGGGATGAGGCTACAAGTTTGGTTTGGTTTTTGATCGGTAGCTCTTGAAGGTAAATTGCACTCAGTCTGCATCATCTTCAGACATTCCCACCATCCACACAGGTCGTTTCCCCGCCATCCCACCATTTTACCTTTGGGAAGTTCGGTGTGTTTTGCCTTCTCTGCTCCTCAAGTATATCTGAAAAACCAATTTTACTCCTTTTCCCCCATCAAACAAAATGCGGAAGCGTGTTGTTAATAACCATCAACATTGGAAGGCTATGCATTTGTAAGGTGCTTTGTTTTAGCAAGGAGGGGGCATGATTTCTCCCATTTGACAGGTGAGAAAACACTTCATGCAGCAAGACTAATCAGTCTGCCCAGGATTATATCCATGATTCAGTCAGCTTCTGTCTAAATCTGTGACTTCAAAGCTCGGCTTCCTGACGACCAAGATACTTTTATTTTACATTCTTTATTTTAAAAATAACACCCCCCCCAGTTACTCATATTTTCCTTTGACTTTTAGCTGAAAAACTTAAAAAGGAAATTATAAATAAGCTTTATAAATGATAAACTCACACATTTTATCTATAAATTTAGGCAGCATAATTCTACATCAGGAAAAAATTAAGGTTGATATATGCTAGATCAAGTTATTTGTAAAGTTAAAAGTCTCTAAGTCAAAATAATTTTATTTTAAAGTTCATAAAACAATTAAAGACAGTCCCCAATTTATATACGTGTACATCATATACATATATGTATACGTATACTAAAAAAACAAAACTTTATGCATGAATTAAAGGTTGGCAGACACATTTTTATTATGGGGAAGTTGGTGCTAAGTCAATTAAATGTGTTACTTGGAAATGTGTATGTGTGCGTGTGTGTGTGCATGTGTGTAAATATCTGCATGTAATTATCTAGGGTTTCCATTTTTCATAGAAAGCACTAGATTCTCAAATGTCAGTGTTATTTGTGATGTCATTTTCTGTAGTTTTAGAGATGTGCTAAAAAAAATTGTGAGTGTGTGATTTGGGTATGTATCTCCCTTCGTAAGAGCTCAATTAAATATGCATGTGGGAAGACAGATGTCAACAATCAGTACAGTTGAGGCACCATCTTAATTCTACAAGGGGAAAGCTGTTTATCCTGTTCCTTTGCCCCCTGGGCTGTAAGTATCCATAAAGCATTGTTGCAAGAACTTCTGAGCCCATTGAGAGAAGGAGTAGAATAGCCACCCGGTCCACTGGGGCTGTGCTGTCCTCATTGAGAGAACCATTGGTATAAAAGGCTGCCATCTTCTCCCTCAAAGACTAGAAAAATAGGCATTTAAAATATAGAAACCTGTGTGCAGTTTGCACCTGAAAAGACAGAGGAAGGGGAATGATGTAAAGATATACTCTACCCAGAAGTTAACATTCAAGATGGATGACATTTTAGTCATTCGAGCATAGTGTGGCCATCATGTACTGAAGTTCGCAGCATGGTCACCTTACAGAGAGTATCATGCCGTGACCACTACTGTGGATTCTCGGGTTGACATTTTAATTAGTAGTGATGGTATATTATCTCTCCTCCCCTTTCCTCTCTCCTCCTCCCCTCCCCCTCCTCTTCCCTCTCCTTCTCTATCCTTCTTCCTACCCAACCCCCTCCCCTCCCCTCTCCTCTCCTCTCTTCTCTCTCCCTTTCTTCTCTCTTTGTGCCCCTTCCATACTCCCATTTCCAATTAGGCCAGCCAAAGCAGTCAATACTCTAGATGTTTAAACCGCACATGATTCCCTTGGCCTTGGAACAACTCTTCATATAAGTTGAACCAGGTTAGGCCAATGCTTGTCTACAAATTCACTGAACTTTATAGCTTTTAGATAAGTAGGTCTTCTCTGAGCATATTAGGAATCAGTGGCCCCTCAGCTTGTCAGTTATCCCCTCTTGTTGGTTCAATTTCAGAAATGCCTCCCAAATCTAGAACGTTGCTAGTAGCCTCGCTGCTTTACCTTATTTCAGAACTTCTCACCACTTACCAGGACCAAGACAACAACCCTCCAAGAACTGCTTAACATCCCACGCTTTGTGAGGCCTGCGGAGCAGACACACCCCGTTCTCTTACCACACTGAAGCTGATGACAGGATCTGGCCGAGACACCAGTGTGTGGCTAACCAGCCTTCTGCAATTCCTCTTTTCTGCTATTCCCCATTTCTACTCCCAGCTCCACATCTGTTCTTCCCCCGACGAACTCCATCTTTCTGTGATAGCATAGTGTCCTCTCACCCTTACACATGTTCTTCCCTTCTGCCCGAACCCCTTCACACCCCTTGTGTCCCCCTTTATCTCTGGCCAACTTTGAAGAGCCAATTGCAACACTGCCTTTCAACTCCAGTTCTCCCGCCTTCTCTCTTCTCATAGCCCTGCAACACAAGATGTATTTCATGGGCCGTAGTTATACTGACATGCCCCTCCTCCAGATGTGGAGCGCGCTGACCATATGACAGCCACAAATGCTTAGAGAATGAAGTCTGTTCATTCTCCTAGCTCTATAGTAAAGAAAATATTCATCAGAAAGAGTCGTGCTATCTTACGAGATTGAACCATTGACTTATATATGATACTGAGACACAGAGGTCACCAGCCCCTCCTCCTGCAGTGACTGGCAGCTGCCTGGGGTCCTAGGACATGCTTCTTTATCCTACAACAGAATTTTATTTTGTTTTCATGACTATTTGACTATTCCCATTTCAAAGTAAGTAAAGTTTACAGTTCACATGAACAAAGCTGCGGCTGTGACACCTGGCACCCATGACACACTCATCTCTCTTTCATGCTTGTCTCATTCACCATAATCTAAGTTGAAATGTCATCAGATATTTCTGAAGAGCTTCCACTGGGCTTCTGTTTGCTTTCTTTCTTTCTTTCTTTCTTTCTTTCTTTCTTTCTTTTTTTTGTGGAAATAGACAATAAGAAGCACGAAAACTTCATCTATTGGGGCAGAATCAACTTAGGGTTGCTAAAATCAGTTATAAGCCAAGACCCACATCAAAGAGCCACACCAAATAGAAAGATAGTGTCTATAAGTTATGATTTTTAAAGCTATTGAATAGGGACCAGTTTGCCATGTCATTGGCTTTTATCAAAGCTTTGCTAACAAGTCAGTTGTATTCTAAGAGTACTCTAAAGCAATAGGTCTCAACCTGTGGGTCTCAACCCCTTTTAGGGTAACATATCAGATACCCTGCACATCACATAAGACATTCACATTACAATTCATAACAGTAGCACAATTGCAGTTATGAGGTAGCAACAAAATAATTTTATGGTTGGAGGGGATCATCATAACACAAGTAACTGCATTAAAGGGTCACAGTATTAGGAAGGTTGAGACCACTGCTCTGAAGAGTATTCCCACCTGACTGTAGTGATAGACAAAAACTTTATTAGCATCTTTCAGCATTTATGTAACTAAGACTGTTTATACAAAAGATGCTTAGGACCAATAGCTCTAATAATCCTCACTTCTTTGTAAGAGTGGACCTTATGCATCATTCTAGACAGGTGACAAACATGCCCCCAAAAGCTTACACAAAGCTGTGACCCACAGATAATCTTACACACTCTCCACTATTTTCAGCTTTATTTTAACAATAAAGGTGACTTTTGGTTATTAACTGAACAACCATTGATACCATACTAAATATTTGTTTGTTAAAGATAGTACAGTTGCAATAGCAAAATGCTATTTTCAAACACTCTCAAGTTGGTGCCAAAGTGATAGTTCAGTGGTTAGCTCATTGGCTGCTTTTGTGAAGGGTGCAAGTTCAGTTCCACAACTGCTTATAATACGGGCACCAGACACACTCAGGGTATATATGCATAGTGTAAGAAGACACTCATACACATAAAATAAAAATTCTTTTAACAAGTGCTCATACGTGAAATAATTAGAGCCATGAGTTTATAGTGGTACTCATCTTTTAGTATAATGAGGTTTGTTTGTTTTTTTAAATATTGTAGAGATGAAGCAAAAATGAGCTCACAACCTAACTTTAAAGTTAGATATCAGAGAAACACTCCTTGTGCTATAGTATTTTGACTTAGAAAACCAACATGGCCCCCAAGGTTAGAAACACTGTTCTCTGTGGTACCCACTTAGTTCTGCAGGTTGATCCCATCTTTTCAGTGAAGAGGCCCGATTCAGAACGAAAAACAGAATTTCAGTCCCGGTAGAAGGGAACACTCACTGCCTGTCCTGAGCACAGGCTTGTGGATGCTGTGCCCCAAGTAGCCATCACAGCTGTGTGTAGAGGGTGACCTACCTTGCTCTGCTCTGCCTTGGCTTGGCAGGTGCAGGACTGCCATGCTGTCTGCTCAGGAACCACCTTTGAGAAACAGTACTTGCTGTTCAACTTTGATGCAGATTTTCATGTGTTCGTGAATTGGGCCTTCTGATGCCAGTCAACATGTGTGGATTTGGCATTGACCACTGGACTTCCAGAAGATTCATTTCTGTTGTAAAGAGATTTCAGAAAAGCTATGATATCAACTACGCCACAAACCTGAGCAAAGCGCCTTTAGATCAAGCCTCTGAGGTCTCCCTAGAAACCCACATAGATGTGTAAAGAGGGGAAGCTTTGAGAGGCAAGGGAAGAGGCTGGGGAAGGGTCCACAGAAGCAGCTGATTTGAAGGTCTGTGGGTTTCCTAGGGGTCACTGTTAAGCTTGGTAAAGTGTTTAACTTTAGAAATATCCTATTTAGTTTTGTTAGAGATGGGTATCAAATTTTTCTAAGTTGGTCTTTGTTTGTTTGTTTGTTTGTTTTGGTGTTGGTTTTGGTTTTTCAAGACAGGGTTTCACTGTGGAGCCTTGGCTATCCTAGACTCACTTTGTAGACCAGGCTGGCCTCGACCTCACATCGATCCACCTGCCTCTGTCTCCCAAGAGCTGGAATTAAAGACATGCACCACCACTGCCCGGCTTTAAGTTAGCCTTTTCTACCAAATCCTTTAACCACGGCTTATAGCAATGCTAAACTTTAGACATTCAGCAAATATATGTTCAAAATATGGCTTGCTAATGTGCTACTTCAATCAAGGCTGGACTCTACTGCCTCACTTGAACTTTTGATAATAAGTTCCTCTCATTTCTCTTTCCTTTAGCTCCCCTGTGCTCTGCTGAAAATGATACCCAAAAATGATACCTGTATTTTAAAAAAAGATGCAAACACTCTTAGTCTTAGTGTTTCTCATTACCACCACTTTATTTAATGAAAATTAATGGGAACATTAAATATTCACTGAAAACACTAAAATATAATTCTCTTAGCCTCCCCTTACTTACTGACAAAATTATAAAGGATATCACAAAGGTAATTGTATTGTCTCAGCCTTATTTCTTGCTACCTGATCTGCCTTTTTCTTCCTCCTCCTCCTCCTCCTCCTCCTCCTCCTCTTCCTCCTCCTCCTCCTCCTCCTCCTCCTCCTCCTCCTCCTCCTCCTCTTCTTCTTCTTCTTCTTCTTCTTCTTCTTCTTCTTCTTCTTCTTC
>OU015753.1:82630002-82640644 GCA_907169655.1 Acomys percivali
GTGTGTGTGTGTGTGTGTGTGTGTGTGTGTGTGTGTGTGTGTGTGTGAGAGAGAGAGAGAGAGACATCGATATTAGGTTAACACAGGAATTGTAATTAAGCCTCTCTTAGAATTAAAGAATCATTTTTCAATGCCAGCAAAAGCTTTTTAGAAATCTTGATCATCTTACTTTGAAAAAAAATTGGTGAATGGGCAGAGGATGTTGGTATACACACATATAATCCCAGCACTTGGAAGGCTGAGGCAGTGGGGTCATGGGTTCAAGGCCAGCCTGTGATACATAGCAAGACTCTGTCTCGAAGAAATAAAAGTCTATACATGCTAGTGGCCAACATATGTAGAAAACAGTGTTGGGAGTGATAATATCAATAGAAGACATTCACTTAGTGCCCTATCATATTCATACATACAACACGAGCCCATTTCACAGCTGAGCACTTACAAACCCCTGTTGGATACTCTAAGTCTGGAGTCCCTCAGTTCTGTTTAGACATCTCCAGGGCCCAGAAGCTCACTGTCTTAGAAAGTAGCCAACACCGATCATAGACAGTCCTAAATATCATGAAGTGATTCAGCCATGCATTCAGCAAGTACTGCTTTCCATTGGTGTCTGTGGTTCTCGCCTGCTGACATAGCTAGCTAGCGTTCTGCCTTCTGGGATGTCATCTTCCTCAGACAACAATGCAGTGCATTTTCAGAAGGATTGGTGTCCAAGATTAGAAGGAGCCCTTGAGTACTTGTAGTCTAACCCCTCTAACCCCTCAACATGTGGTGACCTGGCATAAACTGAATGCATCTTCTAGTTGGGGCAGCTATGCTCTGTGACTTCCAGTCAGTCATGTCTTTTGAATCGCCTGTCATATCCCATCTCTTTTTCTCCCACGCCAACTTGTCCTCCATTATCCATTCTTCCTGTTTCAGTTCTGTACCTTCTTACCATCTGGGTTGTTCTTCATAGATATTCCTGCATGAATATACTTTCCTTTAAAGTAATATAGCCCCCTTAAAGGTAAATGCCCAGAAATTAAATTCACCCATCCAGGTATGTGTAAAGAAGAACTGGATTGTTATGGTAACACAGACCTTTAAAGAACAGTAGGAGTCTAGGAATATAGTAAATATAAGCTTTTTTGCCACCACAAACTGCAAAATGTTAGTTTTTCACCTGCATTGATTTAGCTTGTTTCCTGCACCCATGTGCTGTTCTTTGCTTTCATGTCTTTGTGATTGGCACACTCTGACCCGTTCACCTTGTCATGGTCTCCTTTGTATTCCAACCCCCAAATCCACCAGATACTCTGCTCTTCTTTGCTCCCATCGTCTGGACATTTGAGATAGCTACAGCAATAAATATGCAAATGAAGACAGGAATCACTCGCATCCCAGTGTTTTGACAATCTAGTCCAGCCCTTTTTACTGATAGAAATCTTGGATACACGAGGTGCTAAAAGTATGACCAGTTATAAACTGTTACCCAAGTGGACAGTTGAGTCAGTTACAAATGCAATTCTCCTTTGTTTTCAGTTTAGGGCTTGTAATTTAGCAGTAAAAGAGTTTCTAACAGACTCCTTGCTGTAATCAAGTTGCATGTGTACTGTCTACTTTAATGCAGCAGGTCATTATCATTAGTATTTTTAAACTGGACTCCTCTTGTAAATTTTCACTTTAATCATCAAGTCTATCCCTGATTTAGGTCAATATAAAATTTTCCAATCAGACAAATTCCTCAGGATCTTCTTTGTCTGTTTGTTTTATTGAGATAGGATCTCACTCTATAGCCCAGACTGGCTTAGAACTCAAGGCCAGCCTCCTGCCTCAGTCTCCCAGGAGCCAGGATTACAAATGTAAGCTACCACACCTGTATTCTGCTTTCTCTTCTGCTTCTCCTACTGTTCATAAAAGTAGGAGATTTCCTGGGTGGTTGGCTAGCTCGGGAGGTAAATGCTCAATATTTTGAAAGTCCTTCTTCTATCAACACTAGACACATTGATTCTCAGAATGTCTACTTCCAGTATCTTCACTTTCCTTGGTGTTAATACATCTCCTATTCTTGAAAGTTTATCAAGCAAATAGCTATATTTGTTTCTGTATAATAATTAAAAACTAAATAGAAAATGGTTAGTAACTTTTACTTTTCAGTTGACCAAGATAAAAATCAAGTCCCATTTTTAATCGTTAATTTTCCTTTGGTTCTAAATGAAAACTTCTTTCTAGATGTCATCAGGATTTTCCCCTAAACCCTGAGGCCTACACCCACACCTGGTTGAACTTTGACTTCCTTTTCTGCCCCTGCCTAATATCGGATCCATTGATTATCCTGCAAAGAATGAGAGTGAAGGAGGTGGGTCCTCTACCAGCGTAACTTTCACCAGTGTTTCACAGAAATGCAGGCAGCTGGACAGTTGATATTTGCGGGGCTTCCCCTCAACTGGATGTGACTTTATGAAGCTTCACCCCAGACATATAAAATGATCAATTCTTCCTTTCCCCTTCATGTTCCATAATTGCTAACATCCCACGTCACCAGTGAGAAAACCCGCAGTGCCTCTGGTGAAACAAGCATCACTTTCAGTCATGACATGATAGGCATGCTTTGTGTGTTTTGACTCTCCTCAGGCACATATGGGAGTCATAAAGGTTGTAGCTGATGAGGTGGTAGAGCTGGTGCCCTGTCTATGCATCCCATATG
This sequence comes from Acomys percivali, assembly GCA_907169655.1. Classification (NCBI taxonomy): domain Eukaryota; kingdom Metazoa; phylum Chordata; class Mammalia; order Rodentia; family Muridae; genus Acomys; species Acomys percivali. The sequence goes on from OU015753.1 coordinate 82,632,692, forward strand.
CCACCTGGATTTTAACATGTAAACATAGCGACTCTTAGGTCCTGAAATCAGAGACCCATTGAAGGAAAATGTAATACCCATGAAAAACCATCTGTATCTCCTAAGTTGGCTATTACTTCTATCTATCTTTAAGACATCAGAGAAGGTTTTTATTAATTTCCTTCATTATATATGCATTCAAGCAAAATACTATTTGCTTTATTTTTATTTACTAGCAAATAAAGCAAATGCATCATTCAATATTTACTAAAAAATTATGATTTTTATAGGAAGAAAAATCACTGTAGCTTCTGGCACATAAGGGCACATTCACTTGATTGAAGAAACAAGTGAATTTAAATGGAGAATTGAGTTTAACAAAAATGCACATAAAGCTTACTGTGACTCTCATTTTCCATAGTTTCTAATATGAGTCAGTCTTTGATGTTGACATTTTTGTAAGGACTGTTGTCATTTACATATTTGAAGTTTGGAAGTATTTGAAAGGAATTTGAGGCAAAAATTAGAATATTATCAGAGTAAGTTATGTCAACTAAATTATATATACAAATAAATGTCACTTTTAAAAATTGAATGCATGGCTGGCAGCTTGGCTCAGTGGAAAGGCATTTGCTGCCAAGCCTGAGAGTCCCCAGAACCCAAGTGGTAGAATAGATTAGACCCCTGAAATTGGTTCTGACTTCCACACAGTACTGTGGCATGCGCCACCCCTAACCCCTAACACGTAATAAATAAATGCAAAAAGTTTAAAAGTTGAATGTACAAACAGTACAATATATGGCATGTTACTTAATATAAATAAAACCTGTACTTCTTTTCACTGAATAATTACATCATCAGATGCAACCAGGAAATGAAAACAAAAAGTAGAAATTACATCATATTGTGATTTATTTTTTTTAATTTTCTGAGACTATGTAATTTGGCCACACTCTTTCCCATCTCTCAACTCCTCTTAGGTCCTCTCTATCTCACTACCCACTCAACTCCAAGTTCTTTCTTTCTCTGTCCATAAAAAAAAAAGATCCAAAGATAACAACAACAACAAAAAGACAGGAAACAAAAGGTACATATACACACAAACATGGAGTTCCTTTTGTGCTGGTCAACTACTCCTGAGCATGAGGCCTGCCCTGAAGTGTGGCTGACAGACCCAGTGACACTCTTAGTAGAGTTACTATCGCTGTGAGGAAACACCATGACCAAAATCAACTTGGGGGGGGGGAGAGTTTGCTCACTCAGAGTTCTACATAACAGTTTGTCATCAAAAGCAGTGAGAGAGTAACTCATTCAGGACCGGAAGCTGGAGGCAGGAGCTGGGATTAAAAGTGTATGCCACCACTGTCCCCGAAGGCAGGAGCTGATGCAATGCCCATGGCTGCTTACTAGCTAGCTCCCCATGGCTTGCTCAGCTTGCTTTTTCTTTTCTTTTCTTTTTTTTTTTTTTAATTTATTCACTTTACATCTTGATCAAGACCAGCCCCTTCCCTCATCTCCTCTTCCTCCCAGTCCCACCTTTCCTCCCTTATCCCCCACTCCCTTTCTCCTCAGAAAAGGGGAGCTTCCTCCCCTATCATCTGACCTCAGCCCATCAGGTCTTATCTGGACTCCCTGCATCCTCTTCCTCTGTGGCCTGGCAAGGCTGCCTTGCCAGGGGGAAGTGATCAGTGAGTGGGGCACCAGAATCTGTATCAGAGACAGCCCGTACTCCCCACATTAGGGGACCTACTGTGCTGCCTATTGACTATATCTGAGCAGAGGGTCTAGGGCCTCGCCATGCATGGTCCTTGGTGGTGCCTGGTTTTATGTTGAGGTCTTTAATCCACTGGGACTTTAGTTTTGTGCAGGGTGATAAATAAAGGCATCTTTGCATTTTTCTACACATAGAGACCCAGTTAATAAACTAGTTCTATTTGTTCAAGACGCTATCTTTTTTTCATTGTATGCTTTTGGCTTCTTTGTCAAAAATCAAGTGTCCATAGGTGTGTGGGTTTAGTTCTGGGTCTTTGATTCTATTGCATTTATCCATTTGTCTGTTGCTATGCCAGTGCCATGCAGTTTTTATTGCTGTTGCTCTATAGTACGGCTTGAGATCACAGCCTGCTTTCTTATAGAACTCAGGACTACCAGCCCAGGGATGACACTACTTATAATGGGCTGGGCCCTCCCCACCAATCACAAATTGAGAAAATGCCCCACAGGCTTGCCTATAGATAGATCTTATCGAGGCATTTTCTCAATTGTGATTCCCCCCTTTAAAATAACCCCCAGCTTGTTTGTGTCAAGTTGACATAAAACTATCTAGCACACCCTCCATTGGAGGAAACTGATTTTCCATTTCTCAACAGGAACTAATGCAAATAGCTTCTTATTTAGGAATGCCCTGATCCATGGGTCTAGCAGACTGTTATTGGGAGTCATTTTATTACTGTTGTTTTAGCAGAGTAATAGCAGTAGATTTTCCTATCTGGTCGTGGGTTCTTGGCCACTTGGCCACTTTGGTAGTGCTAGGTTGGGCTCCATATCATGGAGTGGGCCTTAAATCCAATTTTTAAAAAGTGAGTGGTTACTTCCATAATATTTGTGCCACCACTGCACCAGTATACCTTGCTGGTATGTCACTGAGGTTTTCCAAGGAAGGGGAAATAGAATATAATACTATAAGGAGATAAAGGGAAACTAGAATGAGAGGATTAAATGGAAAGGGGGAATGGAGAGTAGAGTAAAAGAGGAAATATGAGAAAGGACAATACATTGTATAATGATAAGGTTTAGACTTAATTTCCCCAATTTTATAATATTCTGTTCTGAAACTCTTGAGCTGTAGTTTACCTGTAGATCATAATGGGCTCTTTTACTTCGCGTTTAAAGGAATGAAAGCCATAGCAATTCATAAAGAAATTATATTCTGTCAACTCAAAACATCTTAGCCCCTAAACAGCTAAGGTTAATTGTTAAGACTAAACTATTTGGTCTTCAACCCCATCAGAGACTTGAAAAGGACTGAAACTTAATTACTTGAGTGAACCGAAAGTGCAGGTTAGCAGCTTCCAAAATGAGAAGGGAAAAAATGACAGAGACAGTTTGCTGCCTGAACAGTCACACAAAACTCTCTATAACTTTGGAGCATGATCTTCAGCCTTCTGTCCCAATATAGCTGACAGACATATTTGTGAGGAAAAAACTATTGAGAACTTGCTTACCCTGTCTTGGCAGAGTTTGGTTGTCGATTCTGCCTGCATCCAAGCTTGCCCAATTTTAGGCAGAATTCTGTCGTGACAGAAATGAGGATGTTTTGCCCAGTGGCTTGTTTGCCACATTGGAAGCCATCTCCATAAAGAGATGCTCTTTGATGCTCATCATCTTCTTGAGGTAGGCTGGGTGTTGCCAGGAGTTAAGCTGTCTGTTGTCAAAGAATCTTTACGATATTAAAAGCTTCTTAAATGCCATAATCTGTTTGAGTTGAAAGATGAGATATGATAGATATTGATTTTCATTCATAATTTAGACTCACTAAGATAGGAAAGATGTTTTCTACAAGGTTGCCAAATGCAATTAGCCAAAACACCATGAATGTAACATTCATATGATCCCTGATTGCTCTGTGGTTCTTCTTGCTGTATGTAATTTTTCTACTTATGTGTAATAATATAAATGTATATGCAAAAAAAAATTTTATTCTGACCTGCATCTCCCAATGATCCTATGTAACAACCATAGTTTGAATTTTTTTATTTGAGAATAACTATTTCAAATTACAGCATAGGATTGATACTGTGAGAGTTTGTAACCTTTCTCCAAGCATCAGTGCAACAAAAGAAATTATCCTTGGTGATGATTATTATCTTTGGCAACGAAGCCCTTCTTTCTAATTTAACTTTCAAAACTGCTACATTCAAAATCATTAGCTGTTCATCTGTGGACCAAAGCATACCCTCCAATGTGTTTTTGATTGAATAACAAAAAAAAAAAGTTATACTAAAATTGAGTTGGTAGCATGCATTCACAACCAGAAGCAATCTTAAAAAAAAATAAAATATTTTTTTAGAAACCTTAAATTTGAGGTCCTTGAGAAGCAAGGGACAATGTAGCAGTTGGTTTGCTTTCTGCAGAAAAGGCTAGTGGGATTTTGTCTGAGCTTGGCTTCACTATGGGTGTTGAAAAAGGAGAGGGGGGGAGGTGTCAACACAGGGGGCCTTGTAGTTACTGGGGTACTGATCTACCCCTCAGCTACCATCCTAGTCTCAACATGCTTATTTACTTTGCTGTGTGCTAAGTCTTTATGATCGGTTGAGTTAGGTCTGCTCCATTTGTACAAATGACATGAAGTAAAAATGTAATTACTGTTCCAACATGTCCTTACAACCCATAGTTTAGCTCCCTTTGTAATGATGCAAATTTCTAGTGTGTTTTCTATCTCCAGACTCTATTTTAATCTTGTACAACTAAACAAGCCCTGGGAAAGTACCATAAAATTAAAATATGGATTCATAGGGAAATTTAGGGCACAGGACCAGATAGACTTGTGGAAAAATTACCTACACTACTATCAGTCCGAGCATACACTCCAATGAACTTCTCAAATATATCATCATCCTTTTTGTTGCTAAAATCCCTTTTGAAGGGTTCAGTTATCTCAAGAGCTACCTGGCTTTTTACTGCAGACTGCACTTTATTCAAGGGAGCTGGCAAACCTCCCAGGTAGAGTAGGAAGTACATTATCCTCCATGTTCTGAAGCTCGTGGGACTCTCCCAGCTTTGTTCTGGAGAGGCTGCCAGTGAGAGGGGGCGCCCAAGGAACTTAGAGTTGAGGTTCAGTCGAATATTCCACAAGGAATTTTAGCAAATAGCCATCAAGCCAAAACTATAAATGAAGCTCCCAGGCAACAGCAGGACATGCTAGCCTTCTTCCTCGAGGCAGCTGGATAGATGCCCACTTTTCCCTTCCATATCAGATGCCCAGTTGGCTGATGCATCCTGGTTCCTCAGAGCTGTTCTTCGCTGGCCCGTGCCATGGCTCCTCTGCTGGATACACACTGTTTCCTTTTGGGAAATGGACAAGGTGTATTTAAGTCAAGGTGAGCCCTTGACTTCAGAGCCTCAAGCAGAGTGCAACGCGGCTTGCAGAGAGGTGCATTTCACACTCTGGCAATTCTGTGTCATCTTAGCATGAGGAATCCCTGAGAACTAGAGAGCTGCTGGCTCAAATTTTGTATTTCAAATGCATATTACATGAATTTAATCAAAGCCTTTTCTCTTTATCAGTGTGTTGTGCTATGAGTGTTTTTTTTAACCAAACTGATGTTCCAAAGACTTTTGGAAACTCTTTTTTCTTCTTTTTTCTTTTTAACGGGCACTGGGAATTAAACCTGTGTCCTTTGGAAGAACAGCCAGTGCTCTTAACCACTGAGCCATCTCTTCAGTCCCCTGGAGCTTCTTTATTGAATAAGAGGACAAAATTTCCCTAGAATTGCTTTTGCAATACTATGAAACATATTTGCTAAGTATAAATGTAATTATATATGTGTATATATATATGCATTAAATAAATTAAGCAAAAAGATGTATGCCATGTAACTGTTGATCAGGCCAATCATGATTAACATGTAAAACCAAAAGAGTAAATTGCTACAAACTGGCACAAATTATAATATATAATTCATGGCATGTACTTAAGTCGAGCATTTCCAGACCAGCCTTTATTGATAAGTTTTGTTTGGATCCTGGTTCATTACCTTAAATCTAAAGCTCCCCCCTTCTCTACACTCATTCATTCTGTTAAAGGTCCCTTTTCGTTATCAGTGTTCCCTTGCCTCCCCTTGCAAGTCTCAAAGTCAAATGTGTTTCAGAATTACAGTTTTGAGGAACTAGGAAGTTGGTAGTATTCATATACTGTATATTGTGTGAGAGGTATCACTCTGCAATCCAACCATCCAGTTCTTCAGTGAAATGCAAACATGTTTACATTAGGAAGGATTTTAGGGACCAGAAATAGCCTCACATCTGTTTTAGTAAGTTTTTATCACTGGACACATTTGCTACAAACTTAGAAGAAAAACTTTAAACTTGTGAAAAATATTTCATCTTCAATCATTTTGAATAAGAAATTACAGGGTATAGAGATAGAGATAGATAATCTTGGTTTTTCCTCACCCTACGAGGGTTATCTTCCTTAAACCCACTTATTATTGCCCACAACTTCTCCTTCCAGTATTCCTAAGACCTCCCACATTCACAGCCTATCAGAAATTTCCAGGCTCTTCCCTAAGAAAGGCATGTCTGATTCCTATCCTCATTCATCTCAGATTCTGCCTGCCTCCTTCCTCCTGACCAAAGGCACTTAGTACGGCATATTCCCCTAATAAGGATGGCGCTTCAGTACATCTCCCATGTCAGTTACCGTCTGGGTTAATGCTCCCCTTCTACTAGACTTTGACCACCATATGTCCGTGCATTGTACTTGGCACTCACTATTAAATGATACTGCTTTGTGAAGGAACACTCTCCTTATCAGTCTAAACTCCCACAGGAACCCTACAGCTCTGGTCATGGACATAGTATCCTGACCTAGCCCGTGTAAAGAGCAAATTAGCTGAAGCAGTGGGCCAATTAAGAGCATAGCTGAGGGGTGAGAAGTAGGGTGAAGGAAACAGAAACATTCAAGTGAAAAAGAGCACAAATGTATGAAAAGGCATCCCAGCTGAGGACTGGGAAAAGGCCTGTCTCATCTATGTCCATAATTTTAATATCAAAAGCCTTCATTGCTTATAGTAGAATGTTATTAAATTCTGAATGAATGAATGACTGGTGGGAGAGAAAATATAGAGGCTCTGAAGAATTATGGAAAACTTCATGGTTGAAAATGTATCCCGGACCAGATGCAAGGGTACGAACCTTGGTTCTGATACTCACAGTTAGGTGGGAGAAACCTTTAACTTCTCTGTTACTCAGACTCTCTCATCTGCCAAAGAGCATTTTCTTAGACTAACTCCCGGCACACAGTGAGCACGGATGTGAGCACCAGCCAACACTTTCACTATTATCATCATTGCCATTTTTCAATCTATCATTTAAAAAACCCTGATACAAGATTCCTTTCTGGATATCGATATGGAGAGAATAGCTCTGACTCAATTATACCAAACCCTTTATAAATGAGGTTTATGCAAATTTCATCTCGGTCTCTTTCCAGGTGGCAAGTCTGTTGTTTTTCTCTCTCCCACATCCTGTGTCTATACTTTTTGGCTCCCCTCGGGCCAGGACAACTTTTCTGTAATCCTGCTTGTTCTTACAGGGTTTCTTGGCATTGGATCCTTACAGAGTACTTTTCAATGACTCCTGGCCTCTCTTTAAAGATTATTATATACATAAGTTGAGCCTTTTGCTCTGTTCATATAGTTTATGCAATTTTTGCATTGGGCAGTTTCAGAATATTCTTGCCACCATTCTGCATATTAAGAGACATTTTATATTTTGCCTTCTGTGGAATTTAAAGAGGTTTTTCAGTATAGCTATTACTACACTGTTCTCTCTTTGATATTTAATATTCACACTTATCACTCACATACAGGAGATGTAATTACTGAGGTTACTGGACTTAATATTTATGATGAAACACAATATAATTGGAGTATCCATGAAAAGGAATACTTGTTTCTTGTGCAATTGAAAATATTTGATAGTAGAAAGCTAACTTTCCTTAATTTATGCTCTTTAAGTCAGCCTTTCCATAAATTACAGATTATGATCTTTACAGGTTCCTACTGGCACATTACATGGTCATTCAGGGAGCTCTTTTAGCCTTTATCTCCATCTAGTTGGGTTTTGTCTTTGGACAGAGAAATTATATATCTACTACAATATGCAACAATTTAATAGCAGATTGCTTTCATTCAATGTCTGCCTGTCTTTCTTTCTTTCTTTCTTTCTTTCTTTCTTTCTTTCTTTCTTTCT
>OU015753.1:82645191-82655974 GCA_907169655.1 Acomys percivali
TTTTTTTTTTTTTTTTTTTTTTTTTTTTTTTTGAGACAGGGTTTCTCCGTGTAGCTTTGGCTGTCCTGGACTTGCTTTGTAGAGCAGGCTGGCCTCGAACTCACAGCAACCACCTGCCTCGCCTCCCTGAGTGCTGGGATTAAAGGCGTGCGCCACTGCGCCCGGTGACTTTTTTTTTTTTTTTTTTAATGTGGCGAACTGTGTTTGTTCTGAAGAGTCCTTCCAATCTGGCAATAAAATTCTGTTCACGGTTGTTGTTGATAAAAGAATTAATATGTGTGTTACATGTATTAGAAGTCCTAATCTGTAAACCGAATATGAGTAGGCAGGATGTTCTCATAACAATGTCTGCAGTTATCTCCATTTTGTACTAACCTTTTAAAAAAAGAAGTTTCCAGAAATATTAAGAGCTGCAAACTGTGCACAGACTCCTTGGTACCCACCACAATGAGTTTGCAGCCTCACCGTTCCATGCTTTATGGGATGGCCGTTTTACTCAGGAGCCTCTTGTGTCTAGTTTGTCAGAGTGTGCCCAGAACCTGAGCGGGAAGGGGAGGTTTTAGGCATGCACTTGTTCTGTCTGTATACCAGTCTGTGTGACGTTTTTGTGTCGTGTTGTTTTGGTGTTGTGCCACGTCCATAGGGCCTGCCAGGCTTCCCTACAGTTGCTGCCCTCCACAGCAATCAGATCCTCACCGTCAAGGTTTGTGGATGATGTGTATGCTCGCTCGGTCAGAGCCACCACCAGCATAAGCTTGAACCAGAGCCATTCATGGGAGTTCCCAGCCTCTCCTTGTTAATGGCAGGTGACTGTGGGGCACTGGGACCTCGTGTGCATCAGGGAGGTCAGACAGGGTCTAAGAGAGAACCCCCTGAGCATTCAGGAGGAGGATAATAAAGCTAAGCACGTACAGTGAGGATGGAAGGCATAGCTTCCTTAGGAGGCTGCCTCATATCCATGGCTGCATCCACTCACACTCCAACACTCTATGATGCTTTTCCCGGCCACTTAAGTGATTCTAAGCCCTCTAGGCTTGGGGTGTCGCTATCTGGTTCGTGACACGTTTATGCTGGTTGGCAAATCTGACCGAGTCGGAACTGGTGCTTTGTCTGCAGACTTTCCATTCGGGATCCAAATGCAAGGTCATGCTGGTTCACTTGCTTTTGTAAGTGGGTACACTAAAAGACCCCACAACACTCACACATCCAAAGTATGGGGTACAAAAGGGACTCATTTCTAATCAGAAGTCCAGACTCCTTCCATATCAAGGTTGTCTTTCCTCCCGAGGCTGGGTGTCTGTCAGACATGAGCACCAGTTCCAGTTTATTTAAACGGTTATTATGAGTCTAATGCGTATATCTTTATTTCTTCCTCGGGGCCTTCTGATGCTTATTCTTCAACTCTCTCACCTCTGAACTTCAACCTTTGACCTCACCTGACTGATCAGATGGTGTTTCCTAAAATCAATCATGGCTTTCTCTCTGCTGATCAGCAGCTCATTAAACGCCGGCTGATTAAGGTAGTGCTGCTTCCTGCTGGATCTGGTTCCTTCTTTGCATTCTGTTGTTGCTCGGGTGCTTTGCGGGTTTACCTCTCATGCATGGCACAGAGGTGGTGGGCGGGTCTTTGCCGATATCCCGGATAAGATTATGTTGGGAGAGCTACAGTATAGAAAGCCCAGCTGGGGTTTTTGTTTTTGTTTTTTTAACCAAGACAACATCAGCTGTAACCAGCAACCGACACAAAGTTCCTCTGGTTCTGATAAATTGTGTCCATTTTTATCAGGAGCCCTTTATGCTTAATCTTAGGTTCTTTGAGTAAATATATTTTCAAACTGAAAATACAGCCACCCGTTGATCGGGTACACGGGACCAATAGAGCATTGCCATAGATACAGTTAAACAAGGGCTTTTTTATGGCTCTGACTACAGTAATAGACAGTGTGCTCTGAGAGCCGTGCTGCCGGAATGGGAGCTGCCTTAGTTTAGCATCTGTTTGGCTCCTACACGTAAATATTTGCTCCTTGCTGGCAGGTAGATTGCCAGCAGGCTTTGTATTTATGGTGGACTGGTTCTTTCAACGTTAATGTAGATTGAGTAACATGAATTTGAAGTGCTGAAATAGAACCTGAATATTAACTGCTCGTGATTATTGTTGGTTCATTCTCTCCCTCCAATCCAGGGTGACCAAGGACAGGCGGGGCCTCCAGGACCCCCAGGCCCTCCAGGTCCGAGAGGCCCACCTGGGGACACAGGGAAGGATGGCCCCCGAGGAATGCCAGGAGTACCCGTGAGTCTCCCCCTGGATTTTTGTTCTCCCGGGGGTTTGTTCTTGTTAAGGGGTAAGAAGTGAGATGGAGCCAGGTGGTAAGGCATTGTAGGGCCAAGAGGTAATGTGACTAGAGAGACCTGGGAGAGGTGAATGAGGAGCTGGTCATGTTACAAGGCACATCAGCAGTACTTCAGCTCTGTTGAGCCCAAGAAGGGCCAGAGGCCTGCAAACAGCACCTGCATGGATCTTAGGTGCTTGGCTTTGGGAAGTGTATAGTGAGAAATGCCCTGTCTTGCCTCTATCCTGCCTGCTGTTGGCTATGTCACTGCCTTTGTGGATGAAATGGGGTGTTAGTGAGAAAAAAAAAAAGCCAAGCATCAATAATGTTTTCTTAAAGGCCAGCGGCACCTACAGTGAAGCCCCGCACTGCCAAGGGAAGCCAGTGGAGCTTACTCATATGTGATCACTTGTAAATGGCCTGGCTAAGATTGTTAATAAAAACAATCAAGTTGATGACTTTGGCATCAGAGGGTATATGACCATATTATCACTTTCTGTGTGTATCTGAGACTTGCCTAACAGAAATCATTTTCAAATGATCTCAATACTAAACTGAGTCATATCAGTAACAAACACATGGGGTACTCAAAAATTATACGACTTGGTAGATGCAGCCCAATAATTTAAAGAATTATATGGATGAGATAAAAATGGCTTGGTTGATATTGTACTCCAGGGCTAGACACTACGGTTTATTGCTTAGCTAAACTTCATTTAATGTGTTACTTAAGCTGTTTTCATTAGTGATTTTTCTAGTTCAGAGGTAATGATAAAAAATATCTTCGAACAAAGTAGAAATGCTTGAAAATAAAACCAAGGGAAAAAAAAATAAACTCAGACATAGTTGGTAATGTTATTGCATGGTGTCTTTGCATTTTAACATATGTATCTTTGTATTGTTTTTCTAAGAATTATTCCCTGTGTGAGGAGACAGGGCACCTTCCTCCCTTTTTGCTGTCATCTCCTCTAGAGTCCCGTTTCCCTTTGTGAAGGTTGTGTGCTTGCTCACATGAAGTTAGGAACTAACTCAACTCTTTCTTGGGATTGTTTTCCCTGAGCATGCGAAAGTGATGAACTCACCCAAGGCCTGTCTGCTCAATGTCCGACAATTTCTCAGATTGATGCTGCTGAAGAGAGCCTTCCACAGCTTTGGGTTATTGACAGCTAGTCATCACAGTGGCTGTCTTCAAATAACCAGTTAACAGGTAGCAGGCACCGTGGCTTATTCCTGCAGTGCCAGCTCTTAGGAGGCAGAGCCAGGAAGAGCAACGTGAGTCCAAGAGCAACATGAGCAGATTGGAGAAATGGCCCAGCAGTTAAGAGCACTGGCTGCTCTTGCCTGGAGCCCAAGTTTGATTTTCAGCACCTGCATGGAGGCTCACAGCCATCTGTAACTCCAGTTCCAGGGATCAAACACTGTTTTTAGCCTTCTGAGGACACTGCACACACATAGTACAGAGACATACATACATGCAAAATACATGTATGAATAAAACAAATATTTTTTGAAAGAGATATTAAAAAAAAACCGACAAACAACATGGCCTATATAGTGAGTTCTACCAATCAAAAGAATAGTGTGAGAACTTGCTTTTAAAAACAACCAAAACAAAGAAATGATAGTCCAAAATATTATTGCAAGGAAAAATGTGTAGATCATCCAATATTATATATTATAGTAGAAACAAATTTATGCTAGAAATTACTATTACGAGACAAAGATTATGAAACTGGGGAGATGGTCCAGGGAGTAAGTGCCACACGAACATGAAGATGAGAATTCGAGCCCCACTATCTATGCTAATGCTACACACAGCTTAGTGTGAAACCCCATTGCAGGGAAGGCAGAGGCAAGAGGATCCCGAGTGATGCTGGTCAGCCAATGCCAATCTAGACAATTTAGTGGGTTCCAGTTCAGTGAAAGGCCCTACCTCAAAAATCAAGGTGGACAGCAATTGAAGAGATACCAGATGTCAACTTCTGGCAGTGGGACCCTTTACACACAGGGGCAAATAAACTAAAGAACTCCACAAATAGATTTGACTTTTATAATGGTCTCAGAGGTAACTTGCTTGTGCTATTCATAACCACTAGAAAAAAATATGCTCTAAAAGTGAGCTGGGTGCTAGAGAGATGGCTCAGCACTTGCTGCTCTGGTTCCCAGCACATGGTGGTTCTCACTTACCCTTAACTTCAGTTCCATGGGGGCCAGTGTGCTTTTCTGGTCTCTATGGGGGCACCGAGCACATGAGTCACATACATAAATGCAGGCCAAACACTCGGATCTGGAAAATACTCATTTTTGGAAGACCAGCAACATCTATGTATACTGTAATTACAGGCACAGATCACTGTAAACTAGTAACCAGAGACTGTCATTATGCTGTGACAATAAGTCACACTAGTAAGTTCCATGAGCCTGACCATTGTGGAACGAAGCCATATGAAAGAGCAGAATATTCTGTCAGTTTTAATAAACATGTTACTTCAGCTCTGACTGATGCAAAGGAACAAAATTCAACATTAGCCCTTGCTCGTATTCTTACTTAATGTTGTGGCAAGAGTGACTCTTGGGCCTGATGAGATCTGTCTTTGTGTCAGCATGGGGAACACACGAGGACCTAGACTAATTTTATTAAACCCTAAAATGCTTATACGATTACAGTCAAAGAAAGGCTATTGGCTCTTTGTCATATGTTTATATTCTAGTTAATCTTAAAAAACAAACAAACAAACAAACAAAATGGTACTTGATATTCACATAGCCAAGCAACATTGAGAAAAGGAAGATAACTGAAAAATTTTAAATACTTTCTAATTACTTGTTATTATTAATTTTTTTTAAAGGGTGAACCAGGAAAACCAGGAGAACAAGGCTTGATGGTATGTATCTCAGTTTATTTTCTTAAAGAAAATAATAGAAAGGCAGGTTATTAAAAACTATGGTCAAGTTTGTGTGTGAGTAATCAATCTTTTTGTATTACCTAAAACAGAAAGAATGGTTTATGAAAGGTAGGGAAAAACAAAAACAAAAACATGCCGTACTTACTACATGCTTAGGATCACAAGACTGCTGTCTCACTCGGTGTTCCATTGTTGTGAAGAGACACCATGGCCACAGCAGCTCTTATGAAGAAAGAATTTAAGTGGGGCTGGCCTACAGTTTCAGAGGCTTAGCCTATGTCATCATGGTGGGGGACATGGTGGCATAGAGGCAGACATGGTGCTGGAGAAGGAGCTCAAAGTTGTATCCCCTGATCCAAAGGCAGCAGAAAGACTGGGCCTCTCCTAAGGTTTGAAAGCCCACTCCCTGTGACACACTTCCTCTAACAAAGCCACACTTCCTAGTCCTTCTAATCCTGTCAGAGAGCTCTGAGCATTCAGGCACATGAGCCTGTGGAGCCATTCTTATTCAAAGCACCACAACTGTACATCCGTAGAAATAATGGTGGCTACACATCCATAAAAAGGATGATGGTAGTAACTCCAGATGGGAAGACAGGGAGGAAGGGTGGTGTAGAAGGTCAGAGGAACTGACATCAGCAACTCAGTGTTAACAGAGATTAAATTTAGGGATGTGCCTATTCGTTGAACTAGAGAGAGTTCAGTGGGAAAGAGCAAGAAGACCGGAGTTCAGAGCTCAAATTGCCATAACTACAGGAGCCTATAACTCCAGGACAGGATAGCGAGGGGGCAGGAAGATACCTGGAGTTTACTAGACCTGTAGAATGGTAAAAAGATGTGGGGATGTTTATTTATTTATTTACTTACTTACTAGTTGCCAAAGGGTTCTACCCAGAGAGCAATTTGGGATTTCTGCCACTCAGCAGAAACAGACTCACATAGTGAAATGATGTTGCCTGAATTTGTGTAGACACAAAAGTCCCAGTTCCTTGTGACTTGTTGATCCTTTGGCAGTATATAAACATCACATAAGCTTGCCGAGTCTGAAGAATACACTTTCAACTGCCTCTCTCTGCCTCTTTCTCTCAATCTGCCATTCTAACCTGCTGTATGTTTTTTTTAAAAAAAAATATTATATTGGGGAAAATTGGGTGATCTCCCTGTTACCCAAATACCAGAGCATGGCTCAGGCATCCCTGGGATGTAGAATGAGGGAACCAATCAAGTGTCCATGCTCACATCGTGTGGAGAGCTCAGGTATAAAACTACTGCCTGGGTAGGAAAGCTAATGTGCTGGCTACAAACTAAAGTAAGTATGCAAATGGGCAAACAAGCAAAGGCTTCCTGCTTCGGGAGAAGCCTTCTTAGTACAGCACTGAAGACCAGACACTGTGCAAGTGAAAACGTCCTGGGACCAAGCCTCACTCACCACAACATGGACTCTGCTATTTGCGTGGCTTGTAAGAACAAGATAAATAATCTGGTACAGATTACTTTTTTCCATATGATTTTTTAAAAAAAGAAAATTATAAAACATTTGCAGCCTACATGGAGGGACAGACAGACAGCATTAGTACATAGTATTCTGAGCCAAAGAAGTCTTGGAAAAGTGTGATGTAAGTTTTGAAATTGTTTTAAGCACCTATAATTTCTATCCTGGAAAAAAATCATCAGGATATGTCCATATTATTCGTTGCTACATCCTAAGCTCCTTGATATCCTCAGGAGCCCTTGTGTCCCTCGAGTCAGCTCAGAATTATCACTGGCTTCAGCTTTCTACTCTGACACCCAGTGCCGCACCCTAAACATATCTAGTATTCTCAAGTTAAATGGGTGTCTCAGAACACTGTTCTCCAGGATGGATTATACGAACAATGCATAATCTCACTTTCCTCCACCTTCTTGTCATATTTGTGTCTATGTTCTCAGAGTGTCAGAAATAGGACCCAGGGCCTCACACAGACTGAGCGCCTACTCCACTAAGCTATTCCCACCCCTAATTTAAATCATTAAAAATAAAACTTTTGCCTAGCCCTAAATGAATTATAGTGTCACCTTACTGTGCTCCCATTTCCCAACTTATATAAAAACCATCTTGAAGGCAGATAAACATTGGCCATATTTGCTATAAACCTTTTCGTCTCTCTTTACAGTCTTCAGATGAGTTCATGTCTCCTTTTCTAGACGCAGCCAAGAAATGTAAATGAAATCACAAGTGTCCCAAGGAATTATGGGCTTAATGGTCTTCTAAAGTGCATTTATAGATGCTCTCTTTCAAAGGTGTAAATTGCTGCTTTAAGTGAACAGCTCTCTAATATGTAAAATGGCTACACCCTCGTGTACATCTTGTGATCATCCACAAATGAGTGCCACTCATGTACAAGTCCGACCAACAGCCAGAAGGTCTGTGTGCCCTCCCCCTCATCCCGACCCCAGCATGCTGACTTGTGTCACCGTGAGTTAGCTTTGCCTGCATTTGAATTTTATACTAATTGACTCGAACAGTATGTCCACATTTGTGTCTGGATTCCTTCATTCAGCATTGTATTTGTGAGATCATCTACTTCTGTTTTAATAGCCTTCACAGCTGTTCAAAAAAAAAAAAAAAATAGGAGGCAGAACATAACTTCCTCTATTACCCCGTTAAAACTACATCACTCAGAGCAGTGAATGAATGAGTGCCTGTCTGACCTTGGGCAAGTCACTTAACCTCTAGATTTCTCATCTGTTCAGAAAAAATAACACTGTCTTTGCGTGCCTTAAAAGGTAGCCAGAGACAAATGCAATAAATTAATGGAAATCTCTTTAAAACATATATGAATATGTTATCACCACTCTTTGTCCTCTATATGGTACAGGTGAGCATTGGCTTATATAACATATGGGTTCATGAATTTTTTTTTTTTTTAGATAAATCAGATTTTCATGAATCAACCTATTTTTAAGTTGCTAGAGAGTTTGATTCTTTCAAACAGTCCTTCTCAGGGCCTTTGTGAAAAGCAACACAAATTGAACTTGAATGTTTTATACTTGCCTGTCAACATGAATGACTCCTGTGTATTTTAACCCATCTCAAAAAAAAGTATACCGAACATATATTTGAATTTTTTGTTTGTTTAGATTTAGTTTGGGCTGAGATTTTTGAGACTCAACTTGTCTTTTTCCAGGCTGGTCTGGAAATCACTTTATAACTCAGGCTAGTTTCAAACTCATAATCTCCCTGCCTGGCCTCCTGAATTCTGCTATTGTAGGAAGTGGCACCATACCCAGCATTTAGAATGGCTGTTTTATGATGCAAGATCACTTGTAGAGTTTGTCTTTGTGTGCGTGCGTGCGTGCGTGCGCGCGCACACGCTCATACTCACTGTGCTTAAACCCAGAAGTCTGTTAGGAAGAAAGGTGCCCTGCCTCAGTTGTGCTAGTCTTGAAGGCACTTAATGTATGGTGTAGCCTATTGATAGCGATTGCTATTTGACATATCTTGTTGCAGTACGAGCAGTAAGGGAAGCACTGACATGAAGTGCTCTGCGAACCACAAAGAATTCCACAGATGACTAGATTTCCTCCTGAGACAAATGCCAAGCAATGTAAGCAGTCATACATACAGAAAGACTCTGGAAAAGCTGTAGAAAATGCTTGCATAGTTAGTGTGACCTTATAGCATGCCAGTACTGCAGCCGGGAGTACCTTGCTTCTGTTCTGTTGGTCGTTGTCGCTGAGCCTTCTGAATGTCACATCACATTATCAGTTTCTCATGATGCTACTTCGCACCCACCAGTTCAAACAGAGCACAGTGGGTAGCACTGCTCCTTCCTGGCCTGCATGTCCTCCGTTGATCTGAGCTGCTCAGCAGAGCTAGTGTGGATGAGGGTTCTAATGATACACTGGAGGGTCTTTATGAATTTCAAATGTCTCTCGTAATGAGATGAGGCAGCTAAAAACCAACCTACCGAACCGTTTATGATATGTCAGGTAGGGATTTAGTTTTCATAATCCAGGATGGCTCATTATACTGCACCATAATCATCTGAAGATTAACAGCAGACATGATACAGTAAGAGGGGAAGCCTGTGCTCACGCAGGCCTGCTTCCCTTGAATCCTTCTCAGCATCCATTCTGTAAATGTGACCTTTGGGCTTTCTGAGAAGTTCAGGGGAGATTTTAAAAAACAGAATCTGGAACTTAACAAAAAATTTAACTACATCTAAATAAGAGCAGACGCTTCCCCCAGCACACAGTATACTATAAAACCAGACCCAAGAATACAGCTGAGGGCTGCCTACAACTGGAAGTGCTCAGGGCTGGATTCTAGCACAGGCCATGTCCAGATGCTCCAGGTCTTCCAAGGCTACAGTGCTCTAATCAGCAGTTGCCATCGTATTCAAGGCATTTTTTTTTCCTGTAGATACCCTTACTGGCTTTGTTTCCTTTGACAAGTGAAGAAGTTCTGAGCTACGTGAAAGGTAGATGGCGTCTTTTATGGGATGCCAACCCATGCCTGTCTCCTATCAACACTGTTTCCCTTGGCCAACTTGACACAACTAGAGTCGCCAGGAAGAGGGAAACTCAATTGAGAAAATGCTTCTATTGGCCTATGAATAAGTCTGTGGGGCATTTTCTTCATTGATGATTGGATTAACGTGGAGGACCCAGCCCACCATGGGTGGCACTACACCTGCACAGGGGATCCTGGGTTTTATAAAAAGCAAGCTGAACACGCCAGGAAGGAACACTTCTCCATGGCTGCTGCTTCAGTTGCCACCCCCAGGTTCCTGCTCTGAGTTCCTTCACTGACTTCCTTCATGATGGACCATTTATCAGCTGTAAGCTGACATAAACCCTTTCCTCCCCAGCTTGCTTTTGCCCTTGGTGTTTTATTACAGCAATAGAAAGTAAACTTAGACATCTGGATGCTATGTCTTAGTCTAATGTGTCCATGTCTGAGATCTCTTGGCCTTTTTCATTCCCCTGTTCCAACACTCTTTATTCCAAAACTCTGTATTCCTTCCTGTTTTTCACCCAGTTTGTATGCAAACTTCATAACTTGGTTATTCTTCTCCACTGTCTTTATCATAAAAAAATACTTATATTTCATTCATTTGGGCTTTAATGGCATCTAAGAATTAAGGAAAAGTTTCCTCTTAAAAGGAAATTTGGATTTGTGTCTGAGAAATTTGTAGATAACTTTAGTTTGTTTTAGTTTTACTTACAAACACATCGTTACACTTGAGTCCATTGAGTCCTGTGCTGTTGAAAATGCATGTTAATGACAAAAAGCATCAATAGTGTTCCTGCTTCTTTTAAAGTGAAACCGGGAGGAGCAATATGCAAAGGCTCACTTCAGGTATCATCACTCACAGTGGCCTGCTGTGCTACAGCTGACAAACTCATAGCTTTACCAAACCGAACCCTGAGCTGCCTGCTCTCCTGGTCAGCAAATGGTAGACAGATGAGAACGACAGATTTCTCCCACTCATTTCGTTCTAAGTGAGAAGGTGAGACACACACACACACACACACACACACACACACACACACACACACACA
>OU015753.1:82655984-82699457 GCA_907169655.1 Acomys percivali
GCCACAGAGTCCTTCCCACTTCCCTGGGTGTGTTTGTTCCTAGCTTGTGATGTATTGTTTTCCGAACAGACGAGTGATAGGTGCCTTATCTGCAGCTGCCCTGGTGGCTCTTCTGTAGCCCAGCCCAAAGGGGCTCTCGGCCAATTCCTGTGTGCACAGACTTCTCTAGGGCTGTCTAAGGACTCATTAGTGTAGGAGGTGACAGAAAGACATCTCAAAAAGCTGAGTAGGTGACCACAGTCGTTTTGATTTTGTTTTTTCTTAATGACTTCTAGGCTGTGAATAGCTCTATGATCAATATCTTTATACTAATTCCAGCTAAAATCCAAAATGCTATATTACATTGACCAAAATAAAATAACTAGAATTTAGTGTTACCGCTTAGAGAATGTGATGGTATCAAAAGATACAGATGCTGTCCCATCCACATCCTGTTATCTTACATTTCTCATTAAGTGCACTGATGTATCTCCACTGTATATAAATACCTTATAAATAAATACAGAAGCCCTTCATCTGGGTTTTTTAGGCAAAAGAAAACTCTTACGAAAAATGTACAAGTACTAAAAACTTTAAAACCAAGATAATGAGCCATTAAGCATGTTCTACCTTCTAACTTCCGCAAGATTATTCTCATGGTGATTTGTAAAGTTGAAATCCGGAAATTGTGTGTGCTCCTAAAAGTTCAGAGCCTGAAGATGCCAGCAGGAGGAAAGCTGTGACCAACCTGATCCCTGGCTCTCAGGCTACTCCTTTTCTCTTCCATGCCTTCGCCCACCATTCACCTTTATGTAGTTGAGTTTATAGAACTCACAGTCTCCACTGCTCACAGGCACTAACTCCATGCACATCCCATAAAATAACCACATATGTTGCTTAGTTTTGACTGTTCACTTGACTAAGTTAAGAAACACCATTAAAGCATTTTATGTAGTTGACTTTATAGAACTCAGTCTCCACTGCTCACAGGCACTAACTCCATGCACATCCCATAGAATAACCACATATGTTGCTTAGTTTTGACTGTTTACTTGACTGAGTTAAGAAACACCATTAAAGCATTAGTAAAGCACACCTTTGGAGGGTGTCTGTGAAGGCATGAACAGTGAGGTTTAACTGAGTAGGAAAGATGCATGCTGAATATGGCTGGCACCGTCTCCTGAGCTGAAGAAGAAAGTGGACAATCAGGGTTCCTCATTGCTCTGCTTCCTGCTCTGCTGAGACTTGTGAATAGCTCTGATGCCCAGCCCTCTTCCTCACTATGGTGAACTCCATCCCCCACCCCTCAAGCAAGTAAACTAGCCCTCCCTCCTCTTGGGCTGTTTCTTGCCAGGTATCAGCACACAGCAACAAAGAAAGTAGCTAACACGTCATGGCACTGTCCTGTGTTCCAATTTGCTGTCGTGGGTGCCAGTGATATGACTCCCCTTCAGAATGGAAAGAACTGGGGGAGGGGAAGACCGCTGTCTTCAAAGGGAGCTAAAGTCACAAGGGCAGAAAAGCCCTGGGTCTCTTGGCATCCCAACCATGGTCTAAGTCTGGACAACTGAGTTTGCAGGATGGCTTGTTCTCTTAGACTCACAGATTCCTAACTGCGAGACCTGTAGCCAGAGAAGAAAGATCTAAAATGCCTCCTTGCTCGGTACTAGGTCTTTCTGTGTTTGAGGGGAGGCTTTTAAAAATAATCCCCTGCTTTTACCAGCTCCTTTAAGAAAATGCCACACACATACTTCCACATTCCCTCACACTGTTAGGGCTGTTGGCTCCATTTCCGTAATGCTTACACCATCTTACAGTGGTTTCTGTAGCTAGAATGTTTATTAAACCGAATGACGAAATGGTATAAATAATGCCATTATTATTAACAGTATTTGTTTTGTTTTGTTTTGTTTTTGCCATTTTAAAATGTTTTTTTATTTCTTTTTTTTTTATTAATTTATTCTTGTTACATCTCAATGGTTATCCCCTCCCTTATATCCTCCCATTCCTCCCTCCCTCCTATTTTCCCCTTACTCCTTTCCCCTATGACTGTGACCGAGGGGGATTACCTCCCCCTGTATATGCTCATAGGGTATCAAGTCTCTTCTCAGTAACCTGCTGTCCTTCCTCTGAGTGCCACCAGGTCTCCCCCTCCAGGGGACATGGTCAAATGTGAGGCACCAGAGTACGTGAGAAAGTCATATCCCACTCTCCACTCAAGTGTGGAGACTGTCCTGTCCATTGGCTAGATCTGGGTATTAACATTATTTGTACTAATAAGGTACTGATACCTAAAGTACTGACTCAGCTTTTTCTTTCTCTTTCCTCTCGTGTCGTGTCTCAGCAGGGGTAGAGTTAAATAGGGTAAACCCAACTCATTTCCTTCAGATTGTCTCCCCCCCCCCCCATAACTTATTCTTCTCATTCGTGTTCTACAGATTGTTTAGAGTGCATATTTTCTTGTGAACAGCATGATTAAAGGATAAATTTTCATGAGGATCTATTTCTAGTCACAGTATGTGGCTATTTTGAAGTTGGGCAATATTAGAAGAAATCGTAGAAATCATCTAGCCAATCACTTCACAGATTAAAAAAAAAAAAGAAAAGAAAAGAAAAGAAAAGAAAAAGCAGCATATGTAATATGGTGAGGCGATAGAGAAGACAGTGACAGAACCATGCTAGAATCTGCTTCGTTTGATTGCAGCCTTGTGGGTTTCACAGTCTAAATCCACAGTGTCCAATGCAAGGCCTACTAACTCCGTGTGACGACTTCAAAATCGGTTTCAGCAGATCAAAATTAAAGCTTCATTTCTGAAACTACACCCGGGACGTGTCTGCTGCTCAATAGCCATGTGCGACCAGTGGCTCCCCTGCGGGATTAAGCAATACAGAAGGTTTCCATCCTCACTAAGCCTCCCAGTAGGCAGCACTCACTGCACTCCCTAGACAGAAAGTGGCCTGAACACATGAGTCTATACTGTGCTCTCACATTTAAGGCATCTGTGAGTCACAGGAGATGTAGATTCTAGGGGCAGAATTTCTCAGCATTGTTGATTTTAAATAGAGGAAGACCTGAGACTCCCCTGTATACACACATTTTTCAACTGAGTGCCATGTGCTGTGATAGGCCCTCACGCCCCATGAATCTCCTCCTTTTATGGCATCCAAGGGAACCATGTAATCATGGAGGGCAGAGGAGCCTATTAATGCTTCCTTCCTTAAGGGTTGGTTCCACTTTGGGTTCAGCACTAAGAAATAATTTATTAAGTATTTAGAAGGGATAGCTGTGGGTATCTGGTGACCATAGGGTCTCTGCTTTGGAACCTGATAGTAAAGATGCTTCAATGTCTAGATCTGCCTTTCATCTGTTTGTGCTGTTTAATGATCCATTTTTCATCTCAGGTTCTGGTTTTGTCAAGTGATGAGAAAAATGTATCACCCATTTAATTTCCTGAGCTGGAAGAAACCTCCCTTCAAAAGGTCACAGCCTCATGATTTTGAGAAATACCAGGATATGTGTTGCCCTAGTTTAATATTTCCCCTAAGTCAGCACATGAGATGGGGCAGTCAGAAAACATTTGCTCTTTTAAAAAATAACTACTAATTAGACATTTTTCCATAAAGCACTTACGAACAAATGTGATGCCATATCATTGACAAAGTGTGAGTTTTAGAAGAATTTTTTCAAATAGTAGGAGTTATTAGGGAGAGATGTTACACAAACAAAAAATTCCTAAATATAAAAATAGAAACAACTGCTTCCAAGCTAAGAACTCTGTCTAGTTGATAGTGTTATATTTTGAGTGCCAAAATAATGATATTTAGTAAATAGTAATTTTAATTTTTTGTGTTTCAATTTATTCAATGATTACTTAAGATGGCCAAGATGTAAAACATGTGGTCTGAGAGTGCTTCTACTGAGTCAATTGGATTTTAATATGTAAGTGTATTAAAGTATAATCAATCAACAGGCATTGGAATGAAACAGAAAACAAGATTTGTCTAGGCATCTTGGAGAAGTCCCACAAAGGATGTGGGTCATGACCCTGAGTCCTGGAAGAGTGATTAAGAAGTTTAGATAAAGGCTAGTAGGAAAAGGAAATAAATTTCATGGGAATATAAATAAATATGGCTGAAGACAGGGCCCATGAAAAACTTGGTACATGTAGCACTGAGATATAGCACTTTTATCCCAGCATCCCTCACAGCTATTGTATTACAAGATCATTGGCCTTGGCGTAGAAGGCAGCACAGCAGCAGTGTCTTGCACCCTATACAACAGTCTCTGTCTTGGTGCCTCTTTATGCTTAAGCAATAAACTCCAAATCTTGGACATCTTTTTTGATTCAACCACAGATATCCATGGTAGATAGAATTTCTCTGTCTTTTAGCCTTCAAGTTGGAGATGGATGTCTATAAAAGTGAATCTTAAAATATTTCTTATGTGAGGCAAACTGCCCTTGTGTGTTCCTTCTCTATAAACCAATGCTACATATTTTGTCGTCCTGTGGTGCATTTAACTAGGTTAATTAATATCTTTCAAAGAGTTGTGATGAAACTCATAACACCAAACCATGGAGAAAGTCCAGTGCTTATGTTTTATGGTTACATACGATACACATCTCATCATTCTTTCCATCAAATCAACTTTGAAAAGCACTTCCCTTATTTGCGCTTTTATTAAATCAAGGAAAAGTTTAAGTCAAAAGGAAGCCATTTTAAATGGCTTAATACTTTGGGCTTCTGTCCTCTCAACCACACGTTTTGTTTTTTTTTCCTACAGAAGCTGATTGTATATTCTTGTATCCAGCAATGACCAGCAGCTTCCAGCACTTTGGATTTTACTGTTAGTCATCAGGGACAGAACAGGAACTGCATCCACCCCTACATCATTTCCTAATAGCAGGCAACCAGAACTTGCTTTAAAACATCTCCCAAGGGGCCCCCTGAAGCATATTGTCTAGCTATATAACATCCTGTTTAAGCAATTAATACCTTAGTCAAATCTGTGCTCATGTTAGTAGGGTCAGAAAAATTAATTTTTTCCCAAATAGTGATCTATCAAAGAAAATGTTTTGTCAAACATATGTAAACTAGGAATAGGCAATGCATGATGCTTGTAGAATCATTTTCTTCTTGGCTGCCTGCTTTGAAGATTCTTTTGGATTGATAATTCTACCCACTGTCCGTGTGTCTTCCTGAACTGCATTAGAGACCTCAGGCTGATGTACATACACCGTACATGGTATAGGGAAGCTCAGGTGATTTTTTTCTTTATTGTTCTGTAGAAACTATGAAATTAAATCACTTGGGAGGAATTTAATGACTCCAGTAGTTTGGGAGCTACTGTAATAAGCCCGTAGCATTGGCATGACTCAAGTGAGCAACAGAGTAAAACAAATTATGTCATTCCTATCTTGAGATACTATTGTATAAGGTTTAAGGAAAAAGAATTGACTGTATGTATTCCTTTAGTCATTCCTATAATTTTAATCACAGTCAAAGTAAGCACATTGTGGTCATGTGATTTCAATCTATCTCCATCCATTTCCCTTTCTCCTTCCAACACCTGCCAGCCACCCTCAAGTTTCTTTGACATTTTACATGCTCCTTGCTTTTGGCCTTTGCAATTGTCCTTTTTCCACCAACATTCTTCTTACTCAGCAGGCATGTGGTCTGCCTGATGAAGCTCTCTTCAAGAGTCAGTTTATCATGGAGTCTTCACAAAGCTGCTAGTTTAAAACATCTACTCCCATCCTCATACACTACCATGTAACATGGTAATACTGGTCATAAATTCTATAAAAAAGTCCTACCACCGTGGTGCTTTGGAGAATGAAGAAGCAGCCCTAACCCCCAAACTCAGGGACACTGAACCCGGATATATGGAGTTGGTGCAGGAGGGAGGGTCCGATAAAATCCCAAGTTGTAACAACAATCCAGAGTTGTTGAGAAGCTTATGTGGTGAACTACAACTCTTATCCTGCTCTGACCTTTTCCCAATAGTTACAAGGTTGTCAGCAGATGTTTAAACAGCCTTTTAAAGGAAGTGCCCTTGGGCAGCTGTGTGCAGAAAGACATGGGGAGACAAAAGGCAGAGAGACCGTTAGATAGATGGCACGCAGACTAGGGAGGGAGGACAGGACTTTGAAATGAGCACAACTGTGTACCACAAGGGGAGGGACACACCTAGAGGTCTGATGGACCCAGGCAGGAGGAGTCAAGGGGCCACAGGCCTAACATGCTTTTAGTTAAAGGCAAACACTTCCTTGAGAACTATTATATTTGTTCAACTTATTTTCTCACTGTATTCTGAATGCTGTATATAGTCTATTGGAGTGGAATTTAGCAGAATTAGTGAAAATAAGGACAATCAAATATATAGTACTATTCTTGCTTTAGGCATCTATGGGAACTTTGTTTTGCATAATGCTCTGTGAAATGTTCTGGCAGATCATGACGATGATGATCTAGGGATGCATTGATGATAATAGCACTCCTCCACACCTAAAATTTCTCAATGACTTTTTAACACTTTAAGTAAAGTTATTTCCACCTCATCAGGTATTCTGTATCATTCAGAATCTGTATTGACATTAGAATGTTTCAGGGTTCAAATTAAACTTGGTATTTCTTAAGTTAAATGTAAAGAAATCTACCTTAATATGTTGATAATCAGCACGTAGTATAGTTTATAAGTTTAAAACATATAGAGATTATTTTGAAAAAATCATTTTTTTTTTGGTTGTGTGAAAAAAATACTCAAAGTATAAATGCACCTGCCAAGGAAAGTGTCTAAGAAGAAGCATTGTACTAAGAAAACTGGACCAAATGGATTATAACTCTATTTTGATAACTGTTTTATCCAAACTAAGTGAATTATTAGCATAACACTAAATAGAACTGCTTTAGAAGTCTTGAACTAGTGAAATCCTAATTTTAGTAATAAAAAGAAGCTTTAGGTTCACTAGTGAATAATGCATTTGTGCCATTCTTAATCTGAGCCATTGTTCAGGCTGAAAGTATAAGTTTAAGATTAGACAAGCTGGGCCAGCAGATAAAAGCACTTGGTACCCAAACCTAGTGGCCTTAGTTCAATTCCCAGAACCACATGCTAGGAAAGAAGGGAACCCTGCCAGTTTTCCTCTCATTTCCACACATCCATCATAGAATGCATGTATCCACATTCATTCACACACACACACTCACTCTTAGAAAGATTAGCTGAGCTAATGAATGATTCTATAGTACCTCCTGTTACTTTATAAATTTACATTTGTGCCGGAAACAAGGCTAATCAAATGCACATGTCTTAACTAGCTGCTAACAATGTGCCTTAATTTCAAAATTGATTTTTTGAACAGGAAACCTTACGTTATAAGTTTATATTTAATTACTACATTGTCACAGATATATAGCAGTGTCGTCAATTTAAATATATTTAAAACATACGTAAGAAAAATCTTGTTTGGTGCAATAAACTGAGGGTGTGCGTGTGTGCATGTGTGTGCTCATGTGTGTGTTGCTGTGTGTATGCACAAATATTTGCATATTTACTCAAAAGTGTCTTTACCTTTATTCTACTTTACTTCTGAGCCCCTTTTGGTAACAGATGATGCTTGGCTCCTTACCATTTTTCCTGCAGTGAGATTTAAAAATGATATGTACATTTTTGGTAACTGAGACTATATCCTGGCAGTACACTTGCAAATAATCTATAAGACATGTATTCATAATTCAAAATTAATGGTAAATCTTTTTTTAAAAACTGCTTTTATGAGTTTACAAAAGTAACACTAGTTACTGAAGAAAAAAAATATATTCAATTTCCTTGGTTATTTGATGGTTTTTTTTCTTAAATATTGCATTAAAACATGCTAGTCTAATTTTATGTGATTTGTCTTTCTAAATCTCTGATTTAATATGACCATGCAGCAAAGACCAAATTAGAAAATGCCTATGGATGTTAGTCTCCATTTAAAATACTTGTGTAAAATTCTATTTTCCTTTGACATGGTCCCCTGAAATGGAATACCCAACTTTAGTGAACAATGTTTTTTTTCAAGTGACAAGGTTACTTTTACAACGGGAACACAATCTTTGTGAATTGAGCATATACATCCTCTGTCTAAACGCTGGAGAAATGCACTTCTCGCCATAGAATTTCCTTTCCAAGCTCGGCGTGTCAGGAAGGGAAACACCCCGGGGACACTTGAGAAGATGGAGTCCTGGAGGATGATAAACTCAAGGCTTTTCTTCATTCTCACATCCCCTATCATAGCTTGCCACTTCTGTCCTTGCTTAGCACTGACATTCATTTCCCAAACAATTTACACAAAGTGAGGAAGTGATTAAACGTGTTTATGTGCTGACGGGGAAGAGCTGGTGGAGAGGCTGATATAGATGCAAGGGTAATTGATTGGAAAAGGTCCCCCTGGGCAGACGCAAGGATGGATTCCAGAGTCAACCTGATGAACTGGCCTCACAAGGAGGATAGGGGCTCTTCTGTCTCTGAGGTGCTTGTGGCCTTGGGTTGATGAGAGGGGATTTATGCCTGATGCCCCCCCCTTTTTTTTTCTTTGCAAAATCTAAAATGGAGATATTGCAAGCGGAGGGAGGGAGATGGGTGGGGAGGATGCTCACAAATATGCAGATAGCGAGCCTATTAAAAACACGGTTGGTGGTTCTGGTTGCTTGACAAAGTCAAGACGGAATAAAAGTTGATACGACGCAACTTGTATTCAATACCCCGAGGCTGATTATAGAGGAAATGAGTCTTCCTGTGAGAGCTGCTCGACAGCAGAGGGGAACAGGTTCTCTGGGCGTTTCTAAACACTGTGTCTATTTAATTTTTTTTTTAATTCATGGACCATTCTTCCCCTAATGATCATTCTTATGTTTTATGTCACATTACAGAGTATGAATGTCAGATGTTGACTAGCGGAAATGTCCCACAATGAAAATAAGCCTTCAGGGTAGTATGGTGGACCGAGGGGCTTTTGAGTGAAATAGTAGCATCTATAAAGTCACTAAATGCACCCAAATCAAGTACCTTTCTTAAGGGACTAAAAAAAATGTTCAATATCTTTATTTTAAAATAGTGTAAAGGGTTAGAAATAAGGTTGTAGCTAGCTCTGTGTTCTTTTTTCTGTCTGAAAGCCAGTCCTTAATCTAAATAGAGCAAACACATCCTGACACTGGCTTTGTAGTTGAAGAACTGCTTAATTTCCTAACTGTCACATTTGCATTTTCTAAGTAAATATTCTCCTTCATCTCACTAAATACTAAACATGGCCCGAGTCTGGGGATCACAGTCTGACAACAGCTGGCAACGTCCCTGTTCCCTTTTCAGGGGCATATCAGGTGCTGCCTTTAACCTTGACCTCCCCTAGTTTGTAAACAAGGTTTTGTTTATGGGGGTCAACTGACTACATTTACTAAGAGTAAAACACAGCATGCTTCTCCCAATGGTGACTTTCCTGCGAGCCTGTTTCCCAGGGTTTGCTGTAGAGGCCCTGGGTAATGTGCAGGTGTTCTAGGGGATGAATGGTGTTGTGTATTGACAGTATCCCTGACCCTCAAAATGGGCCTGATTTGATAGATTGGTAGGTATATAAAGAAACAAATGCAAAGGGACCCAAAACATTTTCTTTCTAAAAGAGAAAACAAATCCCTCTGGCACGTCTCTAGTGGTTTTCAAAAAAAAAAAAAAAATTACAATATACATATATTTGAAAAACCCACTTTGGATTTCCAACTGAGAATTTTCCTTTTTGGTATATTTTAATACAGCAAAGGGAACCTCATAGAATAGGATGGTTTGCTGGTTGTTGAAAAGGATTGTTGGTTGGTTATCTAAGCTTGAGTGGCAGAATTATTATGTTAATTAGATTGTGTTTTCCTCTTTTAGGGACCTCTGGGGCCTCCAGGACAAAAGGTAGGGTGTGCATATCAGTGTTGAAAAAGTGTTCAAACTCTTTTGTCTAATGAGAGTTAGAGAAGTGGGTGAAATTAGGACCATAAGCCCTGCTGAAGGAGTCAGTCTCCTCTGTACATTCTACTCTCTAAAAACATTGTATTATTATACATTGGAATGTCCCTTAGATTTCCACTCTACTTCATTGTACAATATTCAATGAGTCCAGAGATGGCTTTTTGAGCTGTCTGCTGAACTTGTAGGCTGTGGACTATTTAATTCAAATGTTGGTAACACATTCTGACAGCATTTACAACATGAAGGATCATGTGACACTGCTAGTTGATTGCTGGCCTTGGTCAAATATATAACTGCCAAATGGCCACAGAACTGACCCTAATAGAGGATATGCTTGTTGGTTGATTCACTGTGCTGCTTGGCTCACTCCGTGTCCCCCTTGGCTGAGGTAAACTGAAGAGTGACTTCCTGATTACAATTTCAGCCTTAGCCACAATCACCAAATTACACTGTAAAGGGGAGGACCTAGGATTCTGAGATTCCCACCAATGGTGCTGCAGTGAATGCATTAAGAGCAGATAGGTGGCCCTTGGCCAAGGAACACCACTAAGTCCCGCTCACTGCTGCTCACCTCCCACCCTGAATGGGGAGGGAGAGGATGTTCTGCTTTTGGGAAAACTCGAGAAGACAATTGTGTTGTAGCAGGTGGGAATATGATCGCTCTTTAACCCTGGACTCTATCAAAGATAGAGACTTTTTATCCCCAAGTGCCAGGCATGTGGCATCTGTTGAAACACAATCCTTCAAACCAAGTCAGGGCCCCTACACTGAGAGGCGTCTTGCGTGTCGGAACAGTTTGTCCCTTGCAATAATGTCTCTATTAAGCTCAGTGTGAAATTGTAAAGCTAGCCTGATCCACGCACAACCAGGATAAAATGCCGGCTCCAGGCTTCAAGACCTCCTTTAATTCTCAACCCACAGGATCATGGGCTGCATTAAGGAACCTGCCAGCTCAATTTGTTTGGCATATACTTTTTCTCCAGTGGGCTATTTTTAGAGCTGTTTCATGATTATCATGACTATTTAATAAAATCTTTCTCCCATTAGTATAAAAGAAATTTAATATGCAACTAAGGGAAAAAAAGTGTTTTCTTGTTCTATATTAAGAGTAAGCAATAAACATAAACAAAAACAAAAAAATAAAACAAAACAAAAACCCAAACCAATCAAACCAAAACACAAAACAAAAAGGGGAAAAAAAAACCAAAACATAAAACACCTTCTACAGAGCCTAAAAATAGGAAGGGCCAGGAGGAAATGACGTATTTATTAATGTTCCCTTTATTCATTTCAGTACCATGGTTATCTCAGGTAGTGGCTGGTTTTCCTACCCTCAGTTTAGCCATCTATATTGAGCTGTTTGTTTTTGGCCAGTTTTATGTGCTCATATATACATGTTCAGAGACCTTCAACTTCAACATACAGAAGTTGTGTTGCTCTGGATCAGTGCACAACATCTGTGATGCTTTCTTGAGTCCACTCTAGAAGCCATATCACTTCCTGAAAGCCCAGATGTTACATGGTCCAAATAGAACATACTTAAGTTTCCAGCATAAGGCCTTCATATAGTAGAACAATCAGTTACTTTTGAAATTATCTTCTGTTCTGTATTCTATAAATGTGACAAGTTCAAGAGTTGCTGCTACTGCCCATCTTGGTCCAGGTTAAACTATGAACTATCATCTATGTCTTTAAAGCAAAGTTTAGAGCCATGTGGCCTCCTGAAAGTTATGGCTTTCAATTTATATGAGACTTTAAATTGTGTTGGAATTAAGTGAATATTTGGAAAGAATATTAAAGCTTATCTCTCCCTCCTGGGAAAGTGGGACTATCTGCCTGGATCACTAAGTATCAGAGCACAGTGGATAAAATCTAGAAAACACAGCCTTAAGACTTTCTGTGTGGGAGCTATAGTATGTTTTAGCCATGTGATACTGTGGCTGACATAACAAATGCTACGCAGATGTAAAACAGAAACATGGCGTGATCATGATAGCAACTCAGTTTAACCCTTTGCTTCCTTAGGGTTCCATTGGAGCACCTGGGACCCCAGGCATGAATGGGCAAAAGGTAAGCTTTGCTGATTGGAACATTTATCACAGATTGGAGACCATTAAAGTCACAGACTCTTTCTAGGGAGTGATGTCATTAATATGCTTATATGCCTGCTGATACAGGAAAGCCATAGAACAAATGTCCAAATGTGTTGGCTTTAAAGAAACCATAATCCCAAATTAGAACTGTTCCATTTCATTAAGTTATTACAGATGATGTAAGGGAGATGCTGTGCTTAACACTCAAGCAAGACACACTAGTTCATTCAGGTCATGGGTAAATTACTATGTGATTAACAAAAGTTATTTATATAAAGAGAACCCATTAAAACATTCTGAACCAGAACACACACACACACACACACACACACACACACACACACACACACCCCTATGCATACACATATCTCTTTGCATGTGTATTTCCATAGCACATTTATCATTTGAAGAAGGTATCCTGTGTTATGCCACAGGTAAGCCTGATGTCTGTGCACTTGACATGCCTACCTACCAGCTCTCCAGTCTGGAACCTCTACAGAAATGAACAAAGCTACTATGGGAGCTAACAAAACCCAGAGCTGGCTCAGCCCTCCAGGGGACTGGAAGCTGAGCTTGGGACATTCCTGTCTCCCTCTGGGCTCTGGATCTAGCCCTTAGAAGTCTCATGGCTGATGCTCATCTTCCAGAATATTTTAAAGCCTTGTACCCTGGACCAAGTTCTGAAATCACACAAGGATCCCAGATCTCACCAAGAGAACAGACTTATGCACGGCCTTTCATCTTGTTCATCTCTCTATCTCTCTTAGGACCTCTTAAACCTACAAAGTAGCTAAGAATATGAGCTGGCACCTGCATGCTATGTAGATTTTGCCAAAGCCTTTGCATGCTCTGGCCTCCTTTCTGCCTTAAAGGTCCATGTAGAGATTATATGTATTAATAAGCCCTTATAATAGTGTCTGCTATTATGCTATAAAGCTTTTCCTATATTTCATTTTAGTGAATGTAAAAGCTTAAATGACCTGCGTTTCAAAGAGGCAATTCAACATTACTCAAATTCTAAGGGAAATTAATATTCCCAATCAAGGTTCATAGCAACCTTACTGTACAAACCAAACACTGAGTGCTCCTCCACAGCCGACCCATTCAGGCTTCAGTAAAATGTGCACTTCCCTTGCTCACCCCATCCTGGAAAACACTGCAGATCACCAAGGGGAAACATGATCAAAAAATTAAAATCGTTTGCTATAAAGGAAGATTTGAAGGTCGTATAACTTGGGATGTTTTTGACATTGGTGAAGACCAGACCTGCCTGCACACGTAATGTTCTGTTTTGTCTTTGTTGTTGTTTTATCTCTTGTTCAGTGTTGAGAGCCATTGTGAATATTTATAGAAACCTTTAACCTGAGAGAAAACACCTTGAAAACTATCTTTTTGAAAACTACTTATTTTTTATTTTTACAAGAAAATATGCCATTTCCTCAGAAAGGGAAAAAATGTGACAGTTTCTTGTCCTAGCAACTGAGTTTAAATTATGTTATCAAGGAAACAGCAGTGAATATTCACTGATTTATGTACCACAATATATCTTTGGAACATTTTAAACGTGTTTTCTTTAAAGTAGAGAGAAGCCAGCATCCCACTTTTATAAAGTATCAGTACAAGGCAGTGAGATTTCATTTTTCCCACCTTATAGATCTGGGACCAAAATGCTGTGGGTAGAACATCCCTTAATCCTCACTAACATGTAAGATTGTCATGGCAGCTGGATGAGTACAGAAGGGATCTCTGTCACCGAGACAACCAGTCTTTGTGACAGTAAAAGCAAAGTTGGCAAGTGTGCAATAGTTGCGGTGTCTGAGACCTGTCTTAAACTTCTAGAATGTCTCTTTCTAGGAAGAGAGTTTTCAATCACATCATAATTTTTTGAAAGAACTTCAGTGTCCTATAACCATCTTCAGAAAATGCTTTCTTCCAATGTTACAATTTCACCTTTCCTAAGTTAGCATGTTTGATAGCTAGAAAGTCATTTTCTGACTGCAGTTAGGGGTAGGGTAGGGTGACTTCTAAGCCATTGGAAATTTGGGGAAAATAACATCTACACAGAAAAAAAAAAAAAAAAGGTTTTCTATTATGTTCAACATTTTATTTCCCAGAATAACATTTTCAAGCCATTTAGGTTAACAAAATTGGTGATTGGTTATAGACAATAAACTTGATGATGCCTTAGTTTTACATTTATTTTATTTTAAACATTGGCCATTTTAGTTTGTAATCTGTCTGTTTACGTACTTATTCTGATATGGATCTGTGAATTATTTTCAATAATGCTGATGATGGTCTCAGTATACTCACACAGATACAAGTCAGTGCCCATTGAAGGTTGCAACGTGGTATGGAAAGAACAATGTGCCTGGTACCCATCAGATGAGTCTTCTGCACCAGGTTCATGCTCTGCAAGTGGCATGGCTCATAAAATGAGATTTGTGATGCCCACCTATGCAGACTATGTAAGTGATGAAGACTAAGTAACATGTATTTACGTCCTGGTCTTCCAATCTTTGTATTGTACTGAGTAAAAAGACTTAGAAAGCAGTGACATGGTATTAAATTCTGACCTAGCTTCTTCTGGCATCAGCTGACAGAGGCATGCTGGGACCTTCAGTGAAAAGTTGGGAGGCGGCAGTGTATTGCAGTGAGAACAGGACCTCCTAGCCTGAGAGGGAAGTCTCCATGTCTTTGCCTGGGCAGACTGTGCAACCTTACTATGGCTCTGGTATAAAATACAAGAGGCCCTGTGGTGCTAACTGGACAAGGAAACTAAAATCAATGTTATTAATAGATATTCAATATCTATAATTATACTAACATGTTTTAGGAGTCTCAGCACTTCAAGTCAAACAGTAAGAAGAGCCCCTTGAAGTCAACATAGGATAAAAATTAATACACAGAGATACAAAAGAAGCTAGAGTCTCCCTCTATCCCATGGCCTTCCCAACTGACCTTCTACGTAGTACACCCAAGTATAGTGTGAGTAGCCAGAATGTTTCCTGTGTGTACGGGAAAAAGGCCACATGACATATTACTTCAGAACTGCAGCCACCACTGTTAAATTCTACAAGCCTGGAGGTGGTATCCTGTATTCTTTGAAGAGTTCTTTCCTCTCTGGGCTTAAAGTGTAGCTCTATCTTTAAAACAAAAGAAAGGACTGTCCCCCAAAGACACAGATCCCAAAACGTCATCTGTGTCAAGTTGCCTATTCAAGAAGCTTCTAGCATCGTTTGTGCCTAATTTTAAAAGCTGATTTTCCATAATTTTCACTGGTTTCGAGGAGCCAAAACAGGGCATATGTCGTGCAAAACTTTACCCAAAATATAAAAGGTTGCTGCTAGTTGTATTGACCGCAAAAGCAAGTTTTGTAATTCTCATGTGTAGGTCTTGTTGGGTAAAAGTATAATGACCACTTTACTTGTGTGCTGTGATTGGCCTGTACACAGACAGATGCCACACATGGGCTCAGTTAAACCCTGTCCCTGGAGAAGTGCTCTCTGGACAAGTGTAGGCTATTTTAAGTATCGTTATTTAACTGAAGAATCACTTGGCAGAATTTGTGGAATTTTTTACAATTTTTTGTTTTTTAATTTTTATTTAATTAATTTATTCAGATTACAACTCAATTGTTATCCCATAACTTGTATCCTCCCATTCCTCTCTCCCTCCCTCCCACTTTCACACAGTTTTGATAGAATCTTTGGGCATCAATCTTTCAAAATCTACTCTCACAATAGGTGTTAGTTAAATCGTTTATTTTTCTTTTCACTTAACATATTTACCTTACTTGGGTCAAGCACAGTAAACCATCACCAGAACAACTTATTTGAGTAGCAATTAGTGCAAATACCATGGAAAAAAGAGCTAGTAACAGTTAAGCAGTACATGAAAGTCCCAGTATATATATTATATATACATATAATATATATATTCACTAAAAAGAATGTCAACTTTTTTATGCTTAAAAGCAAATTATTTTTGCTATGAAAGCTAGAATTTCTCAGTGCTAGGTCATAAGGTTCGGGCCAAATCAAGAAGAGTATCCAGTGATCTTGGCCACTATATTTTTCAAAGGCATTTTTAGGTCCTATTTTTAAAGTTTAAAACATAACATAAAAAACTGATACTAATGTGTCATCTATGAATCTACCACAGATAGCTGTGTGGTTTTTAAATGACATTAAATTTTCATTAGCTTGTAGCCATGGTATTTGGAATGTCATTTCATCTCTTACCCAGGAGCCTTATAGTTCTTAGCTGACATTCGTCTTCACAGAGTACTTCTAAGGGCATTTTTATTGTAAGTATATTTAGAGAGAAGATAAACTGAAGCTTCCAGACTTGGAAAGGTCAAGTCATTGACCCAAGTCTACACAATTAAACCACACAGTGAACCCAATATTTTAGGCTCGATTCAGTCAGTATAACCACTAAACACAAGGTCTTTCTTGTTTAAATATTTTTAAAAGTCTGAATTAAGGCCTGGAGTTATAGGTCAGCAATAAGTGTGTGCTTGGTGTATGCACGGATGAGATTCCATCTCTAGCACACTCCCATACTCTGGATTAAATTCGTGAAGGATTTCAATATGTTGTAGGTCTGTTTGGTGTAGCCTCTACCAGAACTTGCCAGTGAGCTATTTCATTCTGACTTTCTGTTGTTGTCCATTAAGTAAAAGTACTAAGGAAAAGAAATGGCTGGTTTCTGATTCCACATTAGTTAATGGCTCAAGGAATTTGTCTTACAATAGTTTACTCCTAGCATTGGTTAACGGTGGGAATTGAATTATATTTATTACATTTCTTGTCTTCTTAAATTAGTGATTATGTAAATTAGAACTCTTAAGAACCTAAGACCACTGTTCCTATAGCAACCATGATAACCCTCATCCTTGCTTGTTAGCATCTTCATTCTCCCATTACTCATTCTTCCATAAGATCACTACATCCTTTAGTGTACTTGATACGGTCTCAAACGTTCCATATACTGCTCCCTCTACTCTACAATTGACCCCTCATTCAGTTCATCACGTTAAACAAAACTAACAATGCACCCTTCTTTTATGTAATTAATTTTAAGTCTCTTTCGAGGAAAATATAAGGCTAACTGAATGGACCGTACTTCTTTATGTAGTGATACTTTCTTCTAAACCGCTGCTCCTCCTCGACATCATATAGGAACGTTACAGCCAAACTGAGTGCTAGCTGTCATTCTGAGAGATGAAAACATCGCCACAGAGGAGAATCGGCAGTTAAGGGAGAGAAGGGAAGCCCCTCCCAGGATGTTTTGCAAAAGAGAATAACCAGACTGATGTGGCTGATTAAATCGCATCATCATGAAGTCCACTGACCTGACATTTCAATTTAGAAGAATGTATTTTATAGAGAACAACACAGAAACACTGATGCACTAGGTGTGATTAAATTGCATCTATAGTTAGGAAAAGCCCCCTTTCAAAACCGCGAGCGGGTCTATTGATTCACTTACTGATTTCTTCGATCATTCCCCCATTACTCAGCACTTACAAGTGCCAGGTGCCACCTGGGCTCTGAGATTAGAGCTATGTCAGCCGTCATGGAATTCCCAGAATGGTGGTGGAACACAGAGACTTACAGAAACAATATCCCAAAGCCTGTTAAGTTGCTGTGCTGCTGTTAAGTGCTGTGGTGGAGAAACCCCTGGTAGCCTGCCTGTTAGGAAGGATAGAGAGCACAGCCATAAATAGGTAGCTTTAGGAGACAATCAATGTCTCACAGGATTTGACAAGAGAAAAGAAAACGTTACAGTGTTGTAGTGTGGACAGGGTAAATTATGGACAAACTTGGTCTTAGAATTGTGTGTCTAGAACAGTAATATTTAACCACTGTGGGTTTCATATTTACCATAGACAATTTTTCTCTAAATTCTTTGCCACCAAGTCAATCACAGAACTTATTCTTATATCATTAGCTCTTATCTCTGAATGATACAGTTCATCTTGAAATTTGTATTAAAAAATAAAGCTGTTGTGAAATTAAAATGACTTATTGAAAAAAAAATCCTAGCAGGTTACCATCCGTGCAGCTTCTTTTATTTTAGACCAGGCCAGTTGCCAAGGGGCTGGTAACCGTCATCCAGATGTGAAACAACATTGCTGCTGTTAATTTCTAAGAAAGTTCATTTCTTTCAGCACTTTCTTCTTCTCTGGTCTATAGAGAGAACAGAAATTGTATAATTACTAAACTTATTCATCACCTATTAACTTCCAGCCATGGTTTTAAGTGTTATATGCATATCAGCTCATAGTTCTGATAGCAATGCTGTAAAGTAGGTACTGTGGTTAGATAAGTTATAAGTGAGGACACTGGAGGTCAGAAAGGGTAAATAGCCTTGTCAGTGTCACACAGGGGTTATTAGTAGAGTATGGAATGGTAAGTTGATACAAACCATACACTCAGTGTTCGCGTGACTGTGGACTCACCTTCCAGAAAGTTCAGTTCCCTAATTTGTCCAGTAGGAATTGTAATATGGGTTTCGAAGTCAGGTCAGAATGAACAGTGGAAGGAATGGGTGTGCTTTTCTATTTAAAGAGCTGTGCTCCTCAAGTTGACGATACTAATGCCTCCATGATTCAGAGACCTCTTAGTGCTCCAAATGTATGTGAATACGAAGTATTTCTCATCCTGCCCTTCTTCAATGACCTTTAGAATATTTTCCAGTTGAACATACCATTTCAATTTTCTATTAATAATTAAATACAGTCTCTTTCAAAGAGAAAATATATATCACTCAAATTATATGCAGATAATGCCGTGACCCTTTACTACAGCTCCTCATTTTGCGTTGAGCCCAACTCAGGCTATCTCATATGTGATCCCTCTAGGGGTCACACCCCACAGGTTGGGAACCGCTAGTCTAAGAGTTAGCAGAACTCACGGTAAAAGTTTAAGTCACATAAACTTGACAGCACAGTACAGTGCAGGCTTTGGCTCTGCCGGCTTCAGCATCTGAAGCTGTTGGCTGAGGTCCACTTGCTCTCATCCTTCATCCATCTCTCCTGCTGCTGCTTCACTCTCGTTGCTGCCCTGGGCTAGAAGGAGGCTGGGCTTCAGTTTTCCTTCAATTGTATCTGCATCTGTGGAGGAA
The DNA here is from genome assembly GCA_907169655.1 of Acomys percivali. NCBI lineage: Eukaryota > Metazoa > Chordata > Mammalia > Rodentia > Muridae > Acomys > Acomys percivali. The sequence goes on from OU015753.1 coordinate 82,675,185, forward strand.
GAGTGTCACTCCCCTAAACGTGCAACAATGAACAGAGCACCTGGATAGGTCAGGGTCTCTCTCTCTCTCTCTCTCATCCAGTCACATGACAGATGCTGGTTGCCTTTCATTGCTGTGACTCCTCCCTCTGAGGTGTCGATCCAATCCAAAGTTCCCATGAACACAAACGGTCTAGTTTAGAGAAGACATATGTAACTGGGGAAGCTGAAAAACTATGGTGTAGCTGACTTCTCTCAGTCCTAAGAAACTCTTCCACTCCATACAACCCATTTAATCTAGTTTACCACTTTGTCTTCCCAAGTCATCTTCTGTAAGAGCATATATAGAAGACAACTTTCCACATGCAGAAAGAAAGCTCTCTGAAACGGTGTGCTCTCTGTGTGGTCTTGGCTCTTATTTGTACCTTACCATGTTGTTTTAAAAAGAATCTTCTGGGTGGTTCTCCTGTTAGCTACAGGTGGGCAATACCCTTCTTCTAAGCCTCCTCTGTCCATCTAGGGATGGGCAGCCTATAGAGCCCAGGGGACCTCCTACTCAGAATCCACTCTCTCCACGGCAAGGTACCAGGTATTCCTGCCTCATATGTCCTGACTCTGTTCCCAACATCTGTACTGGTCACTTCTCTCACCCACACTCCCAAGTGTGACCACACAAGAAAGGAGGAAGCAATGGAATCATTGCTAGGGAACACCAGTGAGCAAAGCTTACAGGCAGGGTATTGGTCTGTGTCTTAGGGTTCTCTTATTGCCATGAAGAGACATCATGACCACGGCAACTCTTATAAAGAAAAACATTGCATTGGCGCTGGCTTATTAAGTTCAGGGGTTTAGTCCCTTATTGTCATGGCACAAAGCATGGTGGTATGCAGGCAGAGGTAGCTGAGAGTTATGTATCTGGATCTACAGGCAGCAGGAAGAGATGGTGAGCCACTAGGCCTGGCTTGAGCTTCCGAAACCTCAAAGGCCACCCTCAGTGACACACACCTACTCCAACAAAGTCACACCTCCAATAATGCCATTCCCTATGAGTCTGTTGGGGGGAGGGGTCACATTTATTCAAGCCATCACAGAATGCAAGCACCAAGGTTCTTCCATATGAGAACCAAAGCTGGAGAGTGAGAGAGCGAGAGAGAGAGAGCGAGAGAGAGAGAGAGACAGAGAGAGAGAGAGACAGAGAGAGAGAGAGAGAGAGAGAGAGAGAGAAGGAAGAAGAAGAAGAAGAAGAAGAAGAAGAAGAAGAAGAAGAAGAAGAAAAGAAAGAAGAAGGAGGAGAAGGAGAGAGGAGAAAAGAGAAGAGAAGAAAAGAAAAGAGAGGAAGGAGGAAGAGGGAATTATCATGTGGGGCAGTAAATACCAGACATGGTTCCAACTGAATCTTCACATTGCATTAATACACTCAGGGCAATCAGTGTCCCTCTCGTATATAAACTGTACCCAGATAAACTTAAGTCAGCCATTTTTGATGATCTAAACACTTACCTCTTTGCTTTCTAGCACGTTGTTTTACAAATGTTTTGGTGTACATGGCTGTCTGAATTAGCAGCAGAGGAGTCTAACTTATTGATGAGCAGCTCGCTTCCAAAACCAGCTGATGCTGAGATATATTAATTTATTGACTTATTATGCATTTTTAGATGTTTGCTCTCTTTCTTTAAGCTTGCTGTGTTTGCTTTAGTTGTTATTTCAATCAGCTTAAGGGCCATGTCAACAAATGCTCCAAAGCAGCATACTTGTATTAAATTCCTGGCTGTCATACCTCGCTGCTTTTCTACTAATTAATATCATATTGCCAAAGAGGACAGAGATTCTAATTTGATGGAAGAAGTGTGCTGATGGGATAAACAAGGCAAAACTCCCCTACAGGGATGCCCAGTCCTCTGGTGTGTAACTAAATCTAATTGTCCAGGATGAGGTTTCTGGTTTTCCTTTCATCATGTTCTCTAAAGCCTTCTCTGCCTCCTGAAAAAGGAATATGAAAAGAACAGGTGGTGGGTGTCAAGTAGAAGAAAAAAAATTTATGAACTGATCCACACTGAAGCTGAATCCCCAGGGTGGTCTGGGAGAGGAGAGAAAGGTGAGATGGAAGAGGGAGAAATGAGAAGCCAGTGAGACAGAGACAGGCTGTGCCTGTTTTGAGGCCCCTCCCCAGCTACCCCGGTCCTCAGTTCAGATCTTACCAGTGCCCGAAAGAGGTGGTGGCTGATGGACACCAAGGCTGACACATCCAAATTCGGGGAACCCAAGGATAACATGTACACACTTTATAGCCCCACACTTTATAGAAGACATGTTGTGCCCCGTGCAAGCACAAGGGTCTTGCCCTGTGTCTTAGACCGAAAGTAGAAATATTGGGAGACAACTGAATATTTCCCTAAGCTATCTCAATGTTTAATGCTAAAAAGAAACACGATAAATTGAGGGAGTTTTTAGATACTAGCAGACTTAGTTACAAGAAAAGCAAGATTGGGAATGAGGTGACTTGGATTCTAACCTCACAGCTGCCTCTTTGCTGCTCTTTGTCGCTCAGACTCTGAACTTGCCCTCTCTGAGCACCTGCAGTTCCAGGGACCAAGGCCACATGGGACCCATCACTCTTTCTATCCAATACCTGGTCCTTGCTCCTTGAAGTTATTTTTCTCTCCTCTTTGGATGAAAACAGTACAGTTCTGAAAAGAAATAATGAGAGTGAAATTGTGTTATACTGAAAATTGAAAGCCTAGACTCACTTTTCAGTTCTCACGGGTAGAATGGAAAACTACTGTGACTGAAGCAGTACTGAGCCCCATTCCAGCTAAGTGACCCCCCTCCCATGCTGTCGGTACTCATCTCTCTGAGAAAACCATCCCCTTCTATCCTTCAGGATTCGTCCAAGTTACTACGAAGTAGCAGTACCTAACATGATTGTAAGAGCCTTGAGTGATCTTTTATGTATTAGCATTCTAAAGAGAATTTGGCTTAAAACAACATGAAAGCAGCCAGCCATCCTGAAATGTCAGCCCAACTTACTTGCAGTTTAAATATGGAAGTAAATGATATTCTAGGGAATCACCTTAAAATTTCCACTATAGTAGGAAATCCCTTTCAGTCAAGATGTCCCCTGCCGTTTTACTTTATTACTGTCTATATAATGTCCATGGGGTTTAGAAATATAAAATAGATGGGTAAGTGATCCAACAGCCTTGAAGCCTTGAGACTAGTTCACTTACACACACACACACACACACACACACACACACACACAATAGATAGATAGATAGATAGATAGCCACAAAATTATTAAAGTTGTAGTGCCTAATTTTAAAAAATGGATGCCTACAAAAGAAAAAGGGGGTTAGGAAAGATGGTTCAGCAGCTAAGGACACTTGATGCTCTTGAAGTTTGTTTCTCAGTGGTTGGGGGTGGGTGAGTAGTGTTTCACATCCACGTGGAATTCCAACCTAGAGGTGTGTAGCATCCTCTTCTGGCCTCTGTGGTCACAGGCACGCTCATGGTGCACATATGTACATGCACACAAACATCCATACACATAAAGTAAAAATTTAAAAAGCAAAGAAAATTCAGAACCCTTTTGAATGCAATATAGAAGCATTCAGTTGGTGCCTTAACACGTTTCCAGTGGCTACAAATAAACATTGAAAATTTTTCATAGTGAGAGAACTTGCTAGAAAAATATGACGATATTTCTAGAGATACTTATTTAAACAACCCGAGTATTCAGCAATAAGGAACTGAGTAGAAGATTGGCTGATAGAGTCTAATCAAGCCACTCACAAGACAGTGTCCTGTAGAAACACACCCAGGGGCATGGTGATAGAACACATAACATTATATATGGAACATGCTCGTAGCTGCTTAGAAGGATGTAACTGTGAGTAAAAAAGACTATGAAAGCAGGACAGCATAAAAATCATTCCCACAGAGAGAGGTTATGAGTCTTTTGTTGAAGGCTCTTTTAGCAACGTGAACAATGAGAGAGAAGGAGTCCAGCTTTTAGTCCCTTGGGGTTCATATATCGAGGAAAACATTATGCAGCCACCTCGGCGCTATGTTTCTTTTCCACTTCAATTCTCAGCATGAGTTTTTTCTGGATCCAGGGTTTAACCATGTTTTTTGGACACTGGCTACCATGGTTATTCTTTGAAAGTCTAAACAGAGTTTGTATTGTTCCCTGGCAGTATCTTCTCTGTGCATTGCATCATGAGTTATGATGATAAAGCATCCTGTGGCCGAGTCTTTGAAGGCAGACTCGGTAGCTCTGTTCTGTTTGCAGAGTAAATGATGGTCCTTGTTCAGCTTGAATCTGTTTCCAAGTTCTTGCCCTTTGTTGTGTCCAAATGGCATCACACACACACACACACACACACACACACACACACACACACAAGTTAAGTAGAGAAAATATGAAAAAATATTTGTTATTAATGTACATGTTTTTTAATCTGAAAAAAAACATAAAAATGACCCCCAGGTAACTTGGGAAGAAATCTTTAGAATGAATTAAATTTGTAGTGAACCCCAAACTGCTCTTAAAGTTAAAATAAATACTGTCTTTAAGAAATCAACTTAAGAGGCAACTTTAGTTTTCTCTGGTGAAAGAAGAAAGCTGTCTAGAAGTCAATCACATAGTGGAGGACACTAGGAATGAAATTCTGATGGACAGAATTTGTTTCTGGGCACGGGACTTGGACTTTTTTTTTTTTTTTTTGCCATTGTTGCTATTTTGTTTTTGTTTCCCTTCTTGGACAACAATGGCTGGTTCAGAAAGGATGATTTGTGCCACCATCCTCCTGAAATAGGGAGTTTTCTGGCCAAACAGCCTTTACCTTCTCTTTTAAAGCCTGATCATTCAGTAAGACTGTGAGGGGTAAGTCTGGTTTGTTTTCATTATTTTCACAACACAATTGTAAAACCATTTTTACAAAGCCTTTTTTTTTTAATTTTTTGCTTTTCCACCAAATGTGTTTTATCAAATGAGGTAGGTATTCAAAGATAAGTATTTTCAAAATATATATGTGCAAGTAGTACTTTAAGTCTAATAAAGAAAGTCTAATGATTTCTCCACCCAGAGAGTTTATCATTGCCAAGTGACCTTTATTCATTCAACAAATACTAGTTGTATGATGCCCAGATCCAGATTAGCTGCTAGACCCACTGATGATCCTCACTTCAGCTTTCCTAATGATGAAATTAGCCCAGCTAAATACTTTTTTCTCAAGAGTGTAAAAATTTGGACAGCACTGGGACCAATTATTCTAATAGCTATTTATTCTCTGTTTGTCTATCTCATTCTAAGATGGCCAGCTCATCTCACTGTCTCCATAATGTGCTAGGTTGGTTTGTTTTGCTTAGTAATGTATGCTTTCTGTTTTGAGGGTGAGCCTGGGACACCTGGAGCAGCAGGGCAAAGTGGACTACCAGGACCAAAGGTGGGTGCAGACAGAGCCAAGCTGTCATCTGCTGCATGGTTCCCGGACAGTTGTAAGCTGTCACAGTTTGTAAATTATTTTTCTCGTCATAGTTGGGTAGAATGTTTTGTCAGTGGTATAATATGCTGTCAGAGATCTTTGTAACTAATGACTAAATGATGTTTACGATTGCCATTAGCATTAGACATGCGGAAAAGGAAATAGGATATGATTGTCTAAACAATCATTCCCTATGGGGCTGGGGAAATGATGGCTCTGCAGTTAGGAGCATTCAATGCTCTCTCGCAGAGGACTAGAATTCAATTCACAGTACCCACTGCAAGTAACTCCAGACCCAGAGGATCTAATGCCCTCTTCTGGCCTCAAAGGGTAACAGGAACGCACAGAACACAGACATACATGCAATCAAAACACCCATAAAATAATTCTCAAGAAATATATCTTGTGGGATAATTAAGTGTCATAAGAAAGCCCTCAAAATGACTACTGTTTTTTAATCCCTAATTAGATGTGAAAACGTAGGTCCTATTCATACTGCCTAAAATGTACATATCATCAAGTCCCACCACAGATGATGCTCACAGAGCCACGATGGCTTTTCTCAAGATTTGGCCACCTTCAGCTTCTACACGACATTGCCAGTTAATTAGACAAAGAACAGAATAAAGATGTGGTGTGTTTAGAATTTAAAAATGGATGTAGTTTGAATTACTAAGTGGGGAAAAATGTAATGAGGATTTTTTTTTTGGATTGTCTGTTTTCTTGGTTTCTTGAAGAGCAAATGAATCCGTTAAATCAAAAGGATTGGTGACAGTTTAGTTTAAGCCATGCAGGCTGACAAATCCCAAATCTTTTGATGAGTGAACACCCTTGAAGTACAAAACCGGTGTCTAATCCCATCAGCTGTGCTGGCTTGGGTCTGTACCCACAGATGCCTGTCAGCTGATTTTACACATCATACTGCTATTTAGGTGCCATAGCCAGACCTAAAATTCAGAGACCTGCCCCCCCCTTTTTTTTTCATCCTGGAGGAAAAGAAAGAAGACATTCCTTCTGGAATCCGGCCCTCTTCTGTCTTCTTCCCTCTCAGACTTTACTAAAAAGCCCAATGTTGGGAGTTAATGTTTGAGGCATATTCACAGTGCTGTTCCTGTGTTCCTGGCAAGGCAGCCCTCAGGATGGATGCTGAGTGGTAAAAGTTGCCAGCAATGCAGAAAACCAAGGGGTCATTAGGAGGTATTCCAAGGAGTGAAAAGAGTTTCATCTCCAAACTGACCTCTAGAGTGGGTTCTTTTAATCTGGTTTTCTTTCCCCCCCACAATCATCTCCTCCTTATACCATTTTGAAGTAGTCTGGTCTCATGGCAACGCTTGCTCCAGCTACCCATCAGGAAATGTCATCACAGTGTGTATGCACTTTAGAACATTCCCGGTCCCCTGCCCTTTCCAAGAGAGGAAGGGAAGAATACAATTCTCTTCAGATTACAGTTTTGTGTTTTAGGTTTTGTGTTTTCCTGGTCACCTTTTCTAGTAGGAACCTTACTGACTAAGGCTCTGTTCCAATCTGGTCTCTTGATCTGCAACACATTGCTTCCTACCAGTTACAGAGTTTATGGTGTGGTTAAGGGGTCCGAAAGCTGCATTGAGGGTTTATGATCATGTCCAAGAATATAGATTGCAGAACTGTACCAGGGCTGAGCCCTGAAATAACACATGCATCAAAACGTTCTTTAACGGACAGCTTTATGGAAGGACATGCTAACCCACCTTAGTGATTCTGAGTTTGGACAGATATCAGATAGCCACACTGTTGTTCTTCTTTAATGTCCCATTCTTGGGTGACCTTCTTATCTGCTGCATGTGTCGTTATCCTTATAGAACTAAGGATTTAAGATTAAAGTTAGTATTGGTATCTGGACCCGGTTCTTCCGGATAGCTTTGCAAATTGTCTTTATATAGAAACCAAAGCCAAAATAGGCAGTGCCTCACATCACCCACTTCGTGTGATCAGTGTGTGTTCAGTATCTGCTTTGTCTGGTATAGCGTGCCTTCTCCTCACTTAAAAAAAAAAAAAATCTCTGTTTTGTTGTTCAGGGGGAACCTGGGAAAGAAGGAGAAAAGGTAAGAATGCTTCTGCCTTTGTTCATCGCCCCACTTTTCCAAAGCTAAACCCAAGCTGAAGCAGATGGATAGGAGGATGGATGGGTGGACAGACAGATAGATGGATGGACAGATAGTTGTAAGTGGAGATAGAGGTTGGGGGGGGATAAGTGTTTGCCTGTCAAATAGTGGGAAAAGAAAATTTTTTTTCTTCCTTATAAAGTTTGAGTTTCAGGTTGAAAGGTAGGGTCGAAGGGACAAACACTGCGTGCCAGGCTTTACAAGGGCTTTCAGAAACCCCGAGCCCTGCTCTGCATACTTGCGAATGCCACTCTGATACTGTCCTAACCACCTGCAGCTGCCTCTGCTGCTGTGAGGACTCCAGGTAAAAGGGCAAAGGGATACTGATGTTTCTCTGCAGCCTTTATCTAAAAGGGAGTCCCACAAAGAATCCCCCTCAAAACCAGAACCAGGAACAAGTGGAGTTGCGTGTTAATCCTCTTCCGATGTCTCCAGGACTACTTGCAGGCCTGACGTCACAATTTTCAGCTTCCTCCTGTGCATGGTGCTGCTCAGCTCCAGGTTCCTGTTGCCAACAGCAGTGGTGGTTGGGTGTGTCTCTGAGTGGAGAGCTATCTTTCTGACAAATACCATAACCCTGCTTACAAAAAAAAAGCTCATCAAAAGATCAGGAAAAATGTGAGGCACCAGAGTACGTGAGAAAGTCATATCCCACTCTCCACTCAAGTGTGGAGACTGTTCTGACCATTGGCTAGATCTGGGTAGGGGTTTAAAGTTTACCGCCTGTATTGTCGTTGGCTGGTGCCTTAGTTTGAGCTGGACCCCTTGGCCCAAATCTGCCTATCATAATGTTCTACTTGTCCCCTGGAGGGGGAGACCTGGTGCCACTCAGAGGAAGGACAGCAGGTTACCGAGAAGAGACTTGATACCCTATGAGCATATACAAGGGGAGGTAATGCCCCTCAGGAACAGTCATAGGGGAGGGGAATAAGGGGAAAATGGGAGGGAGGGAAGAATGGGAGGATCCAAGGGATGGGATAACCATTGAGATGTAACAAGAATAATTTAATAATAATTAAAAAAAAAAGATCAGGAAAACAGTACTCGGTTTGACTATGTTTTTCAGCCTTGTAAAGAAAAAAAAATTAAATTGGAAGAAGAGCAAAACAGAGGCGTCAAAGGGCAGGGACTGGTCAGGCTCTTCACTTCACAACTGCCCTGAACCCTCTGAGCCAGGTTTCATAACAAGGACATTGGTGTTTGTTTCAAAGGGGCTTTTAGGCCAATTTCTAAAATGCATGTGAGCAAGCCGCCTATCAACACTGCCTATAGTACAGGACCAATATGCTTTGGGGCATTAAATCAGTTCATAGTAATTAACTTGAAGTTAATTAGTCATCAAATAACTATTTCATGTAGAAATTGGGAATTGGCGAGGGAGGGAGCAGTGCCAGGCGCTTGCCTCCTGTAGAGTAGCCATCACTGCAGACAGGCCCCTGAGCAGGTTAAGCCAGTGTCTGTTTGAAGTGGTAAGAGGAACTTTGGAGGGGAAAGGCAAGCAAGTATCTTTCTCTTCTTGAGAAACCACAAGTGTGAGTTTTGCTCTTATTTTGCAGGAGTGTTTGAATGGTAGAAAATGACCTCACCTGAGGCCAGAGAGAGGAACAGGCCAGCATAGGAATGCCACCAACGCCAAGGAACTGGTACCTCCAGCAGCAAGGGACTGCTGTTTCAGGGTGTGCTGGCATGGCTTGGGATGCTGTACGCAGTGCCCGAGTTAGTTCTTAGAGCTGCGTGGTATATCCTTATTCTCACATTACCCAAGAGAAACTCAGGGCAAAGAGCATCCCATTTGCCTGCTGAGCACCAGTGCTAAACTCCCTTTTACTGACCCCAGAATCCGTGACATTTCCTCTCAAATGTGCTATGAGGTTTAAATTAAAGCATTCACAGCTTAGCAGGGCAAAGTACTGCCCCGTGGGTAGGAGGGACATGTTACTGGAAGAAGAGGGAGTTAACCAAGGAAGCACACATCCCTCTGACTGAGTTTACTATGATTTAGGAGAGACGTTATCTAATAAAAAATATGTTTATCTAATAAAAATACTTCAAACATTTTTAAAATCCATTTTATGAATGCCATGTATGGAGCCCCAAGTAGCTAAACACTCAGTCCACAGGCTTTGGAGGCCACAGCATTCACTTGGAAACCCTGGAACCTTGATTGGTTTGACAAATAGAATTTATACAGATAGTAGGGCAAAAAGCAGGCTGGTGTGACATGAGGAAAGGCACAGAAGTAGCAAATGGAAGTGACATGTCATACTGTGGGAAATATCAAGAGAGCCTTGCTATTGGGAACTTTGGACAGAGGGGAAGAATGAGAGTGAGGGAAGGACCCTAGGTGACCACATCCACTATGAGAAGGCTGACAGATATGTAACTGCTTTGTGCTAATACCGTGGTGTTTAAAGGTGCTCAGCCATGTTCAGTGTAATAAAAGCAATTGGGCTGGCATCAGTCAGCTGGCCAGGTTGGAGTTCGTTGGCTCTGTGAACACCTACAACAGACTTTAACAAGGAGAAGTCAGTGGAAAATGTTCCTTTTTTAAAGCCTCCAATATATTTAAGTGTCACTTTGTCCTCTTCTCAGGGAGATGCTGGAGAAAATGGCCCCAAAGGCGATACAGGTGAAAAGGTACAGTCTTGTGAAATATGGGAGGGTAGGTGCATGGGCAAGTATATAATTTAATGTGAATGAAGTTGAGAGATTTGAATGACAGGGTCAGAGAGAAACCTCCCAGTTTAGAAAATAGTTAAAATGGGGAGCTGGAGAGATGGCTCAACAGTTAAGAGCACTGTCTGCTCTTCCAGAGGTCCTGAGTTCAATTCCCAGTACCCACATGGCAGTTCACAACTGTCTGTAACTCCAGTTCCAGAGGATCCGATGCACTCTCACAGACATACATGCAAACAAAACACCAATAAAAAAATTTAAAAAGAACCACAAATCATTAAAGTAAAAAAAAAAAAAGAAAGAAAGAAAATAGTTCAATATAAAAAATTATTATTCCATGTCCTAACCACAAGTTTAAATAGTATGAAGGCATAATGGTTTGTCCAAATTTCTAGAAAATAAGTAAAGTCCAACAGTAGGTCTTTCAAGCGATAAACACTTATTCATATGTCAACGTGTCTTCACAGAGACCTGGAACGAAAGTTCCTGAGGTGATTCCATTCATTCTAGTTTTACAAGGAGGCATATTGGTAAAAGATAAAATTGTAAAGTTTAGTCTTAAGTTACTAGCACTTGATTGCAGTGCTTATGTCAGGAACTCTGGCTACCATGTCACCCCCGACAGTCCTCTGAGACACTGGTTAGCATTTACAGTGCTTCCCTGGTCTGCCTCTGCTTCCTCTCTTTTCTCCCACCAGTCTGTCAGCATGGTGTCTGCCTAAGTGTGTGTTTTGACATAATGACATCATGACACTGTGACATCAGAAGGTTATTTTCCTTTATCTATACAAAGTGTTCTGATCTGGGAAGAAAACCCTTTAAGAAGCTGAATATAGAATCCAAGCAGATGGGTTTTAGTGGGAACTGAGTGAAGTAGCTGATGAGTTGGGATTATTCATTTAGGCTTACAGTTGAGAGTGGGGCTGTCCCATTTTGAAAATTATGACTGTACAGATGGATAATGGTTAGTCATAAAAAAACATGCTCATAAAATATATAGAAACTTACTAATCTTTCGCCATCTCATAAATATTAATACAAATATGGCATAGGGGTGGAAACAACTTAATGTCACTAAGTAGCAAAAGTTTGTATTTGAGGAACAGTTTGAAATTAGGGTAGATTCTCAGTTTCTTGTAGACCACAGTGCCTTGGCCTCAGCATTGGTGACAGCATGGACCAGACAAATCTTGACTGTGGAGCTGGCAGGCGAATCTTGGACTCTTTTCTCTATGAACTGCCCTTAGCATCCTTATTTCAGAACCACTGCTGTAGCTCCATCTTTTTATCTGCCAAATGTAAATATCGAGCCAGACTCAAATATGACAGGGAAATGTTTAGTGCCAATAAAACCATGGATACTCCTGGCTACTCTCAGATCAGAACTTGAAACCCTGGTTATGTAAACCTGGATGATGGTTTGTTTAGCTTTCATCCTTTTTTTCTAAAAGCGGAGATAAGCCAGCTTGACTATAAATTAATATTTTATGTTTTGTGGGCCACATAGTCTCTGGCATAACTCCCCAGTTCTAGTGTTGTAGCAGAATTCAGCACAAAGAATACACAAAACAAATGAGTGGGGCAGTGTTCAAAATAAATTTTATTTCTGGGCATGGTGATTTTGATGTTATGTAATTTTAATATATTTTGTAATATTGTTGTTATTTTGATTTTTTTAACCATTTAAAATGTAAAAGACATGCTAAATCCAGTTTTTCAAGTATCTAGTAAGATTTGACTGCAGTAGGTGACCTTTGCTTAAGGCAAAGGAAATACTGTACACAGAAGGCAGTTTCTTCAGACAACAAGAAAACATATAAAATCTGAACTGTACCTATGTGAATTTAAGTAGAGTGTTTTATGCTTTAGAAGATGTGTTTTTAAAAACTTCGTTTTGGGAACATAGGCCAGTAATTGTTTCTTTACTCACACAGGTTTTGAAATTTAATTTTGTTAACAGTGAAACAATGTTTTTCCTTGAAAGGACCCAAGTGTCTCAAAGGAATGTCATTCCTACTTTATACATTGATGCAAATCACTGACCGTAGTGACTCACACATCGTAAACTCTCAATAAATGCTAACTTTTCCTACCACATGGAAATTGAAATCAAGGACATGGTTGTTTTTCTTTTTCTTTCTTTCTTTTTTCTTTTTCTTTTCTTTTTTTTTTTTTTTTATCAAAAACTTTTATTGCTCTGCTGAAATTAAGTACAAGAAATGCCTCAGTTAAAGCGGAAATCATTTCTATAAACTTTCAATGGGTCTAAACAGGGGACTGTAAATAGCAAGCTGTAGCGTATATAATATGTAATCTGACCCGCAGCATTCGTCCCAAGAATGCAGTGATTGGAATATAATTTTTGATGTGTTTTTTAAACATTTCCTGCTCCTGTCGTATAATTTGTTTCCAGCATGTTAGAAATACTCTCCTTGTGGCCTTTGTCTTCAGTATGTGAAACTCATTCATCACTTTCCAACTTTGAGGGGTTAAAAAACAAGCTGCTTTTCTGCTATTGATGTAGTAAATTACGTCATTGACTGATTCACTTTAACGGATTTTTTTTTTTCCCTCCTTTTGATCCAACACAGCACATTCGAATGGTAAAGTGATCTGAGCCTTTCCAGACTGGTCATCTGGAAATGCTGGGAACTATAAAACCACTGGCTGGACCAGGGCTTCTATGTGGCCAGCAACCCAGTACACTCAACTTAAGAATAACCCTCCAAAGACCAACTTCAATCACCTGGGAAGTGTCGATGGAGGCTCCATACTCTGCTCTTTGCAGTGTTAGTTCTGCCCACAAATGTTGAAATGGCTTTCTTATCCACTGCAGGCAGGTGTCTGTACAGCTCACTGAAGCGTGGGACCACACTGCAGGGCCTTGGGCAGGTGCTATCTGCCGAGTCCAGGGTCCCGTCTTTCCTGGCACACACACGCAGCCTGTTTCTTCCTTTCCTTTGCTCCCATAGCCCTCCATTCTTGTGAATGTGCCACGTCCTTGATTAGCATCTTGGACTCAAGCGTCTGGCCTTTCACAGGGCTTGTCGTATTTGCGCTTACCAACCAACCTGTCTTAAAAGCACACCTGGAGGCCTGTCTTACGGGAGACTCCGGGATGGTCAGCACCTGGTCCTCTCTCATCCTGCCCATGCCATCCTTCGTCTAGATGTCTGCTTCCTACCTACCACCTCCCAGATCCTCATCTCCAAGGCTCTGTCATCTAGTTTTGTTGCTCATTTTCTTCAATCCTCGGAGGTTTGGATTTACACATCGTTTCCCTAGGGACACTTTTTAGTCTCCTAAACTGCTTAGGTCACCCCCTGTATTCCTGAACAGTGCCCTGTAATCTACTCATTTATTAACTGGACACTGAGCTCACTTAAAAAGAGGAACATACAAACTCAAACCCATAGGGACACTGTCTAATTCAATTTCTAGTTAGTGTGATAAAAATCCCCTGACAAAAGCAACGCAAGGAAGAATGGGTTTATTAGGCTCCTAGTTTGAAATTATAGCCCGTCCCTGTGGGAGATCAAGGCTTGAAGCAGCTGGTCACAGTCCACGTGTGGTCAAGAGCAGGGAGTGGTGGAGGATTAGCGTGTGCACGACTATGCTGACTCTTGTCTCTCCTGCTCACTTCATCTAAGGCTTAGCCCATGAAACGATGCTCCCCGCCTTCAGGGTGGGTCATTCTACTTCAGTTAACCCACTTAAGGAAACCCTACCTCACCTAAACAATTTGTCATTGAAGCTACTTTACCAAGGGCTTCTATGTTGTCAAACTGACAAAACTAACCGTCACAGCTTTACCCCTTGTCAACATGACACCCGAGCCACAGTATCTTTAAGCCATAAAATTCCATCCTTTGTCCCCAAAATCAAACCAAAAACCTAATGTTGCCATTCTGCTCCAGTCCTACTGCTAATCCAAGTTCCTAGAACATTGTTATAGAACAATAAATGCTATTTGGAAAAATCTTATTTTTTGGAAACATTGAACAACTTCATATTTTCATTGAATGGCAGAAGGTTTCTATAACCTGCATTTGTTTATTCCGTTTTTATTGACATATGCATATTTTGCTACTTGCTGAGTACCGTGCTTGAAAATAATCACATACAAAACTAGTGTGTGGCTGAAAGTAAAATAAAGCTCCTGGGCATAGTGGCACACACCTTTAATCCCAGCACATGGAAGGCAGAGGCAGGCAGAGCCCTGCGAGTTCAAGGCCAGCCTAGTCTATAAAGTGAGGCCCTTTCTCAAACAAAACAAAACAAATCCCAGTAAAGTCAAATTCATTTATCTTACCAAACTCCTCCATCTGTGCCTTACCCATGGACTAATGAAGCTAGGCGTGTGTGTTAAGTCTACATACAGAGTGCCGTTTCCTACTTTCATGTTGGGGATAGGATTATAAGCATCCACAGCTTAATTTTAGCTGCTCAGACTATTACACCTTTTAGCAGCTGCCTTGCCCTTAAAAGTTACAGCAATTCCTGGAGATTTCACAGTTCTGTATCTTTAAAAAGAGAATATGATTATGAGTTGCCCATCAAATGGAGCCCCTTAGATTTCCACAAGTAAACTAGCCTTTTGCCTGCTGGACCTTGCCTTCCCATCTGCTTTCTGTGAGAACAAAACCTAGACTTTATTCTCTAGGTTAGCCAAACACTTTGCATTAAAATGCTGAGAGAGAAAAAGATAATACAAGCAACTACCTTCCATTTAGACATTTTCTCTAGCCTTTATGGTCCATTGCCAAAATGATAGACGCCAACAATCTTTTTTCTATTCTAATAAAAAGAACAAACATGGAAGTACAATTGAGAAATCTCATCACTCTCTTCACTTGTAGCTGCTTCGATTTCCTTATCCACTAAGTGGAAGTGGCAATGCCTTCCCGGTTGCATGGGGTTCAAAGTATAAATGATACAGAAGGAGCTTTGCAAAGTCAAATTGCCTTTATTAATACAAAGGTCATAGTGTGCAAAATATTGCAAACTGGTTCATTAATGTTGATAGCTCCCAGACTTAGTGGAAAAGGAATAGCACCAAGTATTATTGTCTTCGCTGCATTTATTTCACCCCCCATTTGGAACTCATTTGAATGTTAATGGCTGGGAAGAGACTTATCCATACAATATTTAGAGTCCACTTCTTTGTTTAGCCACATTTTAATTTTTTCCTTGGGTAATGGCAATTACAGATGTCAAAGAAATTCACATGTGTACTTCTTTCCTCAACAAACTAAATTTACTGTTTCCTTCTCCTTCCTAAGCCCCCTTTTCCCCCTTCTTAAAAGCCCTTTTCATTTTGATCCTTGACTGCTGACCCAATTTTTTTTTAAATTGGTTTTAGACAGGCATTCACTCATTCACCATGTGTGTGGTGAGCATATACTGTGGTCAGACACAGAATGCAAGTAGATGCAGGGTCTGTCCACATGCAGCTGGCTGTCTGCTGACAGGACAAACGATGAGCACCCAGGCAACATCAACAGGCAAACATAACACAATCTGTGCCAGACACAAGCAGAACTTGAAGCTACACAGTAGGGTGTGCTCACGGTGGGCCACATGTGGGGCGAATTGGCAAAGCCATATAAGCCAAGACCTAAAGCAGGAGATGTACCATCATGGGGAGATGTGAGCAGAAGTGATGAAAGGGGCTATATGCCAGTCAGTTGGCGCACAGGGGCCTGACGTGTCTTGTCTGTCTGTCTGTCTGTCTGTCTGTCTGTCTGTCTGTAAGTAAGAGATATTGTTGAGCAGCTTCTGGCCTCTAGAACAAGAGTAACAGTAACAAACTTCTGGAGCTGCTTGAGTATTTGTGGAGATGAGAGCTGAGGGAATCTCAGCACTGGTTTCCTCCTCTTTCTCTTTTCTTGAATAGAAACTCAGAATGGCCAAACCTCCTTCTTTTCTTTTTCCTTCATGCATATTCATAGGATGGAGAGGGCTAGAGTGAGACTGAGAATCTAGGTCCTTCGCTGCCTCATTTACAACAAAGTAACAGTCTCACCTCTCCGCCCCCCCCCCCCCATGCTCCTGTCTGCACTGGTTCCTAGGAGTGGAGTCATCCTCCTTGAAACCTGGACAAACACAGTCTCTTTTAAAAAGCCAGATTCCCCTCCCCGCTCTCCCCCCCGAATAGGCATCCCTTTATCCAGCTCCGTATCAGAACTAACATCCGTGACTAACAGATAAAAACCTTTTGGAACCTATTCACTCAGCAGACCTTCCACCAACCCAAACGCTAAGAACGTCATCAGATAGCATCTGAGGCCTTTAGAAAAGCTTCCCTCATCTTCCTGTAACCACCTTTCTGATGTACCCACCAGTATATTTTAAACTTGCCTTGATTTATGACTTTCTTTAGTCTGTAGAACTATCACACTTCATGAAACTCCTTGCACACTGGAACATGAAATTTGGGGTGCCCTCTATCTGTCCTCCTGGGTCATGGTCACTCTAAATGGCTCCAGAATAAACTGTTTCTTCGTGTCTTTTTAAAAAGTTAAAAGTCAGATCCTGTCTCAAGAATTTGTTAGCCCCTGCGTGTACTCCCATTACCCACAAGTCATTCATCATCCTGTGACTTCCCAGTGACCGAGTTATGGTGCAATGAGTGTAAAGCAGGAGAAGGCATGCTTGTGCTTCGTGACGGAAACAAGCCCGCCTGCAGCGTGACTTTTGCAGCTCGACATCATTAACCCCTTGACTTCATCTGTTGAACCTTGACCTTCCAAAGCCCAAGAAGGGCAGGAACCCCCTGTAAATGATAGCCAGTGACATTAATAAATCCCAGAAGCTAAGAAAACCAAAAATTTCAAGTCTCTAAATTATAATTCATTGCTTTGAAATATATCTTTGGCATCCCGTTAAGGAAATAGCTTCGTGTTTGTATTTTGCTTATTTCAAGGGATATGGTCTCTACATGTTTTGCATTCTAAGTAGACCCATGCTCTTAAGCAGGGTATGGCTTCTCTTGTATGCTGTTACCATATAATGGCTGGACCTATCGACGTACAAAGTCTTGTGGGGCACAGGTAGGCCCATTTGTCATAGAGTCAGTCCTTCTAAGCATCCAAGTGGGGGAATGGCTGACTATGTGTTTGTGTTGTTTTCTCAGTAGTTGTGGTCTAATCTCATATGGGTTTCATTTCAGGGTGACCCTGGATCATCTGCTGCAGGAATTAAGGTAACTATAGCCTTGCATATATGTTCGTATCATGGAAATCATGGTTTTGACTTAACAATTCTTTAGTCTCTTCACTTTATCAGCATTAATGGTTACAGCTCTGGTCCAGTTCTCTGGCGACAGCTTCCAAACACAATAGGGAAATCCCAGGCAGCCTTAATAGTAGGGCTTTCCTTCTCTCCCATGTTTCCTTGGTCCCTAAGAAATATATATTTGTATCTGAGCACCAGGGAAAGTCACAGCTATTTCTGGATGTGTGGTGTGGCAGAGAGTAAGACAGTGATGCGCACCAAGTGTATGTAATCAAATAGGAGGTTGGGTCATTACTGCAAAACTACCCAAAGACCTAGTAGTGCTCACATTTTCTTCTAAGACTGCACTTTTCATATTTGGTTCTCTTTGGCCAGGGGGAACCTGGAGAATCTGGTCGTCCAGGGCAAAAGGTATGTTCTTTGCATCTCACCATGATCAGTATCTCACAGCATTGCCATCTAATGTGAAGATGTTTATTGCACGCGGATGCAGTTTCCATGCTTTGTACAATGTTACTGGCTGCTTCCCGTTTTAAAAGGTCTTGATGCCACGCCTAGGCAAAGTATGAGAACACACTGTGTATGCACTCAGCTGTCTGCAACTAACAAATCTCAACTGAGTTAGAATGCCAGCTAGTTGCCTTGCATGCTTGAGGATAATCTGCATGTTTCTGCCTCTCATGAGAGGAAATGATCGTATACTAAACAGCCTCGATGGAGGATGATGGGCAGTTCTCTTTAAACGTTCTTCTTCCTCCTGTCACTGTCCATGCTTTCCTGCTGACTTGTATGTGACCCTAGCCTGTATCATGAATGTATCCTTATGGAAACTAAATTCATTTAAGGAACTAAATTTTAATTAGCGGCACTAGCCATATCATTTTCACTAACCGAGCTGTGGATACATTAAATATATCACTTGTGATGAACATGTTTATACTCATTTTTCCATCTCAGTCTGAGGCAGGAAACAAATGTTAGCAGTTTCTCAGCTGAGCATCTGGGTTTCAGTGCCTAGTGCAGCCAAATCTCACATAAGAGACAAAAGAAAATGTGAGTGCCGTGAGATAAATTCCTCAAAGCCACGACCTTGCCTTTGTCCAGAGATAGCTGATTGTTATAGATAGAATATGAATAATGACATAGAACGCACCTCATTAGCAGAGAGAGAGAAAGATAACGAATCCTATTGCAGTCGTTTGGAACCTTAAATTGAGAGTTCATCGATGTTTTGAAGTCATTGAGAGAGCTTTCTTTTAAGCAGTTGGAATGGAAGTAATTTTTGAGAAGGTTTTCATATTTTCTTAAACATTTCTCTAATTTAATAATAATAATAATAACTATTTTTTTCTCTTAAAACTGAGAATCTCAGAGTTTGGGTTCATCAGCTCCACTCCAGGTGAGACTGCGAACCCAGCACACCTCGTCAGCTCGCACTGCTCTGAGTGCCCCTCAGTCTTCCAACCCCAGGCTTTGTCCAAGAATCCACCTGGAATGTTTTAAATAGAAGGGTTGCAGTGATGCCTCTTGTCCTCATCTTCCAGGCTAGAGTGCATAACTCACGGGTCTCTGCTAGCAGCAGATGCACACAGCCAATCACACAGATTAGGCTTCCTGTGCTCTGGTGAGGTATTTCAAACACCTTTGGGGACTGAACCTCAGGTGTCACAGTGCTCTCTCCATGGCTCCTTCTGTGGTGGGAACCTTCCACAAATATGCCATGCTTTTCCCCTCAGGCTGATTTTTCTCTTTGAGAAACTGCTCAAACTTTTCAGTAGATGTGGGTTTTTTTTTTTTCTTCTTCTTCTTTAGAATGGGCACAGAGAAGGGTGAATATCTGGACCTGCTAAGTATTTTGTCCCCTTCACAGTCTTTTCATGAGTATCATAACAGGCAACCCTCTCTGATCTTTTACGAAGGAAAGAATTAGGATTGCTAATAATAGAGATTCGTGGTCTACTTTGCTTTGAAAAAGCAACTGATGATATGATGTTTGGGTACCTTAGACTTAAAAAATTAAAGATTTTTGTTTAAATTGCCCTCCAAACTTGTGATTTGCCAAAAGAAATGACAGCAAGAGCCAGGCATGGTGAAATGTCCCTCTAACCCAGCACTTAGGATGCTGCAGCGGGAAGACCTGGCTTCAACACCTGCCTGCCTTACAAGAGCCTGCCTCAAAGCGGGGCAGGGGGCTGGTGAGATGGCTCAGAGGGTAAAGGTGCTTGCTGCCAACCCTGATGGTATGAGCTTGCTTCCAGAAGCCACGTAGTGGAAGAAGAGAAATGAATCACACAAGGTTTCTCCTGGCTTACACACACACACACACACACACACACACACACACAAAAATAAACAAATAGGCAATCTATTTTTAATTAAAGGAGGGGAGTCCACCTGCAAAGTATCTCTAAAACACAAACCAAAGCAAGCCGCAGTAATCTTGGGTTGGCTGCACTGTCTCCATAGTACAAGAACCAAATTGACCTTCGGGTGCTTGGCCTAATGCTGCATTGTTATAATTCTTTATAAAGATAACTTAGATTCATTCTGGGCATTTACAGCTTGCAGGCAGAAACACTGGGTTCCCTTTGCATTTTATCAAAAATTAGATTTAAATTACATTGGAAGGAGCTTTAGTCTAGGTTGATAACGACCTAAAACAAACAACAACCTTCTATTAATTTTAGTTTAGGTTCTACCCTCAGACACGCTCTTGCCTTCTACCATTGTGTGATTGCCTTTTTCTAGTATCAGATTTGGGTCGCCATTCCCCTAATACTAAAAATAAAGTATTTCCATGTTTGCTGCTTAGAGTCAAAAATGGCAAACTGACCCAGGTGAACAGTCAATCCGTGGCATTTTTCATACTACTGCAGAGCTGTGCTGTGCTGTTCAGTGATGCACTGGTTTCTGCACTTAGGGGTGTTGCCAGAAAAGTACAAAATATAAAACATAGCATAAGCTGAGCGATGAGCCTTCCGCCCAAGATCCTGTCCAGTGTCCATAGCTACCATAACAGAGGATTCATTTTATTGCATTGTTTCTCTTGTAGATTCAGCAGTAGCGAGCATGTGAGTTGGGGTTACACGTAGGCTTCTGGGGACTCTGTAGGTTTGTAAGGCATGGATTGTGTTTCATCACAGCTACTGCCTTCCTACCCTTTCTTAAAAATACGCACTGTAGCTCTGAGGGAGTAAATCACTTGATTCCCCACCAGAAGGGGCCCTTACCAAAGAGCTCTCTCTGTAGAAACCCAGCACCACTCTATCAGAGTCCCAGGTGTAAGAATCTTTCAGGCTGGAGGATAGAGAGTTAAAGGGGAAAAATAATAAAATCAGAAATACAATGTAGCTGTGTGCAGTTAGAACTCTCCAGCAAGGAGTCTTTAGATAAAGGAACAGGCTAACTTTTTTTTTTTCCAGATAGGGTTTCTGTCACAGAGATCCACCTGCCTCTGCCTCCCCTGAGTGCTGGTATTACAAGCATGTGCCACCGTGCCTGGCTTAAAAGTTTTTGTTTTTTAATACAGTACTCTGCCTACATCTATGCCTACAAGCCAGAAGAGGGCATCAGAGCTCACTATAGATAGTTATGAACCACCATGTGGTTGCTGTGAATTGAACTCAGGACCTTTGGAACAACAGCCAGTGCGCTTAACCTGTGAGCCATCTCTGCAGCCTACACAAGCTGGCTCTTAATTATGACTCATGTCTAACACATTTGCCTGAGCCACGGCATAGACATGGATGGCAAGATTACCTAAATGCTTTTTTCTTAGTTGGTAGGTAAGCTTTCCATGATGACAAATTCTGCAGAAAGAAATGTCTTACTAAAACTGTGAAGTGTTCCATAAGGGTAACATTAATGATATTATATCTGTCATTATGTTAGCTAAGGACTGGAAGTAAATATAAACATGGAAAGGTAAAAGTCACAAACACTCAACACTATAGAAATATGAGTATGTGAAGTATTTACCTAAAATATACATTTATGAACAACCACATCTGTGTATGTGTGTGTGTATATATGTGTGTGTGTGTGTGTGTGTGTGTAAAGAAAGGCTGAATATTCAGCATTTAACATTTCATTATCTTATGTATTATCATATAAAATGTATACATTTTCCTCATTAGAAAATATTTTATATATTGATCATATATACATGTGCATGTAAATTATTTCTTTAAAGTACCTATGTGATCCTTTTAAGTTGGTAGAGAAGGAGTGGTGAAGATTCTTATTGGAAGATAATATTATAACCTATTTATTCTAATACATGCTTCAGATGAGATATCATCACAAGAGTTTGGGAAGACTTTTAAAAAACAACCTCAAGTATTACTGGTTGTATTTTTTTTTTTTTTGAAGTTTACTGTTTCCAAAAGCCTCATAGTTTTTTTAAAGTGAAAGATAACTTTCAGTAAAATTTGTATCCAAGCCCTTTCTATTAGGTCCTCTTAATGTTCCTGGTTAAATGGTAAGAGAGAAAATAAAACAGAAAGGCAATGTGCAGTGCTGTAACTATGTACAGTTTAGTATACCTAGACATGTGGTCATGGGATGGGCTAAAAAGCAAGTTAGTATTTCTTGCTTCTCTAATCTAACTTCATTGTGGTCTTATTTATAATACACAGAGTGTTGTTTTTCTGACATCCCTGAAGTACCTTTAAGAAGTATCAAGAGAGCCATCCCCTCTCCATTAATAAAATATAAATATCTTATATTAATAAAACATCTAAAGGCTTAATATTATAATACCAGAACAAATTCTAGATCTTTATCATCTGGAAGGGCTGATAGTTGAGATGGAAGATCCAATTGTTCTTAGTAGGTTTTCCTTGAGTTAGGATTATTCAAGGGTGAGCACAATGCCTCAACAATCAAAACGTTTTGCCTTATAACCTGAACTGGACCCTCAGAACCCACACAAATGTGGACAGAAAAAAAAAAAAAGCCACAAAAGTGTCCTCTGACTTTCACACATGAGCTATAGCAGACATGTGCACAAGCACAATGATAATAATAGAATTAGTTAATAATTAAAGATTATGGAAGCATTTAGGCTACAAATATGCCTTCTCCTCCCCCTCTCCCTCTCCTCTCCCCCTCCTCCTCCTCCTCCCACCTTCCTGAATCCTCTCCCTCTGTAGAAATGGTTGCCACCTTTCTGACTGACCATTACAAAACTCTGTGGTTGTTTTACCTTCTGTGTCACTTCCACAGATGCTAGGTAACATTTTATGGCAAATGAATTTTTTCCTAATTCCTTTATTATTTTATAGTTCACTTCAAGACACTTTTTAAGCAATGTAGCCTCTTGTGCTTAAAATAACGTAGACAATTCTGTGAAAATGAGAAGGTTTAGCTTGTCCCCATTGTGCCTGCCTAGGGCGGACCACTTAATCTCTGACCTGTATTCGGGAACAGCTGCATGGTACCATTAGCCCAACACTGCTAAGCAGGGTCACCCTAACCCAGCAATTGTCAGGAATACAGGCTGGAGTGAGGTATATTCTTAACCATTTATTTGTCTTCTCATCCTCCAGGAATGAAAAGAAAATCTGACTATGCTTTTAAGTGAGCAGTGTGCTTAATGTGTATTGTTTTCCTGTGGCCATCTGTTCATACAACAGTCTATTATCTAAGTGCAGAGAGCCCTGGAGTAGGGCATTATTGAAACAAGCAGCTCTAATAAATCCTTGGCCAAAGGAATAATAAATACAGTCTTTCCACCTCCCACTCCTCTCCCCTGCCATCTGATAGAGATGCCATTGGGCAGTGAACTGCAGGAAAATCTTCAAAATCTGCCAAGTGGTCAGCCAGTCCTGGAATGGGGAGTTGACTAAGCTGTGTAATCTTGTCAAAGTAATTACCCCCACACAGTCTTTGTATATATTTCTAGTAGCAGAAACTGTTCAGCTGGGACATTTACCATGTTTTTCTCTTATACTGTGACTGAGTAAATGTTGCTCTGTAATGCTATGTGATTTTCCTACGTAGGGTGAACCAGGGCTGCCTGGGCTGCCTGGACTTCCGGGGATAAAGGTAAATACTCCACTGACAGATGTCATAGACCTATCATTATGAGTCGCCTACACTGGAGGAAAACAGAGAAAAAAGTGAATACCAGCCATTAACTATTCTGAAGTTGTTTCGGTTGATTGGTTTTTAAGTTGAAAGTTGAGCATGGGTGTTAAAAGTTGTCCATTGCCATCCATACTTTACATTTCGCTGTTGGCTCTATTAGGCCCCTAGATAAAAGTAGATTACATTTCAAGTGAAATCATGCAAGATTTAAAAAATCTAGACAGAATATCTCTTTAACTTTTAACTTCGTTCCTAAGATCCCATCATACTTTGATCAGAATTCATCTTAGCATCCCTGTGAATCAGACACTTGGGCAGCCATGTATCTGCCTCACCAATTTAATAACCCCCCCTCTAAGATGCCATGCTTCTGCCTCCTGTCAGTCATTCTCACTGAGAAACAGAGACCACATTGTTAAAATGTTTTGACCCAACATATGTACCTTCCACATCACCTCTGTATGTGTCTGTTCAAATAATGCTTAAAGCTCAGGATTAAAACATTGTTTTAAGATTTAAAAATTCTTCAGGCCCTTAAAATGCTAAGTGATTTTTTAAGACTTTTCCCAGAGCAGCTATAAGGTTTAATCCTACCTATAGTTATTCCTTCAAATCCACTACACACACACACACACACACACACACACACACACACACACACACACA
>OU015753.1:82699467-82724957 GCA_907169655.1 Acomys percivali
GAAACCCTTACAGGTGACTCTAAGATGCGTGGTAACAAAGACATCAGTCATGACCTTAGACCTGTGTGTTTGTTTGTGCTTTGGAACTATTTCCGGTTGCCACTTGTGTCTTACTTATCTACCATGGAGAGCATGCACATGCCATCCGTTATGTCTAAGGCACTGAGGAAACAGCCATTACATACCGGGGTAGCTTTGCCTCACCACCTGTTGCCTTCGGGGAATAGTTGGAAACTTAATGAGCCCCCACATGCCTTCCACAGCTCTCAGGAAATGAACCAAGGGCCTAAATACAGACAGCAGACTCATCTATCTGTCACCTCAGTGTCCCACTCTGAGAAAAGTGCTAATACTGTAGGCATACGTAAGGGAAGTCACTAAGACCAGGCATGACTTCATTTCAAACTGTTCTGAGCTTCCTGCAGCATTTGAAAGTCCTCCCTCTCGCCATGTGGAAGGCATTTGGAATTCCTATTTCATGCATTCATGGTTCATATAGTGTCAAGATGTTCAACTGGGAAAATTAAATTATGTACAATGTACCATGCAGAAATTGATCTTCTGGAATAAGATTTGAGCTTAGAAAATGAGTTTTATGAACAAGCTTTCAAAAATGTTGGAATTTCTCTTTTCCTCCACAAGTATGTTAGCGGATAAAAGCTATTGTGCCTACCTTTTCTGATATCAGATAAGAAGGCAGTGTTCTAAGTTGTTATTTTTGAAAATCTTATTCTCAACACTTATTTTGAATATATATATATATAGTTTAGCCATTCTTGTGCTTCGATTTTCCTCATAAATAAGCAACATTGTCCAGCAACAAAGCCCTCACCGGTGCTGTGGCTCAGGGTAAGCTCTGTGATCTCTCAGTGCTCCAGTTCTCTCACGAGAACCAATGCAGCCACAGCGCAGAGCTCTGTTGTGAGAATGAAATGATGAATGTGTGGAATATGTGCATAGCTCTGGAAACATCACCCAGCACATAGTGGACGGCTGTTGTTTCTCTTTCTCTTGGGACAGCTCAGAACATTGGAACCATTACTTGTGCACCAGCTCAATACAGCGGTTCCTTGTGTAAATAATTTTAACCTGTAGAAAATACATCTAGTTATACTCTATGTCGTTAAAAATTATGGATCCTCCTCTAAAGGGATGAAGGAAAGGAATCTCTAAGAGCAGTAAGGTCGCCCATTTTCCTTATTGCCTGGGTGTATTCTGAAGCAAAAGGCAAGGGTGTACAATGACTTGAGGACGTCACTGTAAACCCTCTCCTTCCTCATTGTACGTGGGATAAAGCAAAAAGACAACTTGACACATCTCATAATGATGTTTGTCTTTCCGGGCTTGTATTACCTCACTCAGAATGATTGTTTCCAGCCCCATCCATTTACCTAAGAGTTTCATAAATTTGTTTTTCCCGATGGCTGAATAATTTTACACCATGTAAATGTGCCACGTTTTCATTGTCCATTATCTGTTGATAGACAATCTAGACTGTTTGCATTTCCTGGCTACTGTGAATGGAGCTGAAGTGAACACGTGTGAGCAAGTATCTCTATAGTAGAATATAGAGTCCTTTGGGGAAAACATGCCTACGGGTGGTGGAGCAGTGTCATGTAGTAGATTCACTTCCAGCTTTTGGAAGCATTTCCACACTGACTTCCACAGTGGCTGCACCAGTTTGCACTCCCCCCAGCAGTGAATAAGTGTTGCCATTTCCTATAGCCATAAGAACATTTTTTTTTTAATTTTCTTTTTATCTTATCCATTCTGGCTAGGGAAAGATAAAAGTCTCAATGTAGTTTTAATTTACGTTTCCATTACAAAGCTAAGCATGTTGAACAGTTTAAAAAACTTAAGTCTCTGCCATTTGTCTTTCTTCGTCTGGGAACTCTGTTTGGTTCCTTGCCCCGTTTTAAATAGGGTTGTTGGTTTTCTTGATGTTTAGGGCTTTTGTTTTGTTTTAGTTCTTGGTATATTCTAAATACTAACCCTCCGACAGATGTGTAGGTGGCCAGGATTTTTCCTCATTCTGTAGGCTGCCTCATTCAAATAATGGTTTGCTGTACAGACACATTTTATTTTCATGTTGTCTCAAGTCAGTTGTTGGTCTTAACACCTGCACCATCAGGATTCTGTTCAGAAATTCCTTCTCTGTGGCTGTAAGTTAAAGCGCATTCCCTAACTTCCGCTGTTGAGTTTTATAAGAGTGAGAAATAAGAATTGTGTTTCATTCTTCTACATGTAGCTATCCAGTTTGAGTGGAGTATTTGTCCATTTGTTGAAGATTCTGTCTCTTCTGAAATGTGTATTATTGGCCTCTTTGTAAAAAAAAAAAGAAAAAAAGAAAAAAAAGAAATCAGTAGACTGTAGAAATTTGAGTTTATATGTGGTCCTTAGCTCTATGTTTGTTTTGATGCCAATGAAAAATCTGGTAAGTCAGCAGTTTTGGGGTTTATTTGTAATTGTTCAGGATTATTTTGATTACCCTGGATCTTCTATATTTTCATATGAAATTTAAGATTTGTTTTCAGTATCTATAAGAAATGGCATTAGACTTGTGATACCCATTTCATTGACTCTAGAGATTGCTTTTTGTAGGATCGCCATTTTGATAATATCAATCCTACCAATCCATGAGCATGGCAGGTATTTCCATCTTCTGGTATCTTCTCTATTTCTTTCTCAGTGTCTTGAAGTTATGATTGTACGAGTCTTCATTTTCCTTGGTGAGACTTATTCTGGGACATTTTTGAGGCCCTGTGAATGATGTCATTTCCCTGCTTTGCTTCTCAATGTGCTAGTCATTTGTATATAAGAAGGATGCTGGGTTTCTGTGAGTTGATTTTGTATCCTGCTACTGTTCTGAGCTCTCCAGTCAATGTTGCCTGCCCAACCCAAGCCATTTGTCACAGACTTTCAATGCTTGCTTTTCTCTTTCAAACAATAAAAGTAGTTTCCTTTACCATATTAAGAAGTCAAAAATGGGGCACCAGAGTTTGTATGGAAGTCAGACCTCAATCTCCACTCAATGGTGGAGAATGTCCTGTCTATCGGCTAGGTCTGGATAGGGATTTGAAGTTTACTGCCTATATTTTCCTTGGCTGGTGCCCCATTTTGACCACGTCCCCTTGATGGGGAGGCCTAGTGGCACTCAGAGGAAGGATAACAGGTCACCAAGAAGAGACTTGATACCCTATGAGGATATACAGGGGGAGGAGGTCCCCCTCAGTCACAGACATAGGGGAGGGGAGTAGGGGGAAGCGGGAGGGAGGGAGGAATGGGAGGATACAAGGGATGGGCTAACAGTTGAGATGTAATATGAATAAATTATTAAAATATTTTTTAAAAAAGAAGGGGATCAGCAACAATATTCCAATTTCACTGTGTCTGACATCTCTTCATTTAAATGTGATGCATTTTTGTCATAAAAATATTTGCCCATGAACTTAAAAAAAAAAAAAAGAAGTCAAGTTTTAAATAGGGGAGACAGAGCCATATTACAGCATATGTTACATCAAATCAGAAGAAGCTACTTAAGTAGCAACTATATTTTCAAGGTTTACCTTTCCTTGAAGCTTAATGGTTTTACTCTGGCTTCCACGTTAGTAAAAACCTGACAATCAGACCAAGAACCTGGAAGAGGCAGAAGAGTCTAAGGTGGTTACAAACTGCCCCGCACCGTAGGAAATCCCCCTTGACCTGGAAGCAGTTTGCACAGGAGGCAGAGACATTCGCTTGGCATTCTCAGGGTTAAGTGTCGGCCTGGTGCTCTGTGAATAACAAGCATCTGATGGAGATGAATGAAGTTCAGCCCTCAGAAACATCAGCATATCTCAAAAGTGGCAGAGATAAATGCAGGGGTATAAAATTAACTCATAGAGAAAAGGAAGTAAACTGTCCTCAATAGAGGGGTCACACTGTGTCATTGTGGCTTGTGACTACTTACTGCTGGCACAGACTCCACTGAAGACGTGGGTAACTTGAGTCCAATCAGGAAACTCATGCAACTAGAAATCAGAGATTTTTTTTTAGCAGCCATAGTGAAACCATGTCCTTCATAACAAAATTCTAAAAAAAAAAAAAAAAAAAAAAAAAAAAGGGGGGTTTGGGGGTTTTAAGTAAATCTGCTATTTAATTATTTTCAACAGAGCAACAGAGATGTTTTAATTTATACTCAGATTTGATCCTTATGAGAAATAAGTGTTTTAGGGGCAAACTCTACTTTTTTCTCTCTTTGCGGGGGATCCTCAATAATTTTAGAAATCAGTCATTACCAAAACTGGCTGCCTAGGAGTTCTTAGTATAACAAATGTCATTACTATGATTCTCAAAAAACAGGTATCATGCTGACTTGGATTCTAATTAGCCTTTAAGCAAGAACACTGTATGGCTAATGCATTCTGTATCAAGACACATTAATCAACATTATTGTGGATGCTTTTAGCACCCAGGCAAATCAGCACATATTTTTCAGACCCTGTTGTACTATTTTGGGGGACTATGAAAATCAGATCTGCTCAGGAATAATAAATATCACAGAAAACATGACTTGGTCTAGAGAGAGAGTTTTTAGACAGGTTAAGAAAATGATGTATTTCACTTCTTTAATTGATAATGGCTTATAAAAATAAAGCAAATGGTAATAAATGAAAAACCAGATATTGTTCTGTGAGTGAGAACTAATCAGTTAGGACTTTCTGGCTACCATTCTGCCTAATAGATGGTGTGTCATGGAAGTCTATATGGAAACATCCGGCAAGCCATTTCTGTATAAATGAAACTGCCTCTCTCTTTCTTTCTTTCTTTCTTTCTTTCTTTCTTCATTGAACTCATAAGCCCCTTAAGTATTTGTTGGTTCTCCTCACCTTTACGGAGGCTATCCCAGTGACTATTTAGAAAGTAGAGTGGGGCCCGGCTGGTTTCAGAAAATCAGTTAAGATTTTATTATGGAATTCTAAGACCGTGACATCTTTAATAATCACTAGACCTCAGAAATGCCACGTTCCTAAAATTTTCCTAGCTTTGCTTTATGTTTTTGTAATATAGATGGGCAGTGGTTGTTGCTCTTGTCTGGTTGGTGGACAGTTGTAGTGGCTGTTGTGGCTTCTTTGTTTTCCCCTTAGCTTTTGACTTCACATTTAAACTACTATCACAGTGAGATACTTGGTTGGGGTGGTTGCTTTTTACAGGGAATAGGTAATAGTTGAAGAAAACTGACTTCATCCAAAAATATATCTTATTCAGAATTAAACCGGGGACATTTTATTCATTGTTAATTAAATTGCATGTTTTGTGAAATTAAACTCAATTTTGCCAAGTAATACTAGAAAGAAAATGTAAGAAGAGTAACATTGGTATGTAGATGGCTTTTTTTTTCTCCCAAAGATCTCTTTAATATCTGGCTTAACAGACTACAGCTATAGTTTCATCTACAGTTCTACACTCAGTGCAGAATTTATCGATTTGTTGTTTGGGGTGAAGTGTTTTACACACCTCAGGTAGGTAATTGGACAAGGAAAGGCTGTTTTAGTAGCTTATTTGTATAGAATTGTGCCTATTCTTTGAAATAACCTCCAAGCTCTGTACGTGGCTGTGTCTTAAAGGTTAGACCCCACACAGAATCTGAAGCCACATCACAAGCTGTTCACACTCAGACGCTGAAGGGCAAAAGAAAACAATGTCTCTGCACATTATGAAATGGTCCAACCTTCATGCCCTGTTCAGCAGTCTGAGGCCACGCTTTCCCTCAGAACACTTTCAGTACTAGTATAAACTCAGGAGATAAGAAAGTTTAATGACCCAAGATCCCAGTGGGGATCTTCATGCCTGTCCACATCAGCAATAGTTGCTGATGTCTAAGAGAGAAGAGATGAATAAGTGGCTTCCCCCATCGCCCCTCCCCCCATGAGATGGGCAAGGTGGAGAGACGAAGAGCTCTTGGAAGAAGTACACACCAACCTGCTATCCTATAGCTAGATGTGCTCAGGTTTACCTTGACTACATTGGAATATTAAGTGTGTTGAGATAGATGTGTGACTGGTGCTTTTTATGTAGTGGTGTCATGAGCAACTAATCATACTGTTAGGACAGTAGCACTAAAACTACTGAGACTATCAAACCTGTTGATGATTTTGTCTCTTGAAATTAAATAATTTTGCCCTGAACATTCCATTAAAGGAAGCATAATATGTCTTTACAGGAAGGGGAAAATGCCTTTATCTTCCTGCTGAGATAACAATGCCTCATTTATTTGCGAATAATGCAACTGCATGCATGCTTGACTTCTTTTAAACTAAACACTAACTCAAATAAGGAATGTGTTTCTGTAACTTTTGCCCTTTCTTCTTTTTATTCGTATGCTTTAGTGAAGCTTCCATTTGATTGGTTAAAGAGATCATTTTATTTTTTTGCTTGAAAATGTGTTAAGAGTTCAAGTTTACAAGCAGACACACATCCTCTACATTGTGATTTCAGGCCAATGACGTTAATGTTCACTCCAGAATTGCTCTCAAAAGTAGAGAGAAGATGCCTATTAATGCTAAATATTAATTAAAAGAAATATTTTACTTACAAATAAATGTAACCCTTAATAGTATTTGTGTTTATGAAATAACAAATCAAATTATTTTGATAAAGGTTGAATTACAAATGATTTCTTTGAATTGAGTTCAGATTTTTATTTTGAAATATTAAGACGTGTGTCAAAATATTTGCCAAGGCTTTACCTTCCAGTAGGTTGACTGTGGATCCAAGAAGAATAAGAGCTATAGAAAATAGCTTTAGCATCTACCTCAACCAGTAGGTCCAGCCCTCCCCTTCTGCTCTCTGAGTGACCAGAGTAAGTCTGTAAGCAGTGTGTCACCTGTAATGTTTTGTGATGATGACACCCTTCTGTTCCCAACAAACAAACATACATACATACATACATACTACATACATACATACATACATACATATTTGAAAAATTCCCTTGTTTAAAGCATAGATGTAAGACATTTTAACATACCCGTGAAATGCCCTCTCTATGCCTTTCAGCTTAACTCCATGCCACAAGGTTCAGTGATAGCTATCTTAGAGGGAAATCAATTATACTGGTAATTCTTCCAGAAATAGTCCAAGCATAAATAAAACAGGAACTATGGAAACAGAACCACTATGAGTTTAGCTTTAAATGATGATTATTATTTTTTATTTTAAGCAGTTAAACCCTTATGTTTTGTTTACCTTGACTAGTTAAAAAGGAGAGAACTTTCTGGATAATCAAGACAGTATGAACACTGGCTCAGGTGGTTTTTTTGTTTGTTTGTTTGTTTCATTTTTGACACCAAATAAGTAGGGTTGTTTTTGTTGTTGTTGTTGTTTTTTTGTTTTGTTTTGTTTTGTTTTGTCAAATACCAGGTTTCTGACTTTCTGATTCAGATACCAACTAAATGTCTGGCTCTGTCCTGTTAGTTTCAGATGTCACAGATTTTAGGACCAATCCTGCAAGATTAACTTCATTTCAATTGCATATAGCAAATTACCAGGTTACTTGGATTATCTGTGCTTTTTCTGACCTGGCTATGAGTTTAAGGCAGTGGTTCTCAACCATCCTAATGTTCCGAAACTTTAATACAGTTAGTTCCTCATGTTGTGGTTACTCCACCACCACCACCATTAAATTATTTTCATTACTACTTCATAAGTGTAATTTTGCTACTGTTATGAATCATAAAGTAAATATCCGACACACAGAATATCTGACATGTGATCCCTCTGAAAGGGTCATTTGACTCCCAAAGGGGTCACAACCCATAGGTTGAGAATCGCTAATTAAGGAGTTCTTAGGATACCCATTTTAAGTATTGGCTAGAATGGGGGCTGGAGAGATGGCTCAGTGGCTAATAGCACCACTTGCTCTTCCAGAGGTCCTGAGTTCAATTCCCAGCAGCCACGTGGTGGCTCACAACCATCTATAATGTGCTCTGATGCCCTCTTCTGTCATGCAGGGTACATGCAGATAGAGCACTGTATACATAATAATAAATAAAATCTTTTTTTAAAAATTGGCTAGAATGAGTCACAGTTTAGGAAAACACTGTGCTGTGCTTGCTGTTATAGCTTATTATAGGCTAAAAACGAACAGCTGGTGAATGGGGCAATGTCTAGAAGACTGCTGGCCACAAAAGCCTCTGTTCTTGAAGATCTGATGCTCCACCCTCCTGGCACACAACTGTGTCTCCTGACTCTGAAAGTCTATACTGGCCCTGTCAGTTAGGGGTTTCTAGGGATTCCACTGTATGATTGATGAAATCACTACCCTCTGGTGAGTCTCCCCGTCCCATAGGTTAAGAAATGGAATGGAAAATTCCATTCTTTCTTGTAATCAGATTGGTTTCATAGAGTTTCCTCATTTGTATCAATTGAGATGTAGTTAGAACTGACGAGTTACAAGCAACAAAGGATGCTCTTTACCGTTCCTGTAACCCAGAGGGATCTAAGGCTTAGAAGATCAGTGCCAAAACCTGAGCACCGTTTGCTACACCACAGATGAATTTCCTCCAGGCAGTAGAGATAATGTCTGAGAGATATGGCAAGAAAAGGGATTTTCCCTTTCCTACTGAACATTACTAAATCTCTCCCCTGGCCATATTCATTGTTTTAGTGATGTTTTGTTGCCCTACCACCCTCCAAAGTAGTTGCTGAAACCAAACTGGTCTGCTTGTAGTC
This sequence comes from Acomys percivali, assembly GCA_907169655.1. Classification (NCBI taxonomy): domain Eukaryota; kingdom Metazoa; phylum Chordata; class Mammalia; order Rodentia; family Muridae; genus Acomys; species Acomys percivali. The sequence continues at coordinate 82,708,180 of OU015753.1, forward strand.
TCCGAAAAATAGGAATTCAAGCTGAGAGTAGCAGATCCCTCTGGCTCTGAGTCCCTGAAGAGACTGCAATGGATCAGGAATCTAGGGCTGTTGCTCTCTTTACAAGACTCTAAGGGGATTAATCATCCACTATCAAGCTTCCTCACAGGGTTCTTGGCAGATCTCAGTCCCCACATTGGGGAAGCTCTGTAGGGCCACTCAAAGCAGGGCAGTTTGTTCCCCTTAAAGCAAGTGACCCAGGTGGGAAACTACATGAAAGACCCACCCCAAATAGAAGCCCCTCTAAACAGCTTACCCGCAAGTGTGATGTCCCATCACTCCCAGCATATCTTATTCACGAGATTTATATGGTGAATCCACTCCTGACTCAAGGAGAAGAGGTTTTACAAGGCTGTGATCACAGGAATGGAGGACCTATAGGCCTTTCCACATCCACCCAAACACAGCCGCTTTTAATGTGGTAAGTGGCAAGAAGCGCTACCAGGCAACAGATGAGAGAAGAATTCATCATAGAGATGTTTGTCCAGTGGCCTTGTCACTTTCTGAAGTGTCTCTGGAGCTTTGCTTAGAGTTTTCATTGATGATCGTCTTACAGTAAGTCAGAACAGTTATGCACAGTCAAAGATGTAAACTCGCAGTAGCAAGAACTGAGCATGCCATCTGATGAATAATGACTTTGCCTGCCATCTTTTTTAAGGGAGAACCAGGCTTCATTGGTCCTCAAGGAGAACCAGGCTTACCAGGGTTACCAGGAACAAAAGTAAGTAGACCTTTACTCCCCTGGCTTTCCTGTGAAACATGTGTCATCTCTGTTGAAAGAAAGGTGGGATGACTCTACTATTTAGATGACTAGGTATTTCCACCTTAGACCCAGGGCAGCCGTGAATGGTGTGCCATTGAAAGTTGTATCTAGGAAGCTTTAGGTGTGTCAGAGAGTGGGTGAAATACACTAGTTCAAGTTTGTCCTACAGATTCCTCAGTAAGTATTGTGATGGCCACTGGCCTCCCAGCTACATGGAAAGGTAGCTAGGCAGAGAGGAGGGCTGGAGGTCACCAACCCCTGCTCTTCCTCATCCATTTTAGGATACCCTTGTAAATTGGATATTAATATCCTCCCCTGTGGATGTCACAGTGATTTCTAAATGCTTAGTTCCAAAAAGATCTACCCTGAATGGTGTTTGCAGAAATATTCTATAATAAAAAACCATCTCTCGGTGTTCTATTTGGCAGCCACAAAGAAGACACTGAAAGCAAAAGCTGTGTGCTGCCACACAAAAAGAATACAGTGCGGCAGATAGGGCCAGGCCCAGAGTTGTCTCTTTATCCACCCAGTAAGACATAAAAAGAGAGGACTGTGATGATGGAGCGGTGCTCATGACAGACTCATGAATTAAAGTGGCCAAGTGACATAACTTATAGTCATTTATTTTTAAACCATGCCAGACTCTGCCTCAGTGAGTCCTGCATTCACCAGAAAAAAGGCCAGGCAGGGGTGGTTTCTGATGGAGAACTATGTCATGGTCTTTTCAGACAGACTAGTCTTCAGTTCTGCTTTGGTCAAGTGAAAATAACTCTAATCCTAGCAAGTAGAAACTATTCATTGCCTAAGGGGACTGGAACTCAGTAGGATCATTAAAAAAAAAAAAAAAAAAAAAAAAGTTGTTTTCCAGAGAAATCTCTTTTTCACATAATGAGCTTTTAAGCCCATTAACAAAGTTTGGAGAAATTCTGTTTTAGCCTGAACAGATTCACGCACAATAGACCAGAAAGACAGAGACAGAAAAGACATAAGTTGTTGATATGAGAACTGTCAGTTATTGGAGCTTGGAGCCAATAAAGTCAGAAGAGGAGAGAAAGTGCCCAGGCAGAGGAGTACATCAACCACCACAGAGGGAGAGGGAGTCCCAGCAGGGGAAGCCATGGGGAACTGCGTCTGTAGAGTTTTCCTATACAGAGGAAAGTAGAAGGAATCCAGCTGGGCAGAGATATTCATATCCCTGAATACCTTTCTTTATAGCTGACTGATGAGCTAGTCCATAGTTTCAGAGAGACAGATCCAGACATAGAGCCATGAAGTTGGCAGTAATTGCTGTTCAACATGATTCTGAGGGACGCATCCTTTACTCTGAGCTGCTAGGAGAGGGAAGGGATGTGATGTACCTGTGTGGTGTTTCTACAAGCATGTATATGCATACAAAGGCCTTTTGAGCAATATTCTAGACTTAGTTGTTAGCTGAATTGCCTATATCATTAAGAGATGTGTCCTAAGGGGAAATTTCCAATTTGAAAATTGACCCAACAATGATCTTTCAGCATTTGTGTATGTGATCTAGATTTGTTCCCCTAACAACAGATCTGAAAAAAAAAACAAAAACAAAAACAAAGATGGAGTATCTAACTCTTAGCGCAGTGAAGACAGATCCCAAGGAAGACTGGTGGCATTGAGATATTTTTAGATTTTTAGTAGGGATGGCATGTCCCCAGGGCCTGTCCCTGTGCCCTTGTCTGACCTACATCTTCCTAGAAAACGTGAATTTCAGTCAAAGTACACAAAAACAGGATATCAGAGTACAAAATGCTATACATTTTGCTGGAATTCCTTAAAATTGTGACAGAATGTGAATTGAAAGACATTATAATAATAACATGAAGAAGAAGAAGAAGAAGAAGAAGAAGAAGAAGAAGAAGAAGAAGAAGAAGAAGAAGAAGAAGAAGAAGAAGAAGAAATATCAATACCCTTTAAGTCTTTATTCACATGCTACCTAACAGGAATTCATGAAACTATTTCCTTGTTTATAAAGTGGGAATCATAAGACAGAATTGCATGTTTATGTATTACTCAGGGTATTCTAGAAACATGGAACCAACATCAATGAATGGATGGGTGGATGGGTCAGTGATTAGGTAGGTAAATATGTGTGTACATACATGTATGCATGCATATATATTTTTTACATATATATATATAAAGAAGCTTTTTAGGGGAATTGGCTCATGTGGTTACAGAGGCAAAGATGTCTCACATAAGCCAGCTATCCACAAGCTAGAAAGATGGTAGCAGCATGGCTCTGTCTGGGTCTAAAGGTTCCAGAATCCTAGAATCTGGCACTAAAATTCTCAGGCAGCAGTTATAGGTCTGAGATACAGTGCATAGCACTAGTCTTGCCACTAACGCGGAAGACTGGAAGTGAGGTGTCATGGGCCAGAAAAGGTGCTCCAGAGGGAGAGGGACAGCGTCCCTGTCCTCTGCCTTTTGTTCTATTCACCTGAAGCCAAGTGGGCAACAATCACGTATTTTAAGGGTCAGCCTTCCTTCTCAGTTCACTGACCAATGCGCAGTCTCCTTTGGAAACACCCCCATAGAAACAGTAAGAATGCTCCAGCGGCTCCATGGATGCCCCATGGCCCAGGCAAAAGATGACACCAAAAGTTAACAATCTCTTTGTGAAGGAAATGGGATCATTCGTGTTCAGAGATCAACATGGTACCGGCATGCTGTGAACGCAGTGGTACTGACTCCCTCGCTTCTATTGAACTCCCCTGTTCCTCTCCAGGGACAGCCGTGGGGGGGCTCCCATTTACCTGTTTTGCAATTTGTGACAGGGCGAACGTGGGGAGGCAGGGCCTCCTGGAAGAGGCGAACGGGGGGATCCTGGAGCCCCGGGACCAAAGGTCAGTTATCCCTCTATTAGAAGAGAGCGTTCTTTCGTTTGGGAATGCATGCCTCTTGCCACAGAACATGTAACTGACTCCTCAACAGCTACCAAAGCAACCCAAATCACACGCACCTCATTGAAATGCACACTGACGGTTAGGGATTTTGCAGTTCAACTTTTCCTGTTTACTCGGTACAGCTCAGTGAAGGAATTTAATAACATCTCTGAACGTAAAGGGAGAGGTGCTGTCATGTTACACATTATCGCTCAATGTGTGTTACCGCCGGCCGAGAAAAACCTCATTGCTCAGTGCCATTTGTTTCTATGGTAACACCCTGAAAATATTAGAGCTAAAGATGTATTTGCCTGTGCGATCTTTATTTACCTAAACATTATGCAAACTAATGTGGTCCCACTCTATTCTAATAACCAGCCCCTCTTAGAGACAGGGGGGCGATGCAGTCTCTGATGAGAAAGAAATCTATGCATATTAGCCCTGTTGAGACTCATAAGTGTCACTCACAGAGCCCTCCCCAGCCACTGACAGATCAGGGAGTAAGCTCCTGCTACAGCGATAGGTATGCTGTGTGCTACAGTAACCAACATTATATAGCACTGTGTTGGACAGTTAAAATAAAACGTGTCCTTGATTCCTCCTTATTCTGAGCCACTGTTCTTATCTGTCCTGTCATTCTCTTTCTCATCCTCATGCTCTCTTATAATAGGGGAAACAAGGTGAATCAGGAGCTAGAGGCCCAAAGGGGTCAAAGGTCAGTAATTAATCACCATTTTGATGTGACTTCAGGCCTTCCAGATCTGTGTCTTTTGCCTTTCCACAAAGACTCCTGTTGCAGTTAAAACGTTTTCCTTCGGGGGTTCACATTCTGTTTGTCCCTGTGACTGTATCCCAGGCCACTTGGCTTCTGTTTCCTTGGTTTTGTCTGCTCTTATCCTTCAGACTGTTCTCTTTGTTTTAACACTGGGCAGAGGGAAGTGTATGTGTGCATGTGTGTATATATGTTTGCACATGTGTGTACATGCTTGTGTGTGTGTGCACATGTGTGTACATGCCTCTGTGTGTGTATGTGTGTTGTGTTGTGTGCCAAAACACACATGTGGCGGTCAGAGGGCAAACTATGGGAATTGATTCTCTCCCTGCACCATTTGGGATCCAGGGACGGAATTCCAGTTGTCAGGTGTAGGTGGCGAGTAACTGTACTATTCGTTAGGAGGGGATGCATTTCCTGTTTTTTGAGAGTAGCTTATTTGGGAAAAAGAGATGCTTTATGTATTTTATGCTCTTAATTTTCATTTCCCGTCTTTGTGACATATGTTCAGGTTATACTTTGGTTTGTTACCTAACTCCATACAGAAAGTTAAAATGTCACCTTAGGACTAGGAACACGGCCCAGTAAGTAAGACTGCTTACTGTACATGTGAGTCTCTGGGTTTGAACCCCCAACCCCACAAAACAATTCAAGCATCTGTAAACCCTGCACTCATACACAAGAAGACAGGAGGAAAGACAAAGGACTCCCCTAAAGCTAGCCTGGCTTACAGTGGAAAGACACCCTGCTTCAAATTAGGTGAAAGATAGGCACTGACACCCAAGGTTGTGCTCTGACCTCCACACATGCGCTATGACAATGCAGGCACGTGTACATGCATTAAAAAATAAATAAAAATAAAATTTCACCACCAGTAGAATTGTCCCTTTGTCATGATGCTTATGCTAGCCAAAATAGCATGTATGCTGTCACTCAGAATGCTGCTAGCCAATATCATGGACAAATACAAAACTGGGACTAGAGGTCAGAGGCTGTTAGTTCCCTATCCATGGTGAAGTTATTACTGTGGCCCACGTCACTAGTAAAACCTGCACAGGGAAACATTTAGCTGCTCATTCTCCTTATTGTCGTTGGCCCTTATCCATTTTATATAAATATGTAGGAAGACAGGAAGACGCTTTGAGTTTCATATAGAAGAGGGCCCTAATTTTAAATTGTTTTAAAGAGCCTTTAAGTATGCACAGAGTGAAATATTTTCTACTTGCCCTGTGATCATTTGGAGAGTTCAGACTGTTCTTGGGGTCTCTGTAGGTTGAGTTATGACACTGTCAATAAACCTCCAGAGATGATGTCCTATTGCCTTGAAAGAGAAAAGGGGAGAAGCCAGAAAGGGGAGGACAGAGAGAAGGAGAAGGGGAGAGGACTTAAAGGAATCTGACCAACCTGGTCTAGCTGGCAACTGGCAACTTCACCTCTGGGGGTTAAAACAGCTGCAGGCAGGTCTGTGTCATCAGGGAGGTCTAGCCTTGGACCTTACATTCCTTCTAGTCTATTCCTTCCTGTCCCAGTTTTCTTTCTTTTCCCCCCTCTAAGGACAGATGCAACAGTGATATGGCCCTTTCCCCTTTACTCAGATCCCTTCAGAGGAAAGCAGCCCTGCTCAGTGTGACGATAAAGGTCACTTGGGAGCCATAGAAATCACTCACTTTGCTTTTGCTAATCCCACTGGAGTGTACATAGCCTGTCTGATTGCCACAAGATACCCTGTTTTCTGAGAAGGACATTTCACTACCCGTCAATGGCATGTTTAGGTGGATGTGGTGATGGTGGTGGTTGCCTCATATGTCTGCAGTTTATGTTTAAAGTGCTGCTGTATGGAGCAAATGACTCTTTTCTACATCAGTGGCCATTCTGCTAATTCATTATTTTCTTTTTTTATGGCCAAAGGGTGATCGTGGAGACAAAGGAGACTCTGGAGCTCTGGGACCACGGGTGAGTGTTCCTCTTATCTAAACTCAGATTTGAAGTCATGTTGCTGAGACCTTGTGAGAGGCACCCAGATGGACAGTGCACAGTAAAAAGCATTAGTAGTAGACCGATTATTCCAAGCGCTACCCTCCCCCTTGCTCTTTATTTATTTATTTATTTTTATCCAGAGCAGGTAGTGTAGAGGTTGTTACCATACAATAATCTTTATTCTGGAAAAAAGTAGAAAGCCCACAGCTACCCAGATAATAAAACTTCCACTTTTCAGTTAAGACAATAATTCATGGAACTAGGATATGAATCATGGAAATTCTGCAGCAGATATAATGGTAGGATAAAAGTATAGACATGCAGAGGTGTGTGTGTGTGTGTGTGTGTGTGAGAGAGAGAGAGAGAGAGAGAGAGAGAGAGAGAGAGAGAGAGAGAGAGAGAGAGAGTGAGTGTGTCTTGAATGGGGAATATAATATTCTTTTTTTAAATTCCATTTCCTCTAGTTTGTGATAAACTAAGACATATGGGATAATGTTCTTATTGGTGAAGCCATTCCTCTAGAACATTCTTCCTCATTGCTCTCTCTTCTTAGGGAATGAGTAGAGAGACACTAGGAGTTGCCTTAATAGATACAAAGAAAACCAGTAATATTTTGCAAGATGCAAAGATTAACTTTGTATCTTTGGAGTCACATCTACCATAGACAGGGAGTTAGAAATGGCCTATTGCTTTACAATATGGACAAAATGTAAATGTAATTATTATTATTATTATTATTCTGAAATGCACTTATACCTTAGTAAGGAAAAAACAGGACCCAAGCTACTCCACTTCTGAAAACCTCTTGTATACTAGTCTAACCCATGACTTTCCCTGGGTTTGATTTTGGTCACAGGGTCCACCTGGGCAAAAGGGAGATCCCGGGGCCACTGAGATCATAGACTACAATGGCAACCTCCACGAGGCCTTACAGGCAAGTAATTATTCTCTGCCCTAAGACACGTGAAAAATGGCACAAGGCGATAAATTTATTGGTTTTCTATTGATGTGATAAAATACCAGGACCAAGAGCAACATCTGGAACAAAGAGTTTATTTTTATCTTATGGTTCCTTAAGGATAGACTTTATAGTGGCATCAGAAAAAGGAAGCTAAGAGCTCACATCTTTGTTTGAAAGATGTTTGCTCACATGTTTGAAAACATGAAATAGAGAGCAAACTGGAAGTGGGGTGAGGTTATAAATTCTCAAAGCCACCACCCAGTGATGCACTTCCTGCAGCCTTGTGTGTCACCTCTCCAAGCAGGGCCACCTGAGCCTATGAGGGGCATTCTCATCCATACAACAGTGCGTCCATGAGGCTCGCCACTAAGTTCTCTCTCCACTACTTACCTGAAGCACATCTACTCACCTCTCCTCCGAGCCCATCTGTCTCCTGTAGCATCTTCATTTCCTGCTTTATGTTTCCCTCATACTCTTAAATATTCTTAAACCTTATCGAGTATAACCATTGTGTTAGCTTAGGCAAGATTTTGCTTCCTCTATTAAAGAGGGAATTTTACCAAGCTGAGCGGGAACTGAACTGAATCATTTAAATTCAGATTTCAGCTGTCTTGCTTACCAGAGATGTGACCTGGCTAGTTCTTCCACTTCTGTGTGCCCCTGTTTCTCCATATTTGAAATGAAGATACTAGCAGTGAATACCTCATTGGTCTCTTGAGGGCAAATTGCTAAGTATATGTCACACGCTTTGAACAGCCCTGGGCACATTGTGGCCTCCTATATGTTTTTATAGCTACCATTCAATTTGTTTCTTTTTTTATTCAGTGAAAAGTGCCAGCTTTCTCCATCACCCTTAATTCTCATCCATCCTTTCCCTATTTACACACGTGCACAATAGTATCTGTCATCACCAAGTAGTGACCTTCAGGTACAGTCCATAATAGTTAGTGCCCTTGACTTTCCTGTGACATTTACACCAAATCATCTTCCTTTCAAAAATCTCTTTATGCCAGGCGGTAGTGACACACGCCTTTAATCCCAGCACAGGAGGCAAAGGCAGATGGATCGCTGAGAGTTTGAGGCCATCCTGGTCTACAAAGTGAGTCTAGGACAGCCAAGGCTACACAGAGATACCCTGTTTCAGAAAGCAAAAATAAAAAATAAAATAAAAAATCTCTTTGCTTTATCTGGCCCGTTGCTTTAGTTTACTTCATTCTAGAAGCCATTCTGTTTTGGAATTTCACACTTTTCACCCACCCTAACTTTTGCCAGCCTAAAGTTTTTCCTTGGGTAGAACAGTTACTCACTCCCTCTGTGTTGTAAGCAGGCTGTTTCCTGTCAGTTCTGGGGTTCCCGGGGTCTGGTCCGTGTACGACTCCAGCTGTTTGTTAGAGTTCCCCCCCCAGTCACATGCTACTTACTGACTTCCAGAAATACACCCACTTCCACTGGGTACTCGTCCCTTATACTCGGTGACTTGCCTTATCAACTAACTACTAGAGATTAGTGATGCTGAGATAGGGGTTTAGGAGCGTCTCACAGCCGCTCTTCTTGAAACCTGTCCTTCCAGGAGCTTTCTCAAAACACGCCCCAGCACTGCCCATCTTTTCATTCCCAAATATTGATCCACAGCCTGTTTGTTTCCTACTGTGCCAATCCTTCCTCCCTGCCCTTCTAATTTACCTGTTTATGCCTCTATGGCTGATTTTCATAAGCTGCCATTACTTTGATTGCTCTGATTTGCTCAGATCTCTCCATAAGTCCTAGCTGCCTGCTCGGTGAAGACCACACTCCGCCATCTGACATCATTCAAGGCTCTACGATGCTATCTTTTCTTCCAGGATATTTTTAATTTCCCATGCCGTGGTCGCATTTTATCATGCAAACTCCTTTTTCCTAGGTTCATCCCATTATTTCTCCTTTCTTTCGTCCATTGAATCTGATCCATAAATTCACTGCTGTTGCCAGCTCAGTTCTTCCTCTAAGTCCATACATTAGATGTCAGGGTCCTGTATTGGGACATATGATTACGCTCTAATCACATAATTGGTTTTAGTTTTTCCCTTACCACATTGTAAGTCTCTTGGTGACAGAAAAGTATGTCTTTTGTTTATGTTGCCTGGGCTTGTAAATGTATAGGGAACAGTTGGCATTTAATGACTGGATGGATGGTTGTGCTTTTTATATAGAAGCCATTTCTTAGCTTGAAAACAAACTAGATGCTATAATTAAGTCCCTCTATTTCATACTATTTTAATATCTCTATCGTCATGATTGCCCCAGTGTGGTCCAATTTTCATAGGCTTTTATTTATGTGGGCTTCACCACCACAGCCCTCTTTATTTCTGTTTCCTATTTGGTCAAGTGTGGATTGGGTGGACTATTCAGCTAACAGCCTGATTAGCGGCTGAAACATAAACAGTAACCCTTAGGCTATTCTTGAGCCAATTTCCTACATGTTTTCCCTTTTCCCCTATAAATTGATAATTCTATCTGGAGAGACAGAGAAAAAGAATGGACCTACAATGATTTCAAAACTTTTTCTTGGTAAAATAGGGACAGCTCTTAAACTTTATTAGCAATGCTGTACTTTTCCCTTAAACTGCTTTCAATTGCCCATTAGGCCTTGTCTCCACCCATAAGAGCTATTTCAGTTACTATCATGCTGTGTAGACTACCCTGACCAAAAAAAAAAAAAAACTCAGAGGGGAACTTTTAGTCTGTAGTGGCATCAGGAGGGAGTCCATCTTGAAACAACAGACGACAAAAGATATTGAAGGTTTGGAAGCAAGAGTCAGAAGATAACTGTTCACATTGTGTCCACACACAGGAAATAGAGGGGAGGGGACAGGGTGAGGATATAAAACGTCAAAGCCCGCCTCCTGTGATGAACTTCCTCCAGGAAGCCTGTACCTTCTAAAGCTTCTATAGCCTTCCCAAGCAGCACCCCCAATTGTAGACCAAACATTCATCTACATGAGCCCATGGGGGACTTTTCTCACTCAGATCATCACAAGGGGCATCCACTTCTCTACTCTTCCCTGACATGTTCCAATATTACAATTGTCTGTTAACATACTGAAGTGTTCTTAAAGCATTCTTTGCATGAACAGGCATATGGGCTAACTTAGACTCAAGTGGATGTTTCTGTTTTATTTGTCCCTCTACCGCTTATGAGCTGGGTCATTTTAGGGAAATCACTGTGTCTATGCTTCACTGACCTTATCTGCAAAATGAAGTAGATGTTTTTGTAAGAGCGCATAAAATACAATGTTATCTTTAGAGCCGTTTTTAGGAGCTCCTGAACACTTCCTACTGAAGTTCCTAAAAGCACTGTACTTTTTGGAAAGTAAATCTGACAACTGTTCCTTAAAATGGAAGGATATACATTCCCAGTGTCCTTTTATTCATCTCAAGTTCTATATGACTGTAAACAGTATCCAGTCTATTATCCATCGTAGCCAGTGATGTTATACTGTCTCCAACCCTAATGATGTATTATTGTTGGAGCAATCGTATGCTTTGTTTATAAAGAGCTTAGAGTCATTTTTCAGTTGAAGGTTATTTGTTTATCTTCCTAACATACCACTCTAGTGGATTGGGGTCTCTAATAAGATCAATCAATTAAGTCAGAAAAACATTAGAGGAAGAAAAGCTGATAAACACTTATTCTCCTCAATTTCTAACAAATGATGGATGATGTTTATTTCATTATTGTATCCTTTTAAAAACCTTTTGTCCAAAACTTCAGAATAACTACAAGGATAGGAATTTATTGTAGTCACAATATCACATTAGAACTATAAATGTTCATGTTTCTTTCATTTAAAATGGTTATTCTATGAAACAGTTCATATTATGGAAAAATAGAGACTAGTTTAAGTAACTTTTCTGGGTCCAATATCCAATGTAGGAGATAATATAGTTGAGACATTTTGCATATTATGTTCCTAAGATGTTTGGCATTCTGAATTTGGTATTTATAATTTCCATCCATCCATTTGTAGCTAAATAAGAAGAAAAATTAAACCACATAACAAACTGCTGAGTATATCCTTTTGACTGACGTTATGGAGTAAAATAAAAACATAACACATCTCATTATTTTTCTTTTGACACCAAGCAACATTTTTTAAAAATGTATCTCGAGTGCTCTGACCATTGTCCCTCCTGCCCAGCACTCCTCCAAACTCCCCACTCTTGTCTGCCCCACTAGGAAATGTCCACAGTTCCCAAATCAACTTGTGCTAGCCCTGTTCTTGTTTTGCAAATTACTCTTTTGTGTTTGTTCCGTTGGAAAGATGATTAAATTATGTTGATCTGTGAAAAGAAAAGACATTGTGGTTTATGTACGCATTGCCTTAAGCTTTTAGTTTTGATTCAAGATGGCTAAACATTCACAATTAACAATTAACATCTCTGTTTCCTAGGTCTCGTTAAAAAATTATTACTAACGCTGTCTGTATGGGAATTCAAGATTATTTTTATGTACTTAAAAACAAATGCATCGTTTCCTCTTTCTCCTCTTCCCTCCTCTGCCCTCACAAATCCACAGATTCCTCACAAATCCCTCTTCTTTTTAATCATTCTTGTTACATATAAAGGAATGAACACATAAATACAGCCTGCTGGTCCTTTGGTATTAGATAACCATTTCCGGAGCTTATTCCTGGGCAATGCTAATTCTCCCTCTCCCAGAGGTTGGTAATTGCTTGCTTCATGTAGGACTGGAAGGCCCTGGGAGATGTCCCTCTCCTACATTGGGATGTCAACTGGTGGAATGGCTCTGGGCTTGTTTAGGCGCCCCCTGGCTCTTAGAATATTTCCCTTCCCTCTTCCTAGATGTTTGCTGTGCCTTAAAGTATAAGCATTGTAATACACATGCGTCGATTGAGGCTGGTACCCGCCATGGTCCGCTGATCTCTACAATTTGCCAAGTTGTAGCTTCCTGTAATGGTCTCCTGCTTCAGTAAAATGGCGCTTAAGCTCTCATCGTTATAGAAAGTGGAGAAATATCTAACAATTTGGGCAGGATTTTCACACAAACATCTCAGAATGAATCACAAAACCCCTGGCTGACCTTTACCATTAGCTCCCACCCTCCCTTCTCAGGCCGTGTCTCACTGGAATATCATGCCCTTCTCTGTCCCTTCTGATTTTCAAGTCATTACTATAGTCCAAGAAGGAGGCCTGCTGGGTGTATGTAGCTTGTACTTGAAGAGCCAGCATCTTAGGACCACGCTGTGAACGTGACGTGGCTGCTTCCAGGTGGAGAACAAGATGGTGTGTCTGTGAACTTAGCTGGCTTTTGTCACCACTGATTCTCCTCTGAGCTACACTGGAACCTTCACAATTTTGAGGTCTCTGAAACAGCCTTTTAGCACCTCATTTCAATTCTTCCATTAGTTTGTTTGCCACTAATGATATTCTTTCATTATACCACTCATTTTTTTTTAAATGTTGTTAGTGTTAATATTTTTAAGAAAAAGGACAAACCAGACTTGTGTTTATTGATGTAAGGATGTGAATTTGTATGTGACCTTGTTAGAAAATCTGAGACAATTCATAGTGTAGGACTGCTCACCTTCATAAAATTTTGTATTTCTGCTTTCTTGTTAAAAATACGATACATGATTGAAGGACAATGGTGCACAAATTCCTTTCCATCTATAATTTATTTGTTTTAGTAAATGACTCATTTACAATCTAGAAACAAAGCAGATTTCTCATAGCTATAAATCCAATTTTTGTGTCTAGATTAACCTGTAAAATAGTTTAAATGTTGCCTTGTATTGTACTGATCTGATAACATGAAATTCTGGATATATATTCGAACTTGCTTCTGGTTTATTGGCATTTTGTCTTTGTCCCGGAAACATCAAGCTTTTTTACTACACTACCTGAAGCTGTCATCATATTGACTGTTTTATCATTAAATACAAACTTTATAATCATCTAACATGTGTACACCTAAAGTGAAATACATAATGGTTGTTGGTTTTTTGGGGGGTTGAGGGGGTGTTTTTTGTTTTTGGTTTTTCAAGACAGGGTTTCTCTGTGTGGCCTTGGCTGTCCTGGACTCTCTTTGTAGACCAGGCTGGCCTCGAACTCACAGTGATCCACCTGCCTCTGCCTCTTGAGTGCTGTTATTAAAGGCGTGTACCACCACGCCCGAAATACATAATGGTAGTGTTAATTTTTGCAACAACAACAATAAAAAATCGCAACAACGGTTTGAACCAGATTGGAATGGAGTGATGGAACACAGAAGGATAGTAATTAAAACCATACCATCAGGTTTACATGTAATTAAACGTTACCTCTCACACCCAAAAGTCCTGATTGGGAAATGACCCCTTTCTTTTATTTCAATAAACCATGCAGAGCTCTTACCACAAACATAACCATAGACTAGGAATCATGTTTTAGAAGCCCATACTTTGAGACATTATACTTTGTTAAAGTTCTTAGCACTTCAACAAACTAGATTAGTTCAATGTGTGTGTGTGTGTGTGTGTGTGTGTGTGTATAGGTGATAACACGTGGGGGTCAATTATAGTACAAAAAAAGAACCCTACAGAGTAGGGTAAAAAAGATATTTCACTTTTCCCTAATCAAAGCCTATCTAGAATGAAGCTTTTATCAATAGCAAATTTCATAATTCACAATTAGGATGATAAACCTTTCGCATAGTTCTACTTAACTATATAATTTTAAATTATATTAATTTTAAAATCAGGCAAATGAAAAATTGTATACTTTGTCTTCTTATAATTTAAAAAATAAAACTCTAAAAGTTTTCAAAGGCTTTGCAGGTGTGCTGTATTGAAGGTGGGACAGTTTGTTTTCTGTGGCTTCTTGTTACTTAAAGATGTTTGACTTGCCAAAATATATTTTAGAAGTGGATTTTTTTTTTCAGAAATCTGTCATTTTATTTTGATACACAAAATAGGTAACTCTTGTCTTTGTTGATCCATTTTTCCCAACAGAGGATTACCACCTTAACTGTCACGGTAACTCCTTTTGCATGATCTCTGTGGTTTGTGACTTGAATTTCATGTGGATGCATGCAGGTCAAAATAGTACTAATTGTACTAATAGTACAATTGGTTTTATCTGGTGTCCACTTTCATGTTTATGTTATTAACCTTTGACCCAGTTAAATTACTGTCCTGTGTGAAAGTCCAGAAAAAAAATATTTTTTTAAAAAAAATTTTAGCCTATGTTAATAAAATAGCTTTATCATCTTGTAGCTTAGCCATCAACACCTTGGTAGAGCATGGTGGTGTGCACCTTTACTCCAAGCACTCTCAAGGCAGAGACAGATGGAGCTCTGTGAGTTTGAGGCCAGCCTAGTCTACATACCTAGTTCCAGGACAGCCAGGGCTACACAGAGAGACCCTGTCTCAAGAAAGAGAGGGGAGGGAAGAGAGAAAGAAATAAACAGAGAAAGTGAGAAAAAGAAAGAAGGTAAGTAAGTAAGTAAACCCGTTAGGGAGAAGGCTAAAGGGGGAGGGTACTTAGAAACACGGGTGACAATCAGTCACATAATTTAGGTGACATCAGTCAGAAAATTCATCGCAAGAAGCTGAGTGCAGAACACAGGGCAGCAATTTTCAACTGTCGTATCAAGTCAAAGCTTCATCTGTAGCCTGGTGATCTAAGGAACATTTTGATAGTTCAGAACTCAGTTGGCAGTTTCTTTCATTATGTAACTGAAGAAACCAAATATCTGGAAGTATCTAACTGTGATAGAAAAAAAAAAAAAGGGAGCTGTGTGGTGTGCTTTTTGTATTTTAAGGCTTAAGACTGTAACATGTGTACTTGCTACATTTTACAACTGTGTCTTGTCTTGATTCAGGGCCCCCCTGGACCTCCTGGACCTCAAGGACTACAAGGGCCAAAGGTTAACCTTACTTACTTGTTTCCCTCTACCACCCACATACAGTGCAGAGATGCCATGTTAGGAATGTATGTCTTTATAAAATGTCTTATAAAATACTAGAGAAGTAAGGCCAGAAATACTGTATCGGGGGACAAGGAAACTGTATTGGAGTCTCAGCTAAAGAAAGAAGGACTGCAAAAGAAAAAAGGAAAATGAGAAAAAAAGGGGGGGAGAGAAATGGAGTGATACAAATCAGGAAAGGACCTTGATAAAAGTACAGGATGTTAAACAAGAAAACTACAAGTTTCACAGAGATTTATAAATGTAAAGCTATGCTAAAAATGGCCTATGGGGAAAGGTAAATATTTAAGCAGAAGAGGGTTCACTCTTACCACTAAGAAAGAACCTGTCTTCCATTTCTTTTGTAAGAGAAGGACAAGGAGAGCTTTCTATGGCGCACTTATAAGTGACTGCAGGTTAGGAGCCATTTCTGAGACATGTCACATGTATTCAGTTGTTCCCCTATACATCTCATCAATAAAGCGTGGTAAGCACAGGCAGCACAATTTCCTTGCTTATATATAAGCTTTATTGGTGGTGCTAGCTTTACTCCTCCAAAGTAAAGCTCGCCATTCAGCCATGTTTGATCAATTAGCACACGTCCAGGGATTCTGGCTTTTCAGAACCGAGCTAACATGTGTTGAAATATGACTTTCGTCATTGGATTCTTGTAGGAGATTCAAGTGGTTTCAAAATTCATCCTTTATTTATGCTTCTTAAGTTGGTTTATTTGCTGTGCCTATTACACACACACACACACACACACACACACACACACACACACACACACACACACATATTCATGCAGACATCAGCTTGTGTGCTTTCTCTGGATGCCTAAAAATAAATGTCCAGTGTATATAGAGATTTATTTCTCTACTAAAAGACTTTAAAATAAAATATTCCTGAAGTTCTTGTCTGTGTGAGATGTTTAGATCTATCCAAGCATAAATCCTAATTTCCACAGTATTTTTTGTGTAACATAAAGGTGTTTCACATATAACTTCAATATACGATGCAGAACTTTTTAACTAGTTCTCTACATTGCTTCATCCCTGAGAGCATTAACACCAAATCTGCAACAGTCACACAACAAAGAGCACTTCCCTTTGACAAGACAAGTCTGCCTGGATCCCTCCTAGCCTTACCAGTTTGATGAGCTGGGAAAGGAACTCTGAAGAGTCTCTTTTCCTTTGTGTAGTGTCAATCCAGATAAACTTTCTTGCTTCCTCTCCTCTCACAACTACATCTCATGAACCAGAATTTTCTCCAAAGCTAAATACATACTTCATCTCCCACAAAGTTCTAAGGCTTCTAGTGTTTCCCCGTGGCTCTGAGACTCAGAGAAGGACTGCCTCACCAACACACACACACACACACACACACACACACACACACACACACACACACAC
>OU015753.1:82732398-82769860 GCA_907169655.1 Acomys percivali
GTCACCTTGTGGGTATGATGCCAGCCACACAGGGTAGCCTGGTCACCCAAGTCTCACTAATCACCTCCTTTCTTTGGTAAACAACTTCATTAACCTCGCTCTCTTAACACCGAATAGCTCATGAAGAATTAATTAGATGGCATGTTTGGGGCTTTTTATACTCTGTTCACTTTATATTTGAAGGTTAAGTTAGAAAATGCTACATCCTGTTCAAATGATAAAGTTAATTAGCTTAAAGGAATTTTAAAACATTATGAACACGAGAGAAGAACACTCAATGATGATAGCCTTTTCCCCAAAAAATGTTTAGCCACGTGTATCAAAAGGGAAAACATTACACTAATGTAGACATATATAACAAATATCTGTGTATACCTGGTCAGTTATTTTTATCTCTGTTTTATTTCACTGATGGCTATTTAAATATGCATCTCCCAGAATAGCTTATTAGAATCTCGTTAAAAGTTCAAAGCAATCCGCAATAACCTTCAGTTAATTTAAATTGATAATTAGTTTCTATATTTGTATTTTTCTGCAAAATAGCTTTCTTTTTATCCTGATTCATGCATTTATTATGACCTCCTTTCTTTGGTAAACAAGTATGAGAAGGGCTTTCAAGGATTCGTTCTATAAGAATAAATGCAGTCCCAGGCATGGTGCTTAGCCCTCATTAATGAGAGCCTCTCCAGATTCCCACACTTGGCTGCGCTTTTCCTGTCTCCTTTAGATTCTTCAACACGTTGGCTATGATGAGTTATGGACAAGAGGCTCCTCTTTCTTCCTTCCTGTGCAAACTGGGGGGGATCCCTTTTTCCCCTGAATTTCTTCTGACTTTTAGGTTCTACCTCTATTCCATACAAACTCATGAGTCATCTCAGACATTCCATCAGGTTATAAAATGGAAACTTGAGATGCACCTGTAATGTAAATACAAAACAGGGGTTCTCTTCTCGCCTGATTTTTCTTCCAGGAAAACCCCAGCAGCTTTCTCCCTCTCGTAGGCTCTTAGCAGACAGCGTTGCTCTTAATGAATTTCCTATTACAGAGCAATCCAAGAGCTGGAAGGAACATTTGGTAGGTAATAAATAACATCCCACCGACCTGCCTCTGGCTACGGCTCAAACAAGAAGATGCTTGTTTTCCATTTCATTTTATACTTGATATAACACTCACTTCTACAAGGGAGCAGTGAGTCAGTTTTTAATTAAAGCTCTGCTTTCCGCTTTTAGGGACCCCACGGACTTCCTGGACCAAAGGTACCAGCAAATCCCATGACTGTTTGATTTCTGTTTCCTTGATGATCATGGGCAAGCATGACGGAAGCATGTCTGTCCTGTCTTATTTATATGTCAAGTAATGTTGATAGTCTTTAAGCCTTTAAGCATCCAGATGTTTAACTCTCGCAATACAATGTGGCTCACACTGAGCTTAAGTGCTATCACCTGGAAACAAATCATTTCTCAATTTTCTTTTGCCCTTGTCACTACACGATTTAAAAAAAAAAATACATGGCATATTAAAATCTGCCATTTAGGGGATCATCTAATAAAATTCTTAGAGTAATCCAGGAGCTTTTGCCTTTTCATTGTGGCTATAGCTCTATATGTGTTATCAATTGAACACCTTGCTTGCCATATATACTAGTGAATTTTCACAGTTTGCCCACCTATCATCTCAGTTTTGCATTCCCCATGGGTCATCATCTAGCATAGGATCTACCAGCTGTGGTGTCACAGAACTTATGTGAGTGCAAAAAAGGAACAATAGAGAATTGGTCCTCCTTGACAGAACTGTACAGCTTATGCTGGGAAGATGGTCTCTACTTGTTCTTTACTTTTACAGAGACCTAGCGGGCATCTTGAAATGCAGTGTTAGCGTTAGGCAGCCACCCTCTCCTGGGTGGGGGGGTTGGCAAGGCCCCTTTCTGGCTCTCCCAGCTACCAGGGGTTGCCAGCAATACTGGCTTAACACAGGAATCCTTGAATTTCCTTTTCAGGGTTGTGTGGGTAACACAAGAAGGGGAAGAGCTGACACCTCATTCTCCTTAGGAAGCCTCACCTTCACCCTAAGCCAGTGGATAGTGTATCCGCCATTAGAATGGCCAAGAGTAAAGCCACCAAGATTGCCTTAATTATGTGGCGACTGAGGCACATCGTAACCATTCAATTAGGTGATGCCCAAGATCTTTTTGATACAGAAAATGAAATTAGGTATCATGTCCACAAAATAGCTGTTATTTACGTTATTGATTTCAACAAAGTATAGAATTGAAAAGACCTCAGATGGCCTGTTAGTTTTTGACTTTGCAGTTGATAAACCAGGGCATTTTACTGATTTAGTGAAAATTAGAGGAATAGATGATGGCCAATGTAGTAATAGTAGAATGTGCTACAGATTTGAAATTTGGGCTTTTTCCTGCTGAATTGTCTGTTTTTAAACTGAGCCCCACAATGCCCACTCTTATCAATGTGTGATTCCCCCACCAGAGAATTTTATGTCCTGCTAAGGCTGCCCTGCCTGTTCATTATCCTAAAACCACATGCTAGAAATGTGCTCACATGCAAAGCCATGAATCTCAAGTTTAGAACAGTGGCTACCGGGCCATGGCCTCAACACATTGCTGGCTATGGCACTGTGACATCAGGA
The DNA here is from genome assembly GCA_907169655.1 of Acomys percivali. Lineage (NCBI taxonomy): Eukaryota > Metazoa > Chordata > Mammalia > Rodentia > Muridae > Acomys > Acomys percivali. Next base: position 82,735,045 of record OU015753.1, read on the forward strand.
TTAGACCTGGTCAAGTATAGCATATTTGGGGTTTCAACTGTGGCCACTGTACAGACTCATATCTTCAAAATCTGCAAAGTCTACTATTCTGTGACAATGTGTGGACCCTCAGAAATATAGCATGGTTTCATGGGGGGGGCGTCTGCCTCTCTTTGCCACAAATTTTTGATGAGCATTTTCATCTATGCAGACATTAATTATACCCACTCGTGTGCACAATACATTATGAGACTCTAGGCTACGCTTAACAAGAAGCACACTAGTTTTCACCCTCAGGCAGACCAGATGACACTTTGCAGGTTAAAAGTCCCTTGAGCCAATGTGAGCATGACCTCCATGCAGTGAGATCACCTGCCTTCCATGATTCTTGCAGTGTTTTCTTGACAAATTAGTGTCTGTACTTAAAAGCTGAAAAGTGTGTGAATACAAACCTTTTCTGACTCTAGCCTGCTATTCCTGGTGGGCAACTGGCATGTTACACCCCTGAACTTTTCCTCCCTGAATTTTTATTAAACTGAATCAAGAGGACTTATCAGAGCTTTTGTGATGCCATCACAAGTTGAACTGTACTCCCTTGATTCTGAAATAATCAGACAGTTAGGAAAACTGTATTCAAGTTCTCTGATCTTCGTATTCTCCTCTGGGACTGTCAATTTGTGGTTTACTCTATTGATTAATCCATGTAGGAACCTGACTTGGCAACGTCAGGGAATGAGGGCTTACGGAATGGCCTTACTTCAGACATCAGCATCTATGTTTTCAGTTTGTTCTCCTGGGCAAAATGCTTAAAGGCTTAAAATGTCTGTCTGTAACACTGTCCTGCATATTCCAGGTTTCAATCCCAGCAGAGCGGGGTTTTCCTACTGATCCCCTTCAGTGTCCTCCACTCTGATTATCTTTGATGTGCTTAGTCAAAACAACGTAACCCTAACTCCCTTGACATGGAACTCTGAGATCCATGAAGTCAGCTGTATGTCTGTCTTGATGAGACTCAGCACACTTTCTTGTGCATTTTGCTTTCTAGGATATTATTTGTCATCTCCAGCATATTAAATTTTAAAGCAGGTTGTTAACTGATGCAAAAACCAATTTAGCCTCACTCTGCTGTTACCTAAAACTGGAATCTGCAAGTGTTTCGGAGACTGGGTCTCTTCTCTCACAATTTAAACACCCATGATAGCAACCAAAATTGGCATTTGCTTTTGCATTTAGGGTGAACCAGGGTTAAATGGTGTTAAAGGATTGAAGGGTGAACCAGGTCAAAAGGGTGACAGAGGACCCCTTGGTCTTCCAGTAAGTAAAGAAAACTTTCCATTTCAGTGCAAATCTCAGATTTTTCTTTCTACCCTAAGTAGCAACTCTGGTTTGCTCAGTGGCCATCTCACACTTGAGGGTCTGTCCTAGAACACACGGCATGTCAGAGCAGAGCACAGCCCAGTTTTGTTTCCCCTTATGTCTCGATCTTGTGTCTGAGGGTGACCCCATAACAAACAAGGCTGCAAGTGTTCCGTCAGTCTTCAATTACATACATGCCAACCTTGTTCTTGTGGGCTGACAGACAAGTTCTACCATCTTCTCTTCTAAAGTGGGATGTGTCTGTTGTTTCATAATGTTCCCCCAGACACTTCTGTGGCCTCTAATAGAGGTTAAGGCCCTCTCTCAATTGCTCTCATCTTCTTGGATTCTAAGGACTATAGCCCTCTGTTGGTGGCAGGTATGCAATTGACCATTGTTGAGGTCAGTGCTGTGGCTCCTTACATTAATTGATCACATTGTGTTCTGTATGTTTGATGTTGTTCGTTTGGAGACTCCCTACAATGAGGTTCATGGGACCGTGGTGGATAGTTAGAGAAGAAGTAGTCCACATTCACAATGAAAGGGGGTTTCATTCATTCATATACTTAATGCCAATATTCTTCCCACAACAATTGAAAGGCTTCTTAAGATTTACATTGAGTGTAATGGTTTAATTTGGGGCCTTTAATATGTTGTTTATTCAGTAAATGCAAATAAGAGTCAGTATAGAATATTTGTAGGTTACATTTGTAAAATAGGACATAAAACCAATAACAGAAAAATAGTTCTATATTTGAGATGTGAAATACAAGAAATGTTGGTGGTCACCTTTCTCATTTTTCCCATCAGTGCTGTACTTTCAGTACTAATATGTTTCATTCAAAAGCCCATCATTTATAGATAAGACACAGCAGGCATTTTATATACATTTACTTATCGAGGGAATTATGTAAGCTTTATATTAGAATTGTGCCAATTGGATCATAGACACAAAATCTCCAAATCGTTTGTCATATAGACACAAAATATCCAAAACATTCGTTAGCTATTAGCTCTGCACTCCAGTTAGATAGAATAATTTTATGATCAATATAAAAGTATCATTTTAATATTTATCTTCAAACATTATAATAGTGACTAAGGAAAATGCAAAAAAAAAATGACTGAAGAAATTTTGCATTTTCTAAACTTTTAGTCGAGTTTCTCTAAACAATTTTACCCTTCTGTCAAGTTCAGGGCTGCTGCTGATTCTTACAGAAGTTATCATTAAACAAGCAACAGTGATGCCCACTGTCTATAGGCATTGCTACCTAAAGCTGTATTTTATACACTTTTAGCATTGATCACGACAGGATTATATCGAAGGAAGTTTTAGTTAGAAAGTAAATTGAAAGCATCCCAAGTGTATATGCATTGGCATCACTGGCAGCTGGAATTGATTTTTTTTTCTTTTTTTTTTTTTTCGGGGGGGGGGGGCGCGTTTACTAACTGCAGCTGAAGCATGAGACTGAGAAAGAGTTCTTCAGCCTGGCCAAGAGAATTTCAAGAGCTAGCATACTGTCTTCTTAAACATTCCTTAGTCTAAGCTGTATCTTTAAAGTACTAAGTATTTTGAGTTTGCTATATAAGAGCTTAATCAAAGAGAATTAGGGATACTGTCTTTATCACTCACTGTGGTGAGCCCTCACTTCAACATGAAGAAAGGCATGTGTTCAGCTGAGGAAAGCTGGTTTTTAAGGCATTTCTCATGCCAACACCAATGTAAAGATTATTTGAACTGAACTGAGGGGCAGACTGGGAGTTGTTTTAACTAGAGCCCACATCTTTGTTTTTTTTTTTTTCTTGTTCCTAGAAGTCCCTCTAGTGGCAACTAATGTGAATTTTAGGTCCAACACATAATGTCTGCATAAAATCAAGCCATCTCAATACATCAATGCCCAGCATTTTTGTCCACAAACCATCTTAACAAGTGTAGCCAGAGAGCTAGAGCCCTTTGCTAGGAGACTGCCACTACTTTCTCTCCAGAATCTAAAGAAATATATCATGAGTAATAGTCTTCTGAAATGAATTCCATTGGACATATAGCTAGGAAGCCCTTACTACGAATGTACCATCAACAAATAATTTATAGCCCACCATGGAAATGTCATTCATCAGATTTTTAGAAAAGAGTTTCCTGGTAGAAATGTCATTAAAATGCCATCATCTGTGGGGCATGTATTGTCATGTGACTTTTTTTTTTAAAACTAACTATTTGTAGCAGTGTGATATTCTTCCCAGAATCCTGTGAGTGTGTTATTATGTTGCTTGAAGTGTTGCATTTGTTCACCGGTGCCTCGTACTAATCTCTGTTCTTGTCATTCGTGTTACACCCACCAACCCCGACACCAACCCGATCACACAAGGGAGCATCTGGCTTAGACGGAAAGCCAGGATCCCGGGTGAGTCGGCCCCGAGTCCTGCTCCAGCGTGCTTCATGGATGTGAATCGTGTGCTCCGGGGAAGACCCTCTCATTCCTTGCAGTCTTCCCAGATGAGAAGGAGTCACTTAGGGAAAGAATCAAATAGGAAGGTTCATGAGGATGGCGGAGAGGGAGAAGGAGGGACTGAGAATGGGGTGCAAGTCCAGAGTTTAGCCTGAGCTGCCAGTACATTTTGAGAAGGCCAACCTCGTGTCTACATAATTTACTAAGTGAGAAAAATGATCAGTCTAGTTGCTGTAGGTGTCTCAGCAATCTAAAACAATTCATAAAAACCATCCTAGAATCCCACAGGGCCCCTGAAGTGGTGAAAACAAGGAGTTTATTTCAACTTGCTTTTCCCTTTACATTTATGTCCATCTTAGAAATGTAATTTCTTCTCCATCTTAGAAATATATCTTATTCCTTAAAACTGACTCCCAAGTCTCTATTCATGGAAATGAATCACATGTCTTCTATTATTTTTATCATGGTTTAAACAAAAACAGAAACAACAACAACCAAAAAAAAAAAAAAACTGTTCCACCTCTTAAATGTTAGTCAGGATCACTCAGTAGTTAGAAATCTTGTACAGATGAACGTTGAGTTGAGACAGTAAGAGCATTTACCAGCATGCAAGTGAGTTTGAAACTCTGAATTATTTCCTTTCCCGAATCCACCAAACTGCTAGACTGGCAATGGGCATACACTAGACACGTTGAAATGAAATAATCCTCATAGGGACAAATATTAGTTTGTGCTCTGCCACTTTATGCATTGTCTTCCCAACAATTGAGCAAGTATGTTTGAGTTTCTTACCTCGTTTTTAAGAATCTAAATTTGAAATTTTTCAGTTCTAAAAACCTTCAAATAGTTATTATTTTCCACTAGACCCTAGAGTTCTTATATTCTTTCAGACTTTATCTTATCTGCCACAGAAACCAATTATGCCAACTGAGTCACTTGACCTGCCTGATGTGCAAGCTGTGGGCAGACCCTAGAAGAACAGTTTCCTGACCCTGTGAGCACCTACTGTCCCAGTAGAGAAGCAAAAAGTTGTTTTGAAAGTTAAACACTGTTCTTATTCATATATTTTCCACTTAAATAGCTAAAACAAAGTTTTAGGGCTTTGGCCAATGGGTGTCAGTGGCTATGGAGAAAAGGCTTTGGGAAACAATGGTAGAAAGAAAGGATGGCTATACTCTCCTTGTTAAGATTATAGAGGCATGGGGCTGGAGAGATGGCTCAACAGTTAAGAGCCCTGGCTGCTCTTGCAGATGACCCAGATTCAGTTCCCAGAATACACCAGCAGCTCTAACTCTGATTCTAAGGAATCTGGTGCCCTCTTCTGGCTTCCGTGGGCACTGCACACACATGACGTCTATACAAACATGCAAGCCCTCCCTCACACAGACACATAAAATAAAAATAAATTGGGGGGGGGGGGGAAATGACAAAATGAAGATGCGTCATTGGAGAAGAATAAATAACTATGAAATACAGCTTTTATGTATACTCTTCATTGAAGTGCGCAGTTACATGCTTCATTCCTATTGCAGGAAATAACTAGCATGAAAAACTATTGAGAAAAAAGTGCTTTAAAATCAGATAAGTTGCCCTAAGACACCTACAGGCATCATTCTCCCAAACCAGACGGTGTAAATCAGACTTCTCTTCTTGCAACCTAGTCTCTCATGTGTCTCATAGTATTTTATTTCTATCTTTTCTCAGGGTGCAGATGGTCCTATAGGACCCCATGGCCCTGCAGGTCCCAAAGGAGAAAGAGTAAGTCTCTCTTCAGGTATCACACTTAAACTGAGCACTGAAGGAAACAAAGTATGGCTTATGTGAGATGAATTCAAATTCTTCCTTTCCCAGGAGAGAAGAGGCAGAGCTGGGGGTGGGGCCGGGGAGCTATCTAATATTAAATGAAAATGTTGATCATTTGAAGTTCTATTCAGGGTCCTAAGACTAAGAGAAGAAAACCGCATGGTATGAAATAGAATCAGTCTGCCATAATGAAAACAATGCATACATTTACATAGCTAAAATAAATAGCTCCCATTATTCCTTCTTAACCCATAAGGAAGATATTTTCATTGGGCCTTCATCCAGAAAGGTGAAGTCAATGGGACTAAAATTTCCAGGGCTACATATTCTGGTTGATAATCTTAATACAAAGCTACCGTATTCATTCTGAGTAAATTATAATGTTTTTCCAAAGGAAATTACAAAACCTACGTATTCTTCTCCACATGGTTACCCATGCTCTCATTTTTCTTCCAGGAGTAAAAGAATGACCTGTTTTCCTCTAGCCATAAGGAAACGATTTCGGTGCATTATAAAACAAAGCTCTTTCACCAACCTCACTATTCTAGGCTATGTCTCCTTATCCTTGGGAGGAAAAAAAAAGATAGACACTCAGGAAAGATGAATATCTGACACACAAAAATGTGCTGCGGCCTCCACAGCTGCTCGTGCGTTTGGAAAGTCTTTCTCCTCTATTTTTCGCCCACTTTTTCTTTTCTTCACCTTGGAAAATTCCAAGTGTGTGTGTGTGTGTGTGTGTGTGTGTGTGTGTACATAATTTGCATCATCAATTTCCCTGCTGAACAAGATAAAGTATACTGAACGTGAACATTTCGAGATGTTGCATGATTCACTGTGCAAGTTCGTGGTCTTTTTAAAATATGAGTTATCATCAGTCAGGGCTAATTTAATTTTAAAGAGAGGGCCGGGTAGTAGCATCTCTCTGACATGTCTTCTAATTCCCTAGTCCTATGTTCTGTAAAGTTTATCAGATGCAACTGCATAGAATGTAATCCTTTGGGATGGAAAGATACACTCCTCCCACTTGAAGAAAACCCCCTTTGCAAGTTGCTCTGGTACAGTGGATAATGCCATTACAATTGATTCATCATCACCTTCATCACATAGACTTTTACTAATGCCCACAAATATATACCCAATAGATAAATAATGCTGCAGACAAATCATCTATTTTCTTTGTTCCTTTTATTAAAAATAGGTTCTCTTCTCACATAATATATGCTGATTATGATCTCTGCTCCCTGCACCCCACCCAGTTCCTCCCTACCTCTCCTCCCATCCCTATCCACTCCCTTTCTGTCTCTCCTTAGAAAAGAACAGGCTTCTAAGAGGTAATATTAAGATATAACAAAATAACATATAAGATAAAAACCAAAAAAAAAAAAAACAAATCACGCAGAAGTTGGACAAAGCAAACCAAGAGAAGGAAAAGAGACCAAGAGAAGGCACTAGAATCAGAGACCCACTCATTAGCACACCTAGGAATCCCATAAAAACGCTACACGGGAAGCCGTAACATAAATACAGAGGACCTAATGCCGACCGGTGCAGGCCCTGTGCCTGCTGCCTCAGTCTCTGGGAGTTCATAGGAGATTTGCTACTGTTGATTTAATTGGCCTTGTTTTCTTAATGTCCTCCATCCCCTGAGGCTCTTACATTCTTTCCACCTCCTCTTCCAGTGAGCTGAGAGGTGTGATTTTATAGAGATTTCCCATCTAGGGCTGAGTAAGGAAAGATCTACTTTCTTTAATCTAGAGGAGTTTATCTTGTGAAGAAGAAATCTCTGCAAAAAAAAAAAAAAAAAAAAAAAAAAAAAAAACAGCCAGAGAATAAAGGCAAAGTCAATACAAATCGTATGGCCTACATTTAGTGAAGACTGGCTTTATCCAAGAAGAGTTCCAGAAAGAAATGAGTACTTAAGAATGTATCATCTGGGTCGGGCGTGGTAACACACGCCTTGAATCCCAGCACTCGGGAGGCAGAGGCAGGCAGATTGCTGTGAGTTCGAGGCCAGCCTGGTCTACAAAGTGAGTCTAAGACAACCAAGACTACACAGAGAAACCCTGTCCTAAAATCATTTGAATCTACTACTATTATTTCTAAGATCAAACCAACAACTTCCAATAATTAGCTTCATTACAAATACTTCAAAGTTAAGAGCGTCCCTGCTGCTGATAAGGATTCATTTCCGGGCACTGCATGAAGAAACTCAGTCTGTCCTAAAATTGGAGCAGCAAAGCTCAGGCAGTCTGTTGGCAAAGTGCCCTGGGGCTCAAGAGGGTTTGCTGTTTGGTAAATCAGCTGCTACTTCCGATAGCTCAACAGTGTCTCAAGGGTATCACATCTCAGTGCTGGTGCAGAATTAACCAGAAGAGCGAATGAAGTCGCTAAGAATTTTTGAATGCGTAGCTGAAGGCAGGTGCGTGCAGTGTGAAGTGCTACACTTGTGTCTCCTCAAGCTGGCTCTTGTGTCAGTATGCTCCAAGTGCCCTCGCAAAAGTGCCGGAGCGGAGTGAGTCTCGGAGTTAATGGAGGTGCCATCTGGAGTCTCCTGCAGATGTTTCTGGTCTTACAGCGAAAAGGATGGGCAGAAACAGCGCATTCCTGAACAAGTCCTTGGTGCTGATGTGCAAATTGAAGAGCCTGGATAAAATTCATTTGGCCTAAAAGAAATGAAGCATTTCACATCGCAAGGTTTCTCAAACACATGCCTGATGCGTTCGTGTGCATCTCTCCCCACTCCCTGGCTCCCGCCAGTTTCCTCATCTGTGTGGAGGACAGGGCACCTGAAGCCAGGGCCAAAGCCCCCTCCTTCGACTTATTACATCAAACAACATTACTTTTTCCTTCAAGTCATTTTCACTTTAGGTCTGTGTCCCCAGGGCTGAAAGCATGCTAGCAGTTTTTGTTTCAAATACCGATTTCTTCCTCTGGCCTTAGAACTCTGTAGTGTTTTAAGTTTGAAAGGCCCAAAGGTTCTTTTGAAGCCCTTTAACCTTAATCCAGGGGAGAAAAAAAAAAAAAACACTACACAGTCAAATCCCTGAATTGCTATTTTTTTTTCTGAGAGTATCCAAGATACAACCACTGGAGTTGATGCTTTGGTGCTAAGGAAAAGATCCCAATCCCATGTGACTTGGACAAGAAAGAAATGTGTATTTCATATAACCAAAAGGCCAAAGGAGTCTAAGCCCTGCCTCTATCCAGGCAAAAAAAAATCTTAGCTGCAGGTTCAGAGGGAGACTTGTACCGAGGACGGGACTCTCTACAAGGGAGTGAGGTCTTAACAGGGAAATTGCCTTCCTTGAGGCTTCCACCTGAGTGTCCCTTGTGCCTCCTTGGCCAGTACTGGCTCATGGGTCCAGTTCATGCTGCTTTGCTATGGGGCAGGCTAGTCTAGAAGGGACGTCCCATAGGCAAGCTCTGTAGTGATCAGCAACTGTATTTACATAAGCCCCAGTGTGTTCCTTTTAAAAACAAACCAAGGCAAGGTCCTCAGTAGACGTGGAGGCAGGGAGGGAGGGAGGAAGTTCACGATGATATTTAGACTAGACACAGTCTATTGTTTTACTTCTGTGAACCCTGCCTCTAACCCCACTCCCAACATACCCGTAACACACACGCACACAATCTTGCAAATAACACTGCCAGGTCTATCTGAAAGAAATTGATTTTAAACTAGCATGCTGTAAAGCTTCCATTAAAAAACATGACCCCTAGTTGTACAGCAACTAGCACTTGTGAAATTAATTACTTCACACTGTATAATGTCATATATTACAACCCTACATAGTCTTCAGGACAGTTGTCACAGAATATTTATCACTGTTTTATCTTATGACTGATGTGACCCAAGCACAGACAGATTGAGAAAGCGCCTCGAGTTCTGGATGCCTCGACCCCAGAAAATGCCAGAAGTATAATTCAAATCTAAATCTATTTCATTGGCAGCCGGGCCACTGCCCAGCATACCGCTGCTGTACCATTATTAGCAGATATACAGTGATAAGAAGAGCTCAGATTCTTAAAGCTATCCATCTGTAGTGACCTTGTTGTATTCACTATGTCTCTTAGTTGACGGCAGCGTTTAAGTACCAGCTTCACCAACCTCCTGAATTTAAAAGGGAAATCCTAGTAATGCCTGCCTGGTATGTGCTCATGTGGAAACTCCAAGAATACGAAAGTAAAACCCTACCCCATGCCTCTGCAGGTAGGGCTCTCAGGGACACCTGGCTTTAAACACAAACACACACACACACACACACACACACACACATATACACACACACAGGACTAAACTTTCAGCCCCTCTGATAAAAAGCAAAAAAAGGAAGGAAGATAGAATTGTCTGTGGAGGTACCCATTTCAACGTCACCATTGTCCCTGACATTTTCACGCTCCATAACACACAGTCTGGAGAAAGCACAAAAACACTATTTGTATCTTTATTAAGATAATTATTTCTATTCGTGGAAATAACCCTGACTCTTCACAAGCATTCTGCAGTATTCTTTACAATAACTCTACTAACGGGACACTTAAAGAGGTAAAGGGAGTGTGTGTACACACTAAGCACTCCGTGAAGACAGAGAGGTCTTTAATTCTTCTTTTTCAAAAAGAAAACAAGATGTACATAGCCATGTATGACCCAATGTGATTCATTTACTCAATTAATGTTTACTAATGTGTCAGGCACTATTCTAAAATGTGCTTGATAGAACAAAAGGTGGGGGCCCTGGAGCCCCCAGTGTGCCCATCCCAGCAAGAACCACAGTCAGAAAATAATAGTAAGATCTGTGTGTCTCAGAGTGCAAGAAGGACCAGAAATGAAGTACAGCTGGGGAAAAGGAGAGAGTGGTCAAGGAAGGGCTTCTCTGAGGAGAAGCTTGACTTTTAAGAAATTTTACATTAGGGCTGGAGAGATAGCTCAGAGGTTAAGAGCACTGCCTGCTCTTCCAAAGGTCCTGAGTTCTATTCCCAGCAACCACATGGTGGCTCACAACCATCTGTAATGAAATCTGGTGCCCCCTTCTGGCCTGCAGGCACACATGCAGGCAGAACACTGTAAACATAATAAATAAATAAATCTTAAAAAAAAAAAAAAAAAGAAATCTTACATTTAAAAAACAGAAAAAAAAAAAAAAAAAAAAAAAAAAGGCAATATAGGCCAAATAGTCCTAATCTCAAATTTCAAACTGTGAATCATTCTAAAAACCTTTGAGTGCTAACAGAACACCACAGCTGGGAATTCTACTCCTGGCTTCATATGACACATTGCAGTAGAAAAAGGAATGCACAATGATATTATTACTATTATTATTATTATTATTATTATTATTATTATTATTATTATTATTATTATTATTATTTAGTATAAAATTAACCTGTAGGGTGCTTGTAGTTTATGTTCTGCCTTATCCACAAGATACCAAATCCAAACTCAGCTCTACTCATAAGATTTTGGGTAAGGACTAGGAACCTTCAGATTAAAACAAACTAATGCCTTACACAAATGCGGGAGGGGCCAAGTACAGCGTCCTACACGTAGGGATGGCAGCTCCTTCCTGTCCTTTCAGCTGGCATCTAGCAAAATCTGCTGTCATGGAAGATTTTCACTACTTTGCTGCTACGATCTTGAAGGCATAGGAATTAACTGGCACTCTGATAGAACACTTAAGGGTGGCCTTCTGTGTGCTCTGCACAGGGATGTAAGGGTCTGTGTGTGACTGAAACTTTGGGTTTTTTTTTGTTTTTTGTTTTCATTTTTAGGGAGAGAAAGGAGCTGTGGGAGAGCCTGGACCCAGAGGGCCCTATGGGCTACCTGTGAGTTCACCACCACCATCTGCATGCTCACGTGACTTGCCACTGACATGGTTAACCCTTCCCTGGTGGGCAGACTAATCTCATTATAGGAGCAAAGGCGATCCAATGAAGAGTCGCAGTACAGAAAAATCAGTCCTACAGACAAGCCATACATACATACTTGGTCTCAAAAAATCTCCGCACGTTAAAGATACACCCAGGCACGTCATGCAATTGAAGATCAGAGACTAGGGGATAACCAGTGCTAACAGGAAAGCAAGATGCTGCCTGATAGATGGTACCCTGCCTATGGCATCTGAGTAGACATTCGTAACTGACACCCCCTTGAAGGGTTGCCCATTGGATGTGAAAACTTCATTTATAACAACTTTCATTCCTTGTCTCTTCTCTTGCTAGTGATCCATATAAAATTGATATTCATGATGATAGTATCTTTTTTTTTACCTTTCTAAATTCCTGCGGGAATTAAAAAATCTTTAGAACATAAAGGGTTGGCAGTGTCCTGTCTCCTAGAACTGAGGCCACGGGTTTCTGCAGGGATAATCTGCACAGTGGCTCCAGTCAGTCCGCTGGGGTAGGACTTAAAGTAGTGTGTGGTGCATTTAGGTGTTTAACCTGCCTGTGCTTCCCACATGCTTTATATGAAAAAAGATAACAAATGCCATCCACAAGTATTTCAGTGCTGAAGTGCACTTAATGGAATCAGAGTAGCTCTTGGGGACTTTACATGGAATACAGTCTGACCCAGTGTTGCCGCCATGACAACCTGCACCATGGGGACAGAGTCACCATGTTGCGTTGTAGACCAAACCCTCCTTGGGAATTCTTCTTCTACAAAGCTCACTGCAAAGCCGCCTTTGACGTTGTGAGGTTCACACTCTGGTTATCTGGCCAAATTCAAGCGAGAGTCAATGATAAACAGTTTTGAGGTTCCCCATTAACTCAAAAGCTAACCGAGCTATCAACCGAAAGGAGCACTGACATATGTCTTCCCTTAGAGCCTCTGTGTTTTTTAACTCAACATTTGTTCTGTTTTGTTTCGCACTTCCCGCCCGAGCCACTAAGTCAAAGAGCAAGCACAGAACTTGAGCAAAATTGTCTACTTAACACAATAAAGATTTTAAATTTCCTCATGCCCCATAACTGCAACTAACAGTCCCCTCACTTGGTTAAAGAAAATTCACTAATCAAGAAACCTTTTCACATTAGTTTAGTCTCTTTAATACTAATGCTGCATGCCCAGAGAAGCCTTAGACAGGGGCCTCTTGATGAAACATAGGAACACTAATGTAGCTACTGTGGTTCTTTGGCAGGGCAAAGATGGAGAGCCTGGTCTTGATGTAAGTAATCTGTACAGTAAACATCCTTCAATTATACTAGACAGCCAATGGTCTCCATCATTAAGGACACCAAGAATGCACAATATTCTGTCTGTGTGTGTCTATGTGAACACATACACACACTATATATGCATATATACTTATATATATAATTACTGTGCATGCAGACAGCAATATGAAATACACTAGTATTTGTATGAGATACATGAAGGAAAAATAATTCATATAAAATTAGTAACTGACATCAAAATACTTTTCCTAAATTAAGGATGCTCAGCATCAGCATGACCCACTTATGGAAAAGATAAATATGTATCAAATCAGTCTACCTCTCACATGCTGCCCTTGGGGAACGGTGTTCTGTCAAAGCTGTTATGTGGTTGTTTGTTTTCATTAAGTCTCTATGTATGTACGTTTTCTCTTATGGTAAACTTGTGTATAAAAATACAGGCTGTCAAAAGTAAATTCCTCTAGCGGCAATCACTGGTTGGCGGTATTATGTGAGTAATTAAGTTACCAGAGTTGCTGTTTATTGAGCACCTGTTATGTGCAGGCATCATTCTGGCACTTGGCATCCACCATCTCATTTATCATCTACAGCAGCTGTGTGACAATAGTCATTAACCTTTTTTTATAGTCAGGAGACTAAAGGGCAGAGGTAAGGGATTTGCCCAAACCCATACGAGTTAGTAAATGTTAGAGGATTTAAATTAAAATATCCTTGTATTGCTTGTATTCTTTCTCCTACATTTCTTAGAGAAAAAAAGGGGCAAGAAATCTGTTGTGCATAACCTATTGAAATGGTATAAAGAAGTACTATTTCTAGGTTCTTTGTAAGTTTAAAGATTTGATATGTGTTTTTATGTCTGAGTTCAAACCAATGAAATGTGATGGTGGTAGTGGTGTTTGTTGATTTCAGTGATTTTGTCACAGTTACATCAATAGATATGTTGAGTTTTCTTTTTATCTCCTTAGGGCTTCCCTGGTCCTCGAGGAGAGAAGGGTGACCTGGGAGAAAAGGGAGAAAAGGTGACTCCTCCCAGCATGCACCACGTGTGTTTCTGCTAACTCTGTCTGCTCTGCCACTGAGCCCGTGTGATTCCATCAGACACCTTTCCTGTCTCAGTCCTGTGTTCCAAAACCATACAGATGGCTGAGCTAAGGAATCAGGCTTCAAAGAGGACTAAAGAAGGCTACAGAGCTAGAGATGAGGGCACCGGCCAGCTTAGGAGAAAGAGTGTAACCCCTGGAAATCAAAGCTACGGCCTCTCAACTTCCTGACACCAATTATTTTTTAAATGTAATGTCCAGGGGGTTGACTTTTTTTTCTCACAAAAGTAAAATCCCATCAAACAAACCTCAATGATGTTTTGGCAAAGCCCATCTCACCCACAGGCCAAGATCTCATTTATCTTCATGACATTCCTAGAGAGAAATGCGTTTTGGGTTTTTTTTTTAATTCAGAAGTAGAGGACAGGCACTATGACAGACCCCGGTATGCCCGCCATGAATAAGCTACTCTGTTAGCTATGAAGCTCACAGCTGTAGGCATTTTAATGAGGACATTAGTTAGAATTTTATGGGTTAATATTAAGGATTTCTTGAGACTATCAACTCCATAGGTTATAGAGGCCAATATCAAGTAACATGATTTTATGACTAAAAGAAAAGTTTGGTGAATTTTAAACATCACTTTTTCCATTTCTTTTTTTCTGCTATGTCTCTGTCTCTCTATCTGTCTCTCTCTCTCCCTCTCCCTCACTCCCTCCCCACTCTCTTTGCTGTACTCTCTAACCCAATAAAAAAATCAGATAAGTTTTTACATTGGATGAAACAAAAGGCAATAGAAACTCAATAATGAAAAAAATCTTAAAGTAGCTGAAGAAGTACTTTGTGATTCCAATTTAAACCAATTCTCCTCCTTAGAGTTATCCATGCCCTAATATGCTTAACAATGCAATACTTTTTTTTTTTTGAGAGACAGGGTCTCTCTGTGTAGCCTTGGCTGTCCTGGACTCACTATGTAGACCAGGCTGGCCTCGAACTCACAGCAATCCGGCTGTCTCTGCCTCCCAAGTGCTGGGATTAAAGGCGTGCGCCACCACGCCCGGCAATGCAATGCTTTTAAAACCCAGTAAATTCTCTCCCATGCCTGTTGTGACGCAAGACCAAAAGAGAAATATCAAAGAAAGGCTATGAAGCGCACTGGATAAGTTTTAAGATTTAACAGTTACTCAGCTCTCATTAGTAAGAGTCCATACAATGGTCATCCCAAAGTCCCACCCTCAACATCATCACATATGTTCAGAACCTGTGCATTCCTTTCCCCATGAGATTTATACATGATAAACCCTGAAATCTTCCCACCACCATGCCGAGGTGGGCGCTATCATTTCCCCACTTTATAAACAAGGAAAGTATATCATGAAAAGTTCTTTTCCACATTATAAAGCCTGACTACAAATTGTAGTTGGCTTGAGATAACTTTTATGTGAGAGCATTGAACAAGGCCAAATTGTTTTCAAAGGATATGTTCACTTAGTTTATGTTTACCTACTGGATTGTATGACTCTAAAATCTTACTCAAGAAGAAAATATATCATGTGGTACTCAACTTTATGATCTTTAAAGAAGCTAGAAATTATACCAGTATTGGCTCAGTGGAGAGTCCTTAACTAGCATGTGCAGGGCCCTGAATTTATCCCCCCAACATTACAAGAAAAAGAGAAGGAGGAATGTAGGGAAAAGAAGAGAAATTTTCTTTGTTGTAGCTTATAATAAACTCACAAACCCATCCTCAGAAAAAATGTTAATTACCCATGCAAGAATATTTCCATAATTCAACGTTTTATATTTAGCAAAATTAGATTATAAATATTGAACATTTTGTGTATCTTTTCTTTGATATAAGAGACAAAAATTGACAATGATTATCACATTTCAACTGCTCATAAGCCCAACGACAGCTAACTTTGTGGGACATAGGTAATCACTTCATTTTACAACGTGATGTTGATTAATAACGTTGACATGTTATTATTCTTTGTAACATCTCTTCTTCATAAAGCTTGCTGAATATTAACAAAAAATCATTGCCATTGCCTATCACAGTAATTTGAGTAATCTTAAGCCCATTTGCCAATCAAATAATGAGTTCCACTTAACGGCCAACACACCTGGTCTTGGTTAGACCTACTCAAAGATGGGTCCGATGCCTTCAGGGAGGGCAGAGCACATGCAGACAGTTTCAATCAGCTTATGTCATGGCATTGGAGCTACCTGCTGAGGGATGGTGCTGATTCTTCATGAGTGAGCACCTACTTCTGAATGTGTCATCCATATCATTTCCTGTCACCTGCTCTTTCTTCACCCTCCCTGTCACAGCTTTCTCTTCTATCACATTCAACCAAGCCATACAGAACTTCTCTCCCCTGTATTCAAGAAGCCCAAGTGGTTTTGATTCCAAGCCTTCTGCTGTAATGTTTTTGGCACACAAGAGATGAGTGAGGAGGCGCTTCAGTCTGTGCTGTCAGAATGGATGTATTAATTTGAATGAGTGTCTCGTACATTTTTTGTGGTATCTGTTGTTCTGTCTTTTTCACTTTGAATATTCATGTTGTTTGCTTTGGAGACTGCTCAGTTTTATTGTAACTGCCATCCAGATTGCAGAATGAATGCTTTCATTTAAGTATGTATCTATGTATCATCCTTTGCATTCTGTGCAGCACCAACTCCCTGTCTATAAGTTTGCAGATGTGTATGCTAATGTGAAACAGCTGGGGCGCATTCCTTCCTTCCTCTCCTTTTGCCTCCTTAATTCCTCCATCCTATGATCCATGCAGATGTCCCATGAACCTTGACCTTGATTCCCAAATACTAATTTCCACAGCTACATTCCCACTATATAATTATCCTGCCTACCTCATTTTAATGAGCCCAAACTGCTTTTTTCTATCTGCAGCATTGTGAGCTGGAAACTCATTTACCATTGTGAACAAGAAAGATACAAGAAGATTGCCTAGGTGTATAGATGTCTGTTTCTCTAGTTGGCATTGCTGGCGAGTATTAGCACCTGAAACTTTTTTTTTTAACTCAATAAGTCGAGAGTATTCGCTTTTACTTTTGCTGCAGGGCGGGGGGTGGGGGAGGGGGAAACAAAACACAACAGAAGCACATTTCAATGTCTGGATTTTTTTTTATAGAGAGCTGCAACATAGAGTGTGATTGGACATCCTTGGGAGAGACCAAGGCTGTTGCCTCTCTCTCTGAGTCTGTCCAGCCATCATACGTTTAAAGAATAAGGAGGGGACAGGCAAGGTGAAAGTGCTCGCAGTTGGGTGGGGTATCCATTACCCAATCCCCAGCTCCACCTGCTACCGACCAGCTTCGGAACAGCTGATACCTGCCATCTTTGTCAGGGCCAGAGCACAAATCCCTAATTAACAATCGACTCCAATATTGGGCCAATCAACACTGATCTGCCTTTCTGATGCACTAGCCGTTTTTCTTCTTCTTGAATGTAATAAGCAAACAAACGAACAAACAAACCCTGCCGCCAGAATCCATCCTCACCATGCAGTTTTAAGTTTTTTTTTTCTTTCTTTCTTTTTTTTAAATTTTTTTATAGTGCCATGTCTTATCTACATCAGAAAACAATGGTAAATGTTCTTCCAGGCTAGTCTTAGCTAAGCCATACTGATTTTTATTCTACATCCCCCCCTCAAAATAAAATCTGTCTTTTATTTAACCCCTTGTATCCACAGGGGGAAAAGGGAAAGAAAGGCAAAAAGGGGCCTAAAGGGGAGAAAGGAGAACAGGGCGCTCCCGGATTAGATGCACCCTGCCCGTTGGTATGTCTAACTCATGCAGCCGTCTCCAGATGTCTTGCGTGAGGGGTGAGATGGGAGAGGAGCAGACCCGGGGGGACCAGGAACAGCAGGTTCCCACGAGGGTAACTTAACACAGGCTTTCGGAGGGGGGCCGTGAAGTACGTGGTCAGCATCCCCTGGTGTGCTTCACGTCTTGTTGCGGGCCACTCAACTCCACCCCGGTTCTAAGCTCTCTAGTTCTGGCTGACTCAAGCCTGCCCGCAGGAGGTGAAGAAGAGCCAACAACACCCCATCTTCCCTCCGAAGAGGAGGCCACACAACCTCCTGACAGGGCCCCCGTCATGATAATGTGACATTTCTCTACTGTTACGGTCCCTTCCCAGTTGCTCCTCTCCTAGCTGCTCCTTCTGGTTTTTCTTTAGCAGATTTTTTTTTTTTACTTTCGATGAATTCTTGGATTAGTAACATTATGAGTTAATCTTTACAAACAGGGATTCCGTGGCGTTAAGGGGGAAAAGGGGGAGCCAGGCCAGCCTGGCCTGGATGGGCTGGATGCTCCTTGCCAATTGGTACAGTATTTCTCTCTCCTACCATCCTGCATGTCAGTCCTTTGTCTATTATGTATTTGTCTGTATCAGTGTAAAGTGCTTCTTTCTGGAGCAAGCTTTACATGATAAACATACTACATACATGCATGCGCATGAGCAGGCTCCTCCCTGGGCCCTACGGCGGAAGGGGGAGAGCAAGAACGTGTTATCAACAAATGGAAATTAATCTTCTAACATTGTTCTCACTACTGACGTGTCCATCTCTATGTTCTTAGGAATATTAATTTTCTCAATAAATATTCAGAGCTTATTTGTAAGTTAGATTAAAAATACATGATGCGAAGGCACTGCTAGGCCAGAACTTTGGGCTTTTCCCCTACTTATATTTTTCCCTTTCCTCTAAAAGAAATAAAGGTATTTTTGTCTCTCCCGCTATAGTTTTTTCAGGCCACAAGTAAGGCCAAACCTCCATAATGACACTTCTGTGGTCAAGAGTTAACCAATTTGCGACAATGTTAAGAGACCATAGGAAAGAAAACCAAACTGCCCTGCACATCTAAAGATGATAATTGTCTGCAGCCCAAACCCTCTTCCTTGTCACATAACCTTTCGACATAATGGTCTCTCCTTTTAAAACTCACTTTCCTACAGTAGATGGAACCCCGTCCTCCATTGGCATGAACTCAAAATCCTCCTCATACTAAAATCTAAAATTCTACTGGTTGATCCTTTTCCTTGTACCAATCTGGCATTACCAATTTCTCCCAAATATCTATAAAGCTAGATGGCTTTTTACAAATAAAAAGGTAGTATGGTTATATTTTTTGACGTATAAAGAAAGCTTTTTATCATCGTTTCCACTTGGTCTGCATGGCCTTACACATGATTCTTCGGTTATAAGCATGATTCTTTAAAGGTAAATGTATATTTTGTGAGTCTTTTAAGATATTGTGTTTATAGGAAAATATTATCCAGTCAACTGCTGTAGTTAGAAAATATTAATGTGGAGTACTCTGTCTTTTGTTTGCTTGGTGTTAAGTCGCATTTCATAAACCTCTTCATTGGAGGAAAACGCATGCCTTCAACTCTGTCACGTCTTCCAGTCTCATTTGTATCTGAAGATGCTTACACCTTAAACTGAAATACACTTAGTAGTACTGAGAAACCTTCATTCAAAACGTTAACCAACTTCTGAAGATTTAAGTGGAAGCCCCGGCAAACACTATGAATAACATTTACTATAATGCTTAGCTAGACTGCCTGTGCTTCCCGATGAGTATAATTTTGCAATTATCTTCTTACAGTGTAGGAACGTGGAAAACACTGGCATATGGAAAGCTACAAACTTCAGATAGAAATGCCCTGCCATTGATTTCCCTCACCACAAACCATAGTCCATAGTGATCACAAGGAAATGATACCATGATTCATCTATCAGAGACAAGTGTGAGGTGTTTTAATGCTGTTAAGAGGTATTAGTTAAGGATGTAACTATAAGCAGAACACTGGGCAACTGTGCTTTGTACCTTTCATTTTCAAAAGTAGACATACCATTTTCTGTATTTTCTACATCTGTGCTTAGTCTGGGAAACATTTGAATTAGCTTCATTTTAACTAACAGTAGGTAAAATATCATGAGCCACTAATTAGCCTAAGATGCCTATGACCGAAGCCACTCAGTAGAAGTAATTTCTGAAGACTGTGAACATGTGAACTTAACATCTGATTACTTATAAAGAACCTAAGGAATTCTTTTTTCTTCTCTTCAAAACCAGGGACCCGATGGATTACCCATGCCTGGCTGCTGGCAAAAGGTAAGTAGGCCTTATGGTTTGTTTTTTTGTTTTGGTTTGGTTTGGTTTGGTTTTGGTTTTGGTTTGTTTGTTTGTTTGTTTTTTCTAAAAAGAAATCCTAATTTTGACTTGGCCCTCTCCATGCAGAACAGATCTTTTACACTTGACATTCTTGAAAACTGTCTGGATAGTTCAAAGCTCTTACCAAACTAATGAGCAAAAGCAGTTCTTGACAAATACTGTAATCTGGAATCTCAAATTCTCTGTTTGTGATGGAAAGGGGCAATATATCTGAATAATATTGTTTGCCTGTCTTTCGGTGAACTCTTTCTGCCTATTGTTGAAATGATTTTTTAATTATGTTTTTTCCCTGTGTATCAGTTGTTGCATTGACAAATATGCTGATATATGGTAGAACCCTGTCAATATTAGTCACAGAACTGGGAAAGCAGAAAATATAAACGTAACATTTATCAGTGATATCTTGATTTATTTAGTAATGTCTGCTTATGTTTCTACCGGCATTCTTTATATGGGTTTGTTTAATACTCATAGCATGACTGCCCACTGTCTCTGAATGTATTCAGTAAAGCTGGCGCCTACCTAGAGAACCTGCTGTGCACAAAGGCTACACATTAAGTCCTGTCATACAGGATATTGTTTCAGTTAATCCATGAAGTAGCCTTCAGAGGAGTAATAGAAATTTGGAAAAGTGAAACTTCCAAGAGCAGCAAGCTGGTGGGTAACTGGACTAGAAGGGAGAAGCAGCAGGAAGTAATGGTTGGGTTTCAAGCTGGCAGGCAGAGCTCCATGCGTTCTGCACTGTCCGGGGAACACTGACTCCTTACACAGTCAACCCAGTGCGCACATTACCAGAAGGCAAAGAGATGCCTAGAAATAACAATATGATAAGGGAAACATCAAGCTGCTTCGATAGTTTCAATTTTTAATCCCTAATACTTTGTGGCTTACCCAGTAATTGTAGACATCCAAATTACACTGGCGAAATTAGAACATACTATGTGCGGGTGTGGAAACATGAGGAGACATTGGGTTCTTGGTTGCTTCTCAAGTCAGCAACTCAACCATCAGGAAATCTTATGCAATTTACTTTCTCAATTAGCTTCACATACTTAGCCAGAGACAGAAAGCCTTCTCTCGTGACAGCATCATTTATTTATTAGCTTCCCGATCTTCCCTTTAAGCCTATCAGATAATTAACCAGTTACATCTGAGGTCAAGAGGGTCTCTGGCTTCAGACCCCTCATCAGATTCATCCTACCTGGTAAAACTATCCTCTTGCCAGCTTAAGTGCCTTTCACAGGCATTGTAATACCATCTCACACTGGGATGGCCAGTTGCTCTCTCACTCTCCCCTGTAATTCAATAAGATGATGATTTTTCTTTAAGTTAGTCATTTGCACACTGAACCTAGAGATGCAGACAGTTTATTTCCCCCACCCTGTGACACCACTCAGAATTTGGAGTCACCATTGGTTTGTGGCACTTTTTTTTTTCTTTTCATAAAGTCATAAATGTTATGGCAACAAGGCTTTTTATCTTGTTAGCTCCTGAAATGGGGAACCTGATAGTAATATGAATAATGTGATAGAATCAGAAACTGTCCTCATTAGTATTCAGCTTTCTATGAAATAGATACTATATTCTACACAAGCTCAAGAATCTTGTGAATCTACAAAAGACAAACAATTCAGTAATTAAAATTTTGGTATTGCTTAGCATACCCACACAGCACATATGAACTCCAGTCAACATCTCCCCTCCCACAATGTAAATGAAACAAAAAGATGGGGGAGAAATGCTCTCAGATTTCTTAGATGGCCAATTTAGATAGTTCAAATAGTCAAGTACTTTTTAATTGATATGTTACAAATAAAGCTAGTAGGTAGCTTCTCGTTAGTCGTATTTTATTTAGGCTGTCAGTATAAACATGTGTGGAATTTAAATGTTTTATTAGCATATACTAGTTTATACATAATGGTTCCATTATGTCATACATGTACATAATATAGTTTGATCGTATTCACCCACCCATTACCCTCTCTTGTTTCTCCCCTGCTCCCACTGATCTCCTTTCAAATACTCCCTGCTATTTTGATGGTCTAATGAATTTCATTGGGTTGCTTAGAGAAGCATAGATACAGGATTGTTCACAGGAGTATGGGCACCTTAACAGTGGCTAGACTGTTGAAGAAAATGTCTACCCATCAACCATCAAAACTGTATACAGATTCTCCATGATGGGTATTGACAGGCTCAGTCTTTTTTGTTTGGTTGTTTGGTTGGTTTGGTATGGTTTTTCTTCCTGAGGCAGGGTTTCTTTGTGTAGCCCTGACTGTTGTAGTACTAACTCTGTAGACCAGGCTGGCCTCTGACTGACAGGGATCTGCCTGCCTCTGCTAGGACTAAAGGTGTGTACCACCACTACCACCACCACCCAGCCGACAGGTTCATTCTTAGGCAGTTTTCCTTGGAAAAAGAAAAAGAGTGTTATTAGTGAAAGCATAGAAAGGGAATTCTGGACTGGTTGCCTGCAGAGGGTGGACCAGGAGATGTCTGTTATCTCCCAGTCCGCTGCATTCCTTTCCTCATTCATTTTTCTTTGAGTAAAACTAAAGGAAGTCACCAGACATGGTAACAATGCCTTTAGTCTCAGGACAAAGAAGGCTGACGAACTCTGAGAGTGTGAGGCCAGCTGGGAAGCTACAGTGTTAACACTGTCTCAAAAAAACAAACAAACAAACAAAAAACAAATCTCTAAGATCTTTTCTGTAAGCTAATAGCACAATGAAAACTGCTTCTCAAACTCAAATTCATGGCAGTTCTGGGAAGACATGGCTCTTCCAAATGAGGAACTAGAGATTTAGGGGATTTTTTTTTTTCTATAATGGTGGAACTGTCACAATGCATGAGAACGGATAATAGGCAGATTTATTTACCTTATCTGTTCGCTGGTAAGGCAAGGCTAGCAGCAGGAAAAAGGAGCCACAATCAGGAATGCATATCATTACAGGAAGGTCTGTGTTGGTCAGTATGCCTTTGGGCTTATACCATTTGGCCATTAGGTTGTATTGTAATGCTGGAAGACATTGTGTGTGGTCATGTAAGCACACCTGTAGTAAAATCACAACTTTCTGCTTTCCCAGAACAGTGACTATGACAATCACTTATCACAAAGTTCTTAGTTGACAATGGAAAAATACCAGTTGGAAGCAAGATGAGAATTATGGTAAAAATGGAGGGTTGTTTTTTTTTTTTTTTTTTAAGTTTGATATGGGAAGCATCAAATGATCCAATTAGATTGCTGACTTAAAAACAAAAAAAACCTACAAGGTTCTTCCAATGTCTGTAAAATAAATGCTAATTTGGAATTGTTAGAAAAGAGCCACTAACTTCACGTGTGTCTTTTCTGTTGTCTGTTTTTCTGCAGTGATGACTCTAACCTTCCAAGCATGAAGTTGTGTATATAATGGTCCACCTTTTATATTTATAGTTGAAAAACTGAAACGCAGATTTTGCAAGTGTGGGATCTGCTCACCTGACACTGCTTCTCCCCATTCACAGTAGTCCAGGTGTCCATCTTTACTCACGTCTGAAATTAGGCAGTTCACGGCAGTTCTCGGAAGTGGAGAGCCTGCAGGAACTATAGATCAGTGTCTCTATTTTATGTGAACGTATGTATTTATACGGACATCAGTGATAGAGATCGGTTGATTGCTCTTGCTGTTTTCTTATTTGGGGCTTGTTAATTGCATGGACAAAAAGTGCCATGAAATAGTTTACATGAAATTGTGACCAAATATGGACTCAAAGCTATGGACATATAGCACATGTTTCCTAGTAGCGTTCACTCGTGCCCACACCACCTCCTGAAACTGACTAAAAACAGCATGACCTTGTGCCAAACCTGCTTGTGCAAATGCAGATGCTTGCATGCTGCCTAGTGAGTTCTGTGACTATATCTGAGTTTTTATTCCTTTTGTCACCTCAAGGGGGTTACACCGTGGCTTATTGCCAAAAAGAGATAAGTTGATGGAGAGCGCACACACAGTTGGTCTTATATTTTGAGGGAGTTGCAGTCCCGACTGCAGATTCACAGGCTCCTGATATTGTGGGCTCCTGTGACCACCTTGGTTGAAATACCAACGGGCTGAGCCGTTTGCTGCCACTAAGTTTTCCTCGGGCTGCGCGCTTGGTGGTGAAGATACAGGAAGAGGTCCAGTTCAGCATCCTGCACTGTCTTCCATGTGACCAAGTTGGAAGGAGGTTTATAAACACGATCACCCAGAACAGCAGAAATATTTTTCTAGATGAACTGACTTTCCACTGGTGTTGATCTGGGTGCTTTGGGAAAATGTCAGAGGTATGTAGCAGTGTTTTGGAGACAGCAGAGCCTTGGAATGGAAGCCCCTGTTTGTGCAGATTGAAAGGGGTGGACATCCCGTCACAGCTCAGGGTGCTGAAGAGAGAGTGTGTCCCAGGAAGTGATCCTGGAGAAAAAGCTCTGCTGCAAATGCAGGGAGCTCTCAGTATGACTTTACCAAAGGTGGTCGGAAAGCTCCGCTCCTTCCCTCCTTCCTGGGTTGACTCATACCAAACGGTTTTCTACATGGTCTAGAAACAAAATGTAGTTTCCATTTTTTTTTCTCATGCTTTTTACAGGGACAGAAAAGATTTCCTTCAGTTTGGGTCTCATAGGCTTTTAAACAATATTTTTAGAAAAGTTTTCAGAACATAATTTGAACCCAACCGTGAAAATAACCTTTACACATGTCGTTTTTTTGTTGTTTGCTTGAGATAATTGAAGAGATTATACGGAGACTCCATTTTCCACTCAACTGTTGTAAAGTATGAAGGTTAAGTATTTTTCACTACTTTCTGATTTATATTGATAAATATACCTGTCAGTCTTTGTAAAGTCAGGATTTTATCACACTTGATAGCATGAACTTGCTTCTCGGCTTTTTTTCTATATTGAAATGTATTTCTCACATTTTGTTTTTACGTTTCTCAGTGTTTGTCTTGTACACAGACCAAATCTGAGGTCTCAAAAAGCTCTGCCATAATGAGTCTTGTTTTGACCAACTTGCTCAAACCCCACCTACATGGAACTTAGACTGGACATTTCTTTGCATACTGCAGAGTTTGTGGCACGTTTTGAAATGATTTAGCCTAAATGGAAGGGTTGCCTCAGAGGCGTACCATTCTTGGGAGTAGTCACCCTGGCAGCCCATTGGAGATTTTCATTTCCTTCAGGGATTAAATGCCATTCGTATGGGAACAGTTGTAGATTTTATGCTTGGATTTTAACCACCACAGGGGAAATTAATTCATGCTTAAGGATAACAACAATGAAGATACAATTTCAAAGCAGATCTTAAGATGTCTTTTGTACCATGTAGCCAAATGTTCAGTCATGCAAAATGGTGTCATCTTTTTCCTTTGTATCATTTCTGAGATTAGAATTTAATAGTTCAAGTAACATTCCACACTCCAAGCCAATTTAGCATGTTTTTTTTTTAATGGAGAGTATTTTCTAACAATTTCTTGTATGGTGTAGTTAGGGTAAGGTATTTTTCAACCTATGAAACAATTCGTCTTAAATCATTTGGGGGACAAGAATTAGCCCACGGTTACACATTATCTTCAGGAAACAAAAACAGGGCGATTATACAATCTTGAGGACTGTGGTCAGTGGACTGCTGACTTAGCCACCGTGAGTCATCCTTAAACGTTGGGCTATTAAAACATCATCTTAGTCATCCATTTTGTCACCAAACTGAATAATTTCCAAATGAATCAATAATGGATTATCACTGTTGATACATACGTTTATAGATGTCATTCTTTTTCTCAAAAAGACTTCTTTAGGAGAATTAAGGAAAAAAAAGTATGAAGTTCCCATTGGAAATATGTCAAGGTCAGGTTTTATTTACTTCAGACAACCAGCGTCTATAAAAGATGCCAGTGTTGTGTTTTCACCTTACATTGTTTTCCATTTGTGTTGTTGGTGCTGATAAATTTCCCTCGTGTTTTTCTTGATGGATGGCAGACCTCTATTGTAGGTAATTTTATTTCTCTGTTTAATGGCATTCCTAAGCTGTTATTGCATGGTCTCATTTCTGAAGTTCATGAATTTGTTGTGAACGTAGCTCAGTGACTAGCCTTTCCTAATGTAAAACAGCCTCCCGTGGTCTCCCTTACTCTGTGTTCATCTTACACACCATATGCCTTTATCTGTTTTCACGTACCTCCTTTTGTGAGGTCCCTCACCTTTCAGCTTACATACTTACTCTATGTGCGATGCGGCCCATGTTTTTGACATGTCTGAATATGACACACAGAGTCCCTGCTACATAAGTGTGCCTGGACCATCTCCCAGTTCTCCTTCCTCCATTATCACATACAGCCTTGGAGGGATTTGTTCATCCATCCTCTTATTTTATGGAGAACATTGAAATGTCTCCCATTCCTACCAACAGAAAGTTCTTGCCTTTGGATTTACACTCTGTGCATATGATGTTAGTGGGGCGGTTTACATACATTACATGTACTTTGTGCATACGTCTGCCAGCTTCAGAAAATGGTCAGACCACCATTCTGTACCTTTGGGGAAATTGTCCTCAGTATCTTACATTTTGGGCACTTAAGAAATGTGCCTAAAATAGTCCCAAGCAAAATATTGCTAGTAAAGCATAAAACACAACATTTTTAATCGCCTCAACCCCCTCCCACTATATCTATCTGATGGTAGTTCAGCGTCTTCTCATAAGAGGCGTGAAAAACTTGGATGCTAACATTTGAACCCTTGATTTTCTTCCTTTTTTTTTTTTTTCTTTTTCTTTTCCTTTTCCTTTTCTTTTTCTTTTGTTTCCCCCATCTGTGTAGCTTTGGTTGTCCTGGACTCTATGGACCAGGGCTAGCCTTGATCTCACAGAGACACCCCACCTCTGCCTCCCTTTCTTGAATTCAAATTATTTAGATGTTTAATGCCTCCAAAACAAAATTTAGTAATTTTTTACAAAAAACAAAAAATCCCTACTAGCTCAAAAGGTTCATGGGATCCTTATCATTCCAAACATACTGCGAATGGTCCCCTGAAGCTGGTGATGGACAGGTCTGACCAGTTACAGTTCTGCCAAGCTGCATTAGGATGCAAAGGCCTCCTCTGTTCCCCGCTCTGTTTTCCTAACACATCTTCTTGTCCATCTTCTCTTTTGGCTCCATGTCAGATGCCCAGAGACACTCCTCTCACTTAGATGGCAAGTGGATTCATTTAGGGTTTTTGTTACTTCTATACTAATAAATACTTTAATGACTTTTTCACTAAAATACATTTATATGGATAAACTGCCTACTTTGCTCTGCTCATTGGCAGAATGGTTTAGAGACAGGAGGATGGACCTTGGTATGCTTAATTTCTCGGCAGCAAGGAACATACCAACATTTCTCAAAATAAGTTGATATTCTGACATATCTCACAAATATTGATGCATCAGATGCACAAGGGATGTCTCCCATATCGTTGGGCTTTGGGTGGCTATTCTTTACAGTATTGTAAATGTTTCATTAAGCTGGACATTTAAAAAAGATGTATGTATCTGATTTAATCTTTTGGAAATATTATATTTTTATTTGTATTTTTTACTTTATGTGCAGCTATTTTTATATTGCCAAAAACTCACATAAACACATAGTAAGAGGGAAATGGGGGGGGGGGGAAATGGCAAGCATAACTTTGTGGATTTTTTTTTAATGTATCATGGGCCAGTCTTGTGTACTTGGTTATTCTAAGAATGTGTTGTATCTTTTCACTGTACATATTGCTGTAAACCTGATTATCTCTGTAGTGTAAATATTTAAAAGTGATTTCCCCCATTTGATTTCTTATTTCAATTGTAATTTTTCCAACTGTCATTACCAAATCAAAGGCCTGTGAAGGTTTTGATTTGCAATTTGGAAATAATTTCTTTGTGTTCATTTTCTAATTTGTTTTTTATTTACATTTAAAACTTGTTTTCAGGGTTCCTAGTTTGTGAGAAGTTGATCTTCAGAATTATTTTTACACTATTTATGACTTATTTTCATAATGTAAAAAGTGTGTAATTATTACAATATTAACCCAAACAACGATAATGAATTGTATTGTTATAAAGTTTTAATGATATTCCTGAGAACTTTGTCCTATTTTTATTTAATTTAGAAACAGTTGAGAAAAAAAAATTTAGTGTACATTTCTTCAACATTGTAAACCCATTCTTCACACCACACCATTGTGTGATGGTTTTTTTTTTTTTAATTCATGCTTTCTGGTGCATAATTCCACTTTATACTGATACACCACGTGGTCTGTGATTACTGATATACCACGTGATCTGTGATGTATGCCTGCACAAGGCACCAGTGATTTGCAGATGCCAAAGCCCCTCCTGTGTTCCTTTCTTGTTGCTTCCATTTTCAGCACTCTAAGTCCCCTCCACCTGTTTCTCTCCTTGCCCTCTGCTAGGTCTCCCCCAGTCACCTGTTCACTAACTGCCAACCCTCTCGGGCTCTGATCTGCATCTTTTAATTTTTTTTTTTTAATGAATTGTGTTCAAGCCCTTGCTTTGTTGTTGTTGTTGTTGTTGTTTTGGGCTTTTTTTTTAAGATTTATTTATTTATTATGTAAACAGTTTTCTGCCTACATGTGTGCCTGCAAGCCAGAAGAGGGCATCAGATCACATTATAGATGGTCGTGAGCCACCATGTGGTTGCTGGGAATTGAACTCAGGATCTCTGGAAGAGCAGCCAGTGCTCTTAACCTTTGAGCCATCTCACTGGCCCTCTGATCTGCATCTTATGTGGCACTGCCCCATCTAAAGGTTGTTCTCTTTGGAGGCACTTCTTCATTTCCTCCCTACCTCCATGCTTTCTTCCTCACCAGCTGCTACAGCCATGTCCACCTGAACTCCCCGCGAGTGCTCATAATATTTGCTTTCACCCCTGCTCTTCTTCCAGACCTCCAAATCCTAAGAAATGGAGCCCCTTCCTCTGCCATCCAGGCAGACTAGATGGAAACCTCTGTCACCTGGGACACACCACCTTCTCACTCTGCTAATAGACACTGCTTAGCCCATCACCACACTTCTCCCCCGTTCCCACCCACACAGACTCAGTCTAGACTGTACTCAACCCTCTCGTGTATTCTAGAAGAGCCTTCTACACAGACCTCTTGCAACTAACAAGCCCTTTCCCTTTTCTTCATACTCTCTCATGCTGAGGGTAATGATTCTAAGAGAGTTTTAAAGAAAGAAAGAAAGAAAAAACTAAAAAGGTTTTTCATGAAGAACATTGCCTTTTAGAGGACCCCCTAGACATATGCAACTTAGGAGCCCAGAGAGATGGGTCAACAGGTAAGGCACTTGCCTTTAGGCATGACAACCTGAGTTCAATCCACATGGTAGAAAGAGAACCAATTCCAAAAACTTGCCCTCTGATCTTCACAGACACATCATAGCATGCACATACACACACTAAATAAATAAATGTAAAAAAATCATAAACTATAGTTTTGATATTGTTCCTCAGTATAACCCAAGAGCATGTGTTGCAACAGCGTTCCTGAAGACAGCTCTGTAGGGAACTTTGACCGTGATCCTTCCATCTCTTGCTTCGCATCCTCCGGGAGTCACCCCCTGTCCATGCAGGACCCTTTGGTGGAGAATGCGGAGCCCGTGTGATCGCACATGACTCGCTTTATATAACACCCTGTCTTGCAGGCCAGGAACTCTTACCCAAAAGTTTTCCCATGGCAAACTACTCAACAAATCTTCAACTGCTCCTCGAGCCTGAAATAGCCCCTTATTCCCAAGCTCGGGCTCCAGCTGAAGAGCACATGCTGTTCTTCCAAGACTCAACATGTGCATCAACTTACTGAACATGCCTTCCTGCCAAGATGAGATAGTCCTGTGCTCCAGTCATTTCTTGTGCTTATCACCACTTAGCATGGAGCAATTTTTTAGTATGTATTTGTCTCCTCCACTAGATAGCGGGGGGGAAAAAAAAACATGAACCCAAATCAATAAGTGAATAATGAGGTTCAAAGTAACAAAACTCACTGGGGTTTATGAAGTTAATGTACATAATTAATCCACATGCTGCTTCCCAGCATACCTGGATATGGGTCCTAAAACTACAGGAAGATGTGTTGCATGAATTTCTAAGTCCAAGGACTTCCTATGCAGTTGGCAGTAGTATCACCAACTTGGTGGTATGCATACAATCACCTACTAAGAAGACAGAGGAGTGAAACTTTGCAGTTTACAGAGGGGGTTGAATTGTCTGCCACCTGACCCACATCCACAGACCCTCTTTAGAACAAAAAACCTGCACATCCATTACTTTAGTGGTGATTTGCAGAGACCATGAGGTCTTACTCTGAATCCAGAAAGGGGATAATTTGGCCATGAGGGCTGAGTGCATTATGGAGCAGGAGCATGGAGTGGATATTGAGTGTCTTAGAGCAGGCCATTGAGGCTTAGACAAAGAAAACGTGGTTTTGGTGCAAGTCTCTATCTTGGTTTGGTGTGTGCGAGGCTGCCATCCCTTTAAACACCGCAGGCTGGGCAGTCTTATCATCTTTCTCTCCATTAATTCTAGACCTACTCTAGTTCTCAAATGTTGGCACCTATAGGCTCACTGGAGACCTTGTGAAAATGACTGAGTTTCTGACTCAGTAGGCCTGAAATTGTAGAGTTCCCTTTTCTCATGAGCTCCTAAGTGGTGGTGATCACCTTGGTTCAGGGCCTACACTTGGAAGAACTGCTAGTCTGTTCTGGCTTGTATCTGTAGTGACCTTAGAACTGCTAGTCTGTTTTGGCTTGTATCTGTAGTGACCTTAGTAACGTCCTAAGGCAAAGACAGTAGACTTCCTTCATTGAGAACCTTTTCCAGATATTCTCTGGCCTTATCAGTGTTTCAGTCTACACATCCAAGATCATTCCTTTGCAGCTGCCTCAGGTGGAAGCTGCCGACTCTCTCAAGGCATCCTACCTTATCTAGGGAAAGGAAGCTATCCGCCTTGGCCCTCATTCCTTCATTTGCACAGTTACCCATCGGCAGACCCAAAGCCTTCCCTACAGCAGATTAGCCAACCCATAGAAACACAGCCCTCATGACCCCACGACCTTCCCAAAGCCACTTCGGAACCACTGCTTTAGAGGCCGAGCCTCAGTGGAGACACATCAGAGCCAAACAGTAACACATTCTTTCCAGGTCTGAGATCATGCAAGCCCATCCATGACTGGGGCAATCACAAATGAGAGCAACTTGTTTCCCTGACAGCTGCAGTTCTAACAATAATTTTCTATTGATTCTCTCTGAACCTTAAAATATCTCCATAGTGTGAGTTACAGAATATTAGCGTTTTTATTTGAGAGAAGAATCCAGAAGGAGTGACTAAGTCAAAGTGACACATATCTTAGTAACACACTGCAGCCAGAACTTTCTCAGGCAGAAGAACTTTGTCTTCTCTTCCCACCATTGGGCATGAAAGCCTTTTTAATGTAAATTTTCTGTGAGAAAATTCTCATCATTTTCTCTTGTTACCTTTCTTTTCCCATTTT
Source organism: Acomys percivali (assembly GCA_907169655.1). NCBI lineage: Eukaryota > Metazoa > Chordata > Mammalia > Rodentia > Muridae > Acomys > Acomys percivali. The sequence goes on from OU015753.1 coordinate 82,766,587, forward strand.
CATAGTAGTTATAAATTATTTCTAGAATGTCTTCAATTAGTATTTGCAAAGTTTCTTGTCATCCAGCAGACTTTAATATCAAAACTCTAACCACTGGAATAAAATGGAGTTTGAATCTCTGCAGCCACTTACTAAGGCAATTTATCTGACTTTAGTGAGTTTCAATTTTTAAGTTGACAGAACGGGAATGAAGAAATTATGTTACTCCAGGCAGTGCGTGAACACAAATATCAATGACTTAACACAAACATGTGCTCGGTGCAGAAGAGGCTCACAGCACAAACTCTCTCTGTTCTCCTCCCTTCCCCTCTTCCTCTAAGACAGGATCTGAAGTATCCCAGACTGGCCTTGCGCTTGCTATGTAGTCAAGGAAGGCCTTGAGCTTCTGGTCCTCCTGCTACTGCCTCCCAATGCTGGGATTACACACCCATCTTATAAAGTGCTTGGGGATTAAACCCAGACCATCACACATTCTAGGCAAGCCCTCTATGAGCTGAGCTACAGCCTCAGCTCTCATTACTGCCTTTAGAACAAAATATAGCCTTCATAGAGTAGGATATATATATATATATATCCTATTCTATATTAGGAAAGAGGATCATCCATCATTAAAAGCTAAATGCTGTTTCCTGAATCTCACTGAGTATATTACTACTCCAAGGGTATCTAAGTGCACTATGTTAAAAAAAACAAAACAAACAAACAAACAAAAAAACTTTAGCACAGACAGTGACATACAATCTAATGAGAATGCAAGTTTGCTTCTGATAGCTTGATTTAAGGGAAAAAAAAATGTTACCACATCCCAATATGCTTAACAAGCTTCATTATGCAAAACTGGTAAGCCACTGATAGGAGAAAGAAAGAGGCCTCTCAGGAATGAGTGAGTCAGAAGAAAGCCATCAGAGACAGCTGTGTTGAGAACCACTGGAACAGATGCTTCTTGCTGCGTTTCACCCAAATGTTTGCACAGCTAGGGCCAAGCGCCAATTCCCAGTGTTTACTCCAGCAATTGCACATGCTGGAACACTTTCAGAAGCCTCAGCTTCACGGCCCCAGCACAGTGATGTGCCTGCCGCGCATTGTAAAATTAACAAAGACAAATAGATTCTTCACACTTAGTTTGAGATGATGAGCTTTTTTTTTTTTTTTGACCAATGGAGCAGAATTTTGTCAACATGCAGACCAGGGTCAACTCCTAGAATTGTTTCACAGAGGACTCCAGGACTCTCCATAACTTCCCCACAGTCCAGTGTATGTTGACATCTCATGCATACATGTGCAATCTGAGTAGAGCATAGCTGGCAGGGTTCTGTAAGACAGAGTGGCTTGAGTGGTCACTAGTAAACCCACAGGCGCTTCCTCTATAAAGGTAATGCCTGCATCTAACTTGTTTTGTCTAATACCACTGATAGATGTCCAATGAGCCAAGGAAATGTGCATGTTCTTTGAGGCTGGTGGCATGAATTTAAGTGATCCAGCAAATGAGCCAAGTCTAACTTACTTAACTCTATACAGTGTGGATATTGTATGACCAAACTCTCCCTGGTGTGTGCAGTTCATAGAGAAGGCTGCTGCCACACTTTGTGCAAATATGATACAAGGAATCCATGTGGGGCTGGGGAGATGACTCCATGGTTAAGACCACCTGCTGTTCTTGCAGAAGGCCAGGTTCACAGCACCCACATCAAACATCTCACAACTACCTTTAACTCTAGTCCCAGGAGATCTAATGCCCTCTTCTTGCCTCCAAATGTACCTGCACACACATATTGTACATATTTACACTCTGGGTCCCACTCATACACATAAAATGTAAAAGCCTTCAAAGGAATTTGTGAGTTACACAAAAAACCGAGTAATGGCTGACACTCACTAAGGGCTTGATGAGCTATAGTGGCGAGGCAACAGCCATATGCTGAACCTCCATTTAGGTTACGTAGTTGATGCTTACAGCACATTTTCCATTTGAAAGTCAGCAAAGTCAGATGCTCACACAGCTGGAACACAGTAAGAGTCAGGATTTGAAGCCAAGCACTATGCTCTTACAGAGACCTACCATCCTGGCACAAGATTGCGATGGTATTGATCCAACTACCTTTCTCAAGAGTGCTTAAGAGGAAGAGGTGGCTGTGGGGGGAGAGGGGCGCAGGGGGTGAGGATGAATTCAGAATTGGAGGTTCCAAGTCTTCACAGGATTCAAATATTGGTTCAGAGGGAGAGAAAGGATCTGAATTAGCCATTCTACTTTAAGACCAAGATGAGCACTAGAGGCCACGATAATCATTCAAGATTTTGTTGTCCCCCTTCTCACACATCCCAAACCCCAAAGCCGAATAAGGCACTGTCTCTTAATGCATTTCCCATTCTCAAAAGGCCCAATGCATACCTCTTTGTCAGGGTAAACCTGATAATAGAAAAACACCAATTAAAAGGAGTTAAGCTGACAGCAAACTTCAAATACAACACTAAGCCCAGATGTCAAATGTAAATATCCTGCAGCTGGACCATGGCTCAGTGGTTAAGAGCACTGGCTGATGTTGTAGAGAAGCAAAGTTTGGTTCTCAGCTCCCAAAACGACCTGTAACTTCAGTTCTAGGGGACCCAATGCCCTCTTATAGCTTCTGTAGACACTGGTACACATGTGTGCTTACATACGCGTACATACATACACACACACACACACGGAGGGGGGAGGTAGAATGAATAACTTCTTTTAAATATGAATAAATGATTGGATTATTTGAGGATGGCTATCATAAGAGCCATCTATATTTCTTTTGTTTTGTTTTGTTTTGTTGTTTTTCAAGACAGGGTTTTTCTGTGTAGCCTTGGTTGTCCTGTACTTGCTTTGTAGACCAGGCTGGTCTCGAACTCACAACAATCCACCTGCCACTGCCTCCAAAATGCTGGGATTAAAGGTATGCGCCACCACACCTGGCCAAGAGCCATCTATATTTCTATCTCATAAATACTAAATGAAAAAAAATACAGATATATAAATATTATGTGGTAAAGACACATACATATATGCCTTTTTGCCTTGGGACAGCAAGAACCACTCTTGTGGTATAGATGCACGTGAACACTTTAGTCTTGCTGGGGTACACTAGCAATCCTCGGACCTGGGAGGTGCAAACAGGAAGAACAGGGTCATCCTCAGCTACATAGGGAGCTCTGGGCCAGCCTTCACTAAATGAAGAGACCCTGCTTCTCCTTTCTCCTCTTCTCTCTCTCTCTCTCTCTCTCTCTCTCTCTCTCTCTCTCTCTCTCT
>OU015753.1:82769870-82783974 GCA_907169655.1 Acomys percivali
TCTCTCTCTCTCTCTCTCTCTCTCTCTCTCTCTCTCTCTCTCTCTCTCTCTCTCACTCACTCTGTGTGTGTGTGTGCATGCATGTGTGTGTCAAATCAGGAAAGAAAAAATAAAGACAATTCATTACATGATCAAGGTGTGGTTTTTTAATATTTAATATGCTCTTATGATAGCCATCCTCTTTTTTTTTTATTTGTTTTTTTTTTTCAAGACAGGGTCTCTCTGTGTAGACTTGGCTGTCCTGGACTCACTTTGTAGACCAGGCTGGCCGCGAACTCACAACAATCCACCCACCTCTGCCTCCCAAGTGCTGGGATTAAAAGTGTGTGCCACCACTGCCCCGCCAATAGCCATCCTCAAATCATCCAATCAAAAACCTTTCTCACAGACATGCCCAGCTTCTTGGGCTTTAAGTTGTTGCTAGAAGTAGTCAACAGCCAAGATCAGCATTACAAACATCTTTGAGCAAGGGGAACCACAATTTAACTCATAACAGGAAAGAAAAAAAAAAGTAGAATATAGGTGTGATTGTTTGATAATGGCCCTCATAGGTCATATATTTGAATACTTGGAACAGCTTGAGAAGGATTAGGAGATGTGGCCTTGGTGAAGGAGGTGTGTCACCTGGTGTGTCACCTGGGGCAATCTTTGAGGGATTCAAAAGACCAAACCATTCCCAGTTAGTCCTCTGCCTCCTGCTTGTGGATTGAGATGTGAACTCTCGGCGGCTGCTCCGGCACCATGCCTGCCTGTTGCCATGCTCCTCACAGTGATGACCATGACCTATGACCCTCTGAAACCATGAGCCCCAAAACTTTCTTTTATAAGTCACCTTCGTCATGGTGCCATGGTCTCTTCTCACGGTGATTTAAAAGTAATTAAGACAAGAGGCATTAGAAGAATCACCTGAGGAGGTTTCTCCCCTACCCTCCCAGTCAGGAGACACAGCCCAGTGCTGTGAAACTTGAGGTAACAGTCCCGGAATTATGCCAACACTTGAAAAGCAAAAGGCTTAGCCTACAGCATGTGTTTCCACAAAGCTGATCTTTGACAGCACAGGGTGAAGTGTAGGTCAGTGGTAGTAGCATGATTGTCTGGCATTTGTGGAACCCTGGGTTTGACCCCTCCTACTTCAGAAATAAATAAATTTAAGATGGAGATTCATACTAAAGGAAATTATACACTCACTTGAATTAGGAAGCAATTTTTATGGCTGATACATGAATTTACTTCAGACTGTGCTGAGGCCTGCATGCCACCTAAGTGAATAGATAAGGAGGCAACTCACAACTTTAAATTGTAGTCACCAAAGACAGTTATGGAAACCCAGCTGGGAGCTGTAGCCCACTCTTGAACCTTTTATTTCATAGAGAGAAATACATTAGTTTTCTTCTACATAGGAAGAAATACATGAAAAGCTTTTTCCTCTTTAAGACTTTTCACATAAGTTCATTTTAAGTGAAAAAGATCATATAACAAATAAAAAGTATATAATAACAATAATTATATATTGATTTTAGGGATTTTATCTAGACTTTAATTATAATATGTGAATTTACTTCAGACTGAAGAATAAGTTTAATGAACTTGTAACCTTCTTATAAAGTTATGACTAAGTTATAAATTAGAAATGAATAAATTGGTCTATTTACAATGAACTGAGAATTGTGTAGCTCAAAATTTTTAGAGACTTGAGCTGAGCATGTAGAAGAATTCGGGCATTAGAAAATGCAGGACTCGGGGCTGGAGAGATGGCTCATGGGTTAAGAGCACTGACGGCTCCTCTGGAGGTCCTGAGTTCAAGTCCTAGCAACCACAGGGCGGCTCAGAACCATCAGTGATCTGATGCCCTCTTCTGGCCTGCAGGTATAATGCAGGCAGAGCACTGTACACGTAATAAATACATATTTAAAAGAAGAAGGAAGAGGAGGAGGAAAGAAAAAAGAAATAAAGAAAATGCAGGACCCTGAGTTTAATATCCAAGAACACCCCTATCAGAAAAAAATCAGAGTATCATTAATAACTAATAATAGTGCTCATGTACACTTAGGGAGGCAGCAGCATAGGGAAAGGATGAAAACGCCTTTATGAAAATAGCATATTCGATACATGAGGGAAACGGGGTGAAGTTTATTCCTCTTTCAGTTAAAATTCCCAATCCATTGCTTGAGTATATATACAGAGTCACTTGAGTATGAAGTGTCCCCACAAGGCCCTTGTGTTTGGACATTTGTTTTCTGTGTTGGAAGCACTGTCTTGAGGACTTCTGGGAACTGTAGGAGATGGGATCTAGGCCACCAGGTTACCTCCTGAGGATAGCTTGTCTGTGGCCCCTTCCTGCTGCCCTTGCCCTGTTTTCTGTAGTTTCCTCCACCACACAGCCTCTGCCCAAAAGCAGGGAACCCAAATAGCCATGGACTGAACCCCTGAAACAGTGAGCCCAAAGAAAGGCTTTCTTCCAAAGTTGCTATATAGGATACCATTTTGGTTACAGTGATTTTTTTTCCAGAAACACTAATACAGTATTCTATTAACTATGAAACTGAAAACATCCCATAATTGGTCTATTTAGGCTCAGCATTATCTCCATCCCTCCTGTGTTAACTCTAAATCTCACACCAGAAACATCATAGTCTGATGTTGAGTTGTAAAAGAATATACTTGCCTAATCAATAAAGTTTATTTCAATTTACTACAGAATTCTGGGGGAATGTTTTGAAAACATGGTATACATTGTGTGTGTGTGTGTGCGCGCGCGCCTGTGAATGTGCACCTGTGTGTGCGTGTATGTAGAGCCCAACACTCAACCTTTCGTGTCATTCTCCTGAACAACATCCACTCTGAGCCTTGAGACAGTGTCATTAGTTGGAACTTGCCAATCTGGTTAGGTGGGCGCCAGTGAACCTCAGGGATTCGCCTGCCTCCCCTTCCCTTCTGCTGAGTTCGTACGCACACACTACATGCCTGACACTTTTACATAGGTTCTAGGATCAGACTCTGCCTCTCCACCTCACCCCTACCCCCACCCCCACCACCCCCTGCCTACATTGCAAGTGGACTGATTAAGCCAGTTCCCTAGTCCAAAAGCACATATTTTGTGCACATTTCACCAATAGAGGGCAGACCATGAATGCCTTGAAGAGCTGGGCATTCTTCAGAGCCTTTGAGCCCAAGTTTCTAAGCACACATATAACGAACAATTAGTGTAATGGCTAGGACATTTTCAAGTCCTTCTGCTAAAGTTAGTGCCCTTGAATCTAATTCATTCATTTGAAATGTATTTCCTCTACATATATATCTTAACTTATAAATGATGTCCTCTATTTTTAAAGTTTTGGGTTTTGTTTTGGTTTGGTTTGTTTTGGTTTGGTTTTTTGAGACAGGGTTTCTCTGTGTAGCCTTGGCTGTCCTGGACTCCCTTTGTAGACCAGGCTAAGAAATATTTTTAATGTGTTTACACCCAGGTACAAATAAAACAAGGTTAGAATACAATGTAATATGTACAGAATTCAAGGAAGGAATGATAAAATCTAGAAATCTGAGCAGTAAATAAGATGAAGATTTATTTATATTTCAATTTAAAGATTTGTTTTTGTTTCTTTGTTTTTCAAGACAGGGTTTCTCTGCGTAGCCTTGGCTGTCCTGGCCTTGCTTTGTAGACCAAGCTGGCCTTGAACTCATAGAGATCCACCTGCCTCTGCCTCCCTGAATAGTGGGATTACAGGCATGCACCACTGCACCAGGCTCAAATTAAAGATTTTAAAGTGAATAAACTGAATCAAATATTTGTCTTAGACAAGCTAGCAGGAAGAACTTGCCTGAGGGTTAGTGGAGCCTTAATGTTTCAAAACTAAATTAACAATGTATGTGTTTTAAAAGAACAATGCCAACAAAATCACTATTATCAAATTGATAGCAAGATTTAAAGCTCACCTAATATAAATTATTTCATTGCATTCAAAAAGTGAGATTTGTTTCATGTTTTTATCTATTTTCTCCACTTTTTGCCAGCCTCTACTCTTTATGTTAATAGAAAACTTGAGCACGGAGCACACATAGCACATCAGAGTAAGACTGATGACTCATAGCTGCTGCCATCAAGGTACCTGCAATCTGCGTAGACATAAAATCAACCCAAGGTACTAAGTCTGAATCAGTGACACAAAGAGAGTGTTATTGGGAGATCCAGGGAGGAATATTAAGTGGTTCTCAACCTGAAGAAATCATGTAATCCTTGTGGATTTTGGTCCTGACAAGTGCCTCTTTTCTGACTTGCGTTTAACAGACACAATGGTATACTTTCAAATGAGTTTGTCCATGTAAATTGTTGTTTTATATTCAAATCTTCTGTGCCACAGTAAAGGGAGAAAGATGCATTAATGATGGGTGGTCAGAGTAGTTGTCTGTCTGGGAGTTAATAGATAGAGGGCTCCCCCAGAGCCTAAGGTCAAGGTCTGGGCCATGGTGACCCTCAAGCTTACAGGGATTCTATGGGGGCGGGTTCCTGGTATCTGAGAATCATCCTGGAATGTTCTGATGCCCACGAGGGGTATGTCTAGACTCTACAGAAGATCTCACACTTTCTCCTTCACTTTCTTTTCTGTTGCTGAAACCAAAAATGACCAAGGCTAGTTATGGAGGGATGAGTTTATGAGCTTATTTGGGTTTATAGGTTCAAAGAGATCCATCACCATCATGGCAGAGAAGCATAGCAGTGGACAGGCATGGCTGCTGCAACAGGAAGCTCACATCTTATACAGGAAGCAGGAAGTAGAGGGAGTGAACCAGGAATGGTGCATGGATTTGAAACCTCAAAGCCCACCCCAAGTGGCATACTTCCTCCAACAAGGCCACGCCTCCTAAACCTACCCAAACAGGGCCACCAGCTGGGGACCAAATTCTCTAATGGCTGAGACTATGGGTGATATTTCCCACTAAAACCATCAGAATCAGAGAGAAGGCCACCACCAGAGGTGGTGCTACAGAACTGTTAGGCAAAATGAAATGTTTTCCCATAGAGTATCCATCCTCTAGTATTTGGCTAAAATACCAGAAAAGAGATTTAGACAGTATTTTGGACAAATACTGCTATCACTGTAAACAGAAAATAATCAGATTCCCAATAGCCTCTGCATTGGAAGTAAAGGGATGAAAAACAAGCTCTAGGTAAACCCAGAGGACACATACATTTAAGAAAGAAAATTTATTAGACCGGGGAAGGGGGGAGGGGGTAATGTGCGTGTATGTGTTCAAGGCCAGGATGGACCATATAGGATGTTCCGAGTCAGCTGGGATACATAATGAGACCCTGTCTTAAAAAAGCAAAATAAATACTTCAAAACCAGAAGGAAAAAGATAATGTCCAACCAGGACATTCTCCACAGTTGAGTGGAGAATGGAGACTGACTTTCACACGAACTCTGGTGCCTCATATTTGACCACCTCCCCTGGGTGGGGAGACCTGGTGGCACTCAGAGGAAGGATAGCAGGCTACCAAGAAGAGACTTGATACCCTATGAGCATATAAAGGGGGAGGAAGTCCCCCTCAGTCACAGTCATAGGGGAGGGGAATAAGGGGAAAATGGGAGGGAGAGTGGAATGGGAAGATACAAGGGATGGGATAACCATTGAGATGTAATATGAATAAATTAATTAAAAAAAGATAACATCCAACATGATTCCACACTCATATACAGACTTCTCCAGGAAAATAAGCTGATATCATATCCTCAGCCCTGCGAAGAGTCATGTCCTGTGTGTTTGCAGACTCACTGGGTAGTATGGGAGGAAAAATAAAAAGCAATAAGAAAAAGAAGATTGCTGTCTTAGTTAGGGTTTCTATTGCTGTGGTGAAACACTATGGTGAATAGTAACTTGGTCAGGAAAGGGCTTATTTGGCTTACGTATTCTTAATCACAGTTAACTTTTGGAAGCCAAGGCAGGAACCCAACCTAAGCAGGAACCTGGAGGCAGGGGCTGATGCAGAAGCCAGGGAAGGGTACTGCTTACTGGCTGGTTCCTTGTGGCTTGCTCAGCCTACTTTCTTGTAGAAATTAGGACAAGCAGCTCAGAGGTATCCCCACCCACAATGGGCTGGGCCCTTCACCATCACTCACAAATTAAGAAAACGCCCTTCAGGCTTATCTGCCTACTGCCTGACCTTATGGAAGCATTTCTCAATTGCAGTTACCCCCTCAGATAGCGTGCACCAACATGACATAAAACTAGCCAGTCACTCACAGCAGTCAGGCAGATGTAACAGGGCCCCAGGCTTAGAAGGCCCCAGATCGCAACATAACTTACTCCATGATTGAAATACCATTCAGGTCACAAAAGGCAGCAAGTAGACAGTATCACCTGCCAAATCGATCAAATTCCATCATTCTGGAAAAGGCTCTGTAAACCAAACCTTGCTTCTTAGCTTCCACTTGCTTTGCACTACCACTTCTAGTTCACTGTTAACTGAAGTGTGTCAATCCATGAGGTGTGTGTGTGTGTGTGTGTGTGTGTGTGTGTGTGCTGAAAATCTCAGCCTGAAATGGGCTCAGAGATACACTGGGAACCCAGTGTAACACCCCATATAATCTCTGGCCAAGCCAGCTGATAGATACTTGCCCTTGGCTTAAACCCAGCAGTCTTCTCTGGCAGATACCTCACAGCAATGAAAGGCCATGAAATTTAGAGCAAAGCTGACCTGGGATTTTGTCCAGTTTCTGCCTCGGAGCAGCCTTTTGGTGTGGGTCAAATCTCACAACCTTCTGAACCTCCAGTTGGTTCCTTCTTGGAGAATGGAGCTAAGCCTAGCTACCTGCCTTCCAAGAATCCTGAAAACATGTCAGGGTCCCCAGCATACACCAACCATATTACCAAAATGGGCAATGACCGGCAACTGTGACTGTTTCTATACCAACCACTAAATTTTATACACTACATTTTCAAAAGGTTTGTTTGCTAAGAATCTATTGTATGGCAGACCCTGGACAAGTACTAGATAGAATGGGAAAAGGTCAGGCCCAGTGCCTGCGGAACTTCAATTATAGGAAGAGATGGCTCTAAACAACTAATGGGGGAGTGGCTGCGCTGGAACATTCTACCATTGTAATTTATCATCCACACCAGTCATGAAAAGTGCTGCAAGGGACAGTGTGGGATGCTATGAAAATACTAGATAAAGAGACTAGATACTTTTTCCTTTTTTATTTAATAAAAGGGGTAAGGGACACCACAGTGTTGCAAAGTCAGCCAACATGAGCAAGCTTCATTCAAGCTCACACCTGAGGCTGTGGAGTTAAGTGGGATCAGAGACTGAGGTACCAAGAGCACTTCAAAGCTGAGACCCCAGCTGTGGGCTGGTGTGGCCAAACTGAAGCAAATAACTAGAAGAGAAGAAGCGGGGAGGCTGGAGGGTGTAAGGTTCACAGGCCTCATGCACCACCATGGATCTTATTACTAAAGAAAATGAGAAAGCGTTAAGAAGTATAGTCTTGGGGCTAGCAAGGTGCCTGGGGGGTGGGGGTGGGGGGGAAAGTGGCCCGCAACCAAGCCTGAGGATCAGAATTCAGTGCAAGAATCTACACAGTAGAAGGAGAAACACACAGCGCCAGCAGGTTGTCCTATGACCTCCATCCCTACATGTACACACACACACACTAAATGAGCAAATATTTTTAAAATTTGAACTACCGTATTACATAAAGCACAAAAGCCAAAAGAGAGACTATTTATGGGAAGGCAAGGGGAGAAACATAGGAAGATGGGAGAGGGTAACAAGGGAACAGATTAATAAGAACAAAACACATTGGAATATATTATGAGAATTCCACAATGGACCAGTAATTTTTATGCCAACTTAAAAAAAAAAAAAAAAAACAATAAAAACCTAGGGCAGATTCTGACAGAAATTTCATTTGGATTTCTAAATCTTGGTGGACTGGGAACACATTGCCCCAGTTGTTGGATAGATGCACATAATATTCTAGTTTTATAATGGCACACGTCCCTCCCCTGTGCTGAAATCAGAATATTGAGGGCAATAAGAGCAGGAGGAGGGAAAGGATAAGGAAGGGGGAGAGGAAGAGGGGGAAGGGGAGGAGAAAGGGGGGAGGAACAGGGGAAGGAAGGGGAGGAGGAAGGGGAGAAGGGGAGTGGTGTGACCTGTGGCCTTGGAAATCTTACACATTCTGCAATGAGGAGGGAAGTCTGTCTGTCTGTCCACACAGTCATCTACCTACCCAGGGACTCTCCTCTCCACTCATCCACAGAGAGGCAGCATGGTACCATGGTTTTAAGAAACCAGATGCTATGCCAGGTGGCACAAGCCTTTAATCCCAGCACTCCAGGAGTCAGAGGCAGGTGGATCCTTGTGAGTTGGAGGCCAGGCTGGTGAAGGACAGCCAGGGCCACACAGAGAGACCCTATCTAGAAAAAAAGGAAGAAAGGAAGGAACGAATGAATGAACAAACGAACAAACAAACCAACCAGAGGCTGGCTCCCAGTGTTCACTTTCTAGCTCTCTGTGCATTAACTGTAAATTGTACTTAATCCTACGTCTCCAAGCACTGGAGTTTTCTCATCTGAAAAAGACACGAACAATCAGTGTATTTGTTTGTTGGCCCAACATAGCAAGTGCTATGGGCTGAGTGACTTAAATTATAAAATCTCAGTTTCTTACCACTGTGACATCTTGAAATCTGGGATCATCAAAGTAGGATCACATTGATGTTTCTCTACTCTTGCCTGAAGGTGGCCAACCTTCCCATGTCAAGTATTCTGTATATGTAAGAACCTCAAATGGATGAAATCAATACTCTTCCTGTTGACTCCATTTGACCTCTTTAAAAGCTCTGACTCCAAACACAGCCAGCCCTGAATCACTGTGGCCCAGAGTAAAACATTTCAACTTGATAACACTGTCCAATTAATAAGCACTCAATAAAAATCATAGGTTGAAGTGCTGTATTTTTCCAAGCTAGTAATATATGACTCAATTCTCTCTCATAGAACAGACAGCAACAATGAACCAAAACTTCCAGACAGCATCAAGACTAGGCAGGCACCCAGCCCACACTCCACAGAGCACTACGTGGCTAGGTATTACGGATTAAGGGTACTACACCCATGTTTGACTGACAGTATTTTCAACTTAAGATTGGCACATAAGCCCATCATAAGTCAAAAGGTATCTGTACTGTCACATTCTGGCTTATTGAGGGTCAGGATTGCAACATAGAATGGAGGAGGGGCACACTGAAGCACGCAACAAATTGTATGACCCAACAGAGTTAGTGCCACAATAGAAAGGCTTGACATAGGCGATTGACAGACATACGATAAGTGTTTAATAAATAGCTAATGTCAGCCACTCAGTCATACCAGGCAGCTGTTATCTGTGGCCTGATGACGGTTGTAGTACAGAGGTTTGGTGTATAATAAGCTGTCGGGCCTCTGCCTCCTAGAGGCTTACTTCTAAAGGGCACAGATGAAACAACTAAATGAAATCAAGGCAGTAGAAAATGCTAGGGAGACCGAAAGAGTAACATGGTGGAACAGAAGTGGAAACACTTAGGTTTTCACCGTAACAGGCTACAACTACTCCACTATGCCACTTTGTGCAGTAAGAGCAGGCAGAGACACCACACAAGCCATCAAGCATGGTTAGCTCCCGATAAAACGTTATTTGAATTTTGTGCAATTTTATTTCTTTGACCATCTAAGAACGGAAAACTCATTCTGAGATCATGGGCCATATAAACTAGGCCTTAGTTTATGAGCCTTTGCTGTAAAAAGCTTATGCTGTCATGGATGAAAACTTTTGCCTCTGCCCATTTAGAGTTAGTGCTTATGGCCTGTGAATTAAACTGATGAAAGAAATTTTAATAAGAAAGCAGATACAGTTTTTTCATATATGTATATTCATAGAAAGGAAAAAGGAAGAAGGAAAAGTGAATGGGTAATAACCATGAGGAAAATGGTAAGCAGTCCTTACGGTAGACAGTACATAGAACAGCATGTGACAATGCCTCCATCTGTGATCTCTGACTTCTCAGTGGCTGGGACAAGAGTCAATCTTCTCTACTTCTGAAGTGCCTGGAGAGGTGTGTGGTGACAGAGCTCCTTTTGGAGGCCCTAATGTTAGACAATGTGGGAAGTCCTGGCCTCTGTTGGTTCTCAGGTGTCTTCAGCTCACAGAAAACCTTTGCTGCAGGGCTAAGTTCATAGCCCTCTGGTACAAGAAATAAGCTGATGCCATCTTCCAGATCCCAAACTCATCTGGAGCAGCATCTCAAAGTGTAGGTACCAGTAGCCTGTTGGTTGAGTTTGAGTGGCTTCCAGGCAGGCTACTGGCTCCATCAGGAACCATGGCACACTTGTGGTATTTAAAATATAACCCTTCCCAAGGACTCTCACACCATACCACCTATGCACAAACTGGAAGGCTCCTGCAGTTTAAAGAAAGAGAAGAGTGTAGTGTTTTGAATCTAGACTGCGCCTACCATAGAATACAATTTTGAACACTTATTCCCCAGATGATGGTGTTACTTTGAAGGTTGTAAAGCCATTAGGAAGTACGGGGTCGCTGGCAGGAATGGTTCACTAGGGCCTGGTCTTTGAAAGCTGTATCTTAACAGCCTGGTTCTGCTGCCCTGAATATGAGGATCCTCTCCCACACAGTCCATCCACGGCAAACACTGTCAGGCCTTCCCCACCATGACAAACTAAAATTCTGAACTAGAATAAAATCCCCCCCCCATTGCTTCTGTCACGTCACCAAAGGGGAGAAAAAGTAGCTAGCACTGAGAAAAGTAGGTATATATGCTACTGATTGTTGCATGGCTCCCAGGGGTGGGACACACAGCTTTGATCTGTCAAGTTCTTCCGGATCAGGAATATGTATGCAGTATACTCTCAAGGTGACCTCTATGTGCATACCAGGTAGAGCCTTGACATGCGACCCACATACTACAATGTGTTAGGCAGAGCAATAAAGACCCTCTGGATAAGCGTCATGTCAGGAAAGTACCACACCCAGCATTTGTTGAAGATGATGGACAGTTTTCAAAAAGACACATCCTTGTGCAAGCGAGAGAGGTTAGGGCCGGGCAGGTAAAAGGAAATGGGCAAGGAACGACCGGATGCCCACATTCCACTGTGAGGCTGCCGTTCCACATACATGGCCTACCCATCTTTGCATAGTTCTACCAAGAAGAAACTGTAAACCTGCCATTCAGATTACTGAATGGAATTTTGATTGTCTCTGGCTTGTATGGACTATCCCTCCTTTCAGTCAGGGACCCATACAAGTTGATTTAGCCGAACCTAGACTATTGAGAAATCTGTGAGCTTCAGGTCAGGGCTCACTCGGACATAAGGAGAGTCAATCAACACAGCCAGGACCCAAATAAAATGCACACCAGCCTCTAGGGGGAAAAACACCACCACATACATTCCTGACCAATACAGTGGAAAATATGTAGCAAAGATAAATCTCTTAGGCTGGGTGTGGTAGTGCACACCTTTAATCCCAGCACTCAGGAGGCAGAGGCAGGCGGATCGCTGTGAGTTTAAGGCCAACTTGGTCTACAAAGGGAGTCCAGACAGCCAAAGCTACACATAGAAATCCTGTCTCAAAAAAAAAAAAATCTCTTTTTGGTAAGGTTTTGTTAGAGTCTGCTGCCCTTCACCCACCTTGATTTAAAGACTGGCCTTTGTACTTAGTTAATATTATATATTCCACATTGTGAAATAAGTTAAACAATGGAGAAATGGTCTTAAAATAACAGTGACTTCCCTTCATAACAGATGATGAGTTCAAGTGTCAAGAAATGGCCCATATACAAGCAACAATTCATAATAACTTCTTTTTTTACAAATATTGAAATGTGTGTCCATTTCATTCCGTCAAGTAATAGAGCTTTATCAAAGCCTATCATTTTGCCAGGATTGTGCTAGTGGGATGCATTAGTAAGCAACACCAATCAAGAGGGAAGAGACTGGGAAAGAGGAGAGGGCTTACCTTGGCTTAGTGTTTTCGTTAGCCGAGAGCTGACTTTGGTGTCAAGCCTCTCTGAGGCTGTCAATGACATTTGAACTGAAATCTGAAGCAAACGCAAAGACCTCGGCTGACGAAGGGTAAGCAAATCCGGCGTGCAAAGGGCCAAGAAGAGCCAGAGAGGCAAACTGGCAGTCACTGGGAGTTTAGGAAAGAGGACATCGCCATGCCGATGCATAGGAAGAAGGGGAAGCATGGACAGAGAGATGCAGACAGCTCGGAGGGTGCCGGCTGGCAGAGTGCTTGAAATGGAGTTCACAGGGCTTGAAAATAATTTGATATAAAAGTGGGAGTGAGGGAAAGATGGAATTAACTAGGACTCCTATACTTTCTTGGTCTATTTCCTTCAGGGCACTTATCATAATTGAAACAATTTAGGCTATTAAGTTGTTAAATTATTTACCGCTCTGTCTACCGACACTAGTGCTGATTCATAGAAAAGCAATTCCAGCTTATATTTATAATTTAGATATGCTAACAGCCATATTAAAAAGGAAACAATAAATTGGTGAGCTTAAATGTGAATTGTATGCTGGCCAGCGAGTCTCAGCTCAGACCGACCACACCTGTGGTTCATGCCTGTGTGCTGAACAGAGCAGAGGCAGGTGGATCGCTGGGAGTGAGAGCGCCTCTGAGGCTGAGGGAGCTGCTGAGGATAATGAACCATGGCGGGTTGGGCTACTGCACCATTGGTTCACTGTGCTACCTCTAGGTCATTATTCCTAAAGAGGGAGAGCACTTGCTATGTAGTGAATGAGCCAATAAATGCCTAGTAAGGGAAGACTTTCTGAAACAATGGTTTGGGAAGGGATCACAAACAACTCTGAGAGGTGTGGCTCAAAGCTTTTCATTTTAAACTAGCTAAGACTGAGGTCTCTAGGAGACGTCAGTTCATGAAATGTCACGAACAGAAGCAGGTGATCCTGGGGCTGAGAATTTTTTGGTAGGAGAGGGCAGGCAAAGGGATATAAACTTGGCACATTGCTGACATCAAAACCCAAGAGAATCATCAGATCACTGAGAAAGAATGCAAAGTAACACAAAAGGAAGGAGCTTGGGAGTCTCTTTCTAGGACACCAAGTCATGACAACATTTAAGATTTATTTGCATTACCTTAAAGCCAATAGAAACCATTTCTTGTCTGTTTGTTTGTTTTTGTTTTTTGAGACAAGGTTTCTCTGTGTAGCCTTGGCTGTCTTGGACTTGCTTTGTAGACCAGACTGGCCTTGAACTCACAGCGATCCACCTGCCTCTGCCTCCCGAGTGCTGGCATTAAAGGAGTGCACCACAACACCTGCCTAGAAACCATTTTTAAACCAAGAAATATGATCCCCAAGTAGGAAGAAGCCCGGTTAGCTTGTGGATGAACTGGATCTAGAACCCAAAACTCTTAGCCTTGAGCTATGTAAAGAACATGGTTGAGGGATGGAGACTATCACGAAATGGGGGGGTTGTAGAAAGAGTGTGGTCATTCTTAATTTCTGCCAGCTTGACTGGAGTGAGGGTATCTCTACAGCTGGCGACAGCTTTCACAACCAGACCGCAATTACCTGTGGGGTTTCACCCAAATACCCTGCCACTCTTTGCCCTTCCTTTGTCACAAGGGACTGCATTTCTCCACAGATCTTAGTAAATAAAAAGCCCTGGAAGTACCTTAATATAAGTTAATACCTTTATCCAAATATCTAGTAGATGGATTAATACAAGCAAATTAGGCTTTTCTCTTCTGACCTTCCAAAACACAGAACTAACTGGAATTACACAGTCTGGACTCTGGCTAAGCAGCTGTGTGACCTTGGCTAAACTTGCTCCTCCCCTAAAGCCTCTCAGTTCTTATCAACAGAACCTACAGGTGACCTCTGGTTCTAAGGGTACCTGATGACTCAAGGGCCATTGTTAATCAAGGCTCAATTCATCTCTGTATTTAGCTTCAGATTCCATCAGGATTGAGAAAGCCATCCTACAGGAGGTTGATAGATAGATAGATAGATAGAGAGAGAGAGAGATAGAGAGAGAGAGAGAGAGAGAGAGAGAGAGAGAGAGAGAGAGAGAGAG
>OU015753.1:82783984-82800241 GCA_907169655.1 Acomys percivali
GAGAGAGAGAGAGAGAGAGAGAGAGAGAGAGAGAGAGAGAGAGAGAGTTCTGTGTGCACTGCTGGGAAGATAGGGGTTGTGGGATAAGAAATAGCCTGGCTGCTTCCTCTCTCAGCTGGCTTTAGAGATTGAAGGTGTCTATATCAAACTATTAAGAGTAGATGTTTAGAATACCAGGTCTACCACTCTCCATATCTGAGAGACAAGCTGAGTCCCAGTCATGTGACTGGGAGTAGCTGACCTATTGCTTGTGTGCAGTAAATGGCAGGTTCGATTTACTACGAGATAATATAGGGAAGGAGGAAGGGGAAGGGGTGTGTGAGGTGGAAAACGGGAGGGGGCATGATCAGTGTGTAAAGTGAATAAATAAATTAATGGTGGGTGGGTGGGTGGGGGGAGAAAGTGGGAAGGAGTTTACAGGCAGAGGAGAAAGAAAGGCAGGACCAGGCAAAGTTAGGAAAACAAAAGGCGGCTTAAATGGAATTACAAGATGGGGAAGGGCAGTGGCTATCTGCTGAGGAGGGATAGGAGCCAGTCAGACTGGGGACGGAGGTGACCCGGCTCCTGACTTGCCAAGCAGGCACCAGGTGGAGGAGGGGAGCAGGAGGGAGGGACTTGGCAAAGGGCAAAGGCAGGCAACACTTAAAAAGGGAATGATCCTAGATGTCTAATGCCACCAGTGACCTCCGACGCCCAAAGCAAGGGTCATCAGGAAGAAGAAGAAGAAGAAAAAATCCTTAGTGTCTCAGGCTCCGCAGGGAGGCACACTGACTGGCAGAGTGCTACCACCATGTGCGAGCTGTATAGCAAGCAAGACACCGTGGCGCTGCGGGAGAAGCACATCGGGTAAAAGCCCTGGACAGAAACGGGGGTGGCGGGGGTGGGGGTGGGTGGAGGGAGGGCAAACAGCTGGAGCTGGTAGGAGGGCTGGAGTGCCACATCCACAGTCTATAGAAGCCGCTGCTTGTAGGGACCAACACACACCTGGAAGTGCCTCCCCCCGCCCCCCCCTCCCGTGCCTTCTGCAGCAGAACAGTAAGTGGCTGGAGGAGATGGCTCCGGGGTTCTGTGTCCTGCGAGAGGGGTGGGAAATGATCACTGCGAGGGAGATGAGGAGCGTGACAGCATTCCCATCAGCTCCACGGCTGCACCCAGAAATCGTTCGGATGATGGCTCCGAAAACAAACTCATTCTGACAACTTTTGTTTAAAGTGAACTTTTCCCCATGTGCTTGGTGAGGCGATAGAGGGTTTAAGCAGCTAGTGGAAAAACTTAAATCACCTGTATAAGAAGCAGGGGTTTGGGGGCACACCTAACAATTTCCTCGCCATGGTGTCCTAAGCTGCGTCCTCACGTCGGTTTTTAAATCCTGTGTTCTCCTGGTGTTTGTTTCATCTGTGTTGTGTTAGTAGTACAACAGTATACATAAAAGACTGGTCTGAACTCTGGTCTTGGGTAGGTATCATGTTACCTATGTCACCCCTGTCGGATCATATTAATAACGTCCTAGGAGCAAATAAGAATGAATGAGTTAGTATTTTGTGCCTGGGTTTTTTAAAAGACAAAATACACACCATATGAAAGATGACTGTGCCCTAGTCCTGTAGAGCAGCTGTCTACAGTGTGTGCATACCCAGTGCAGTCACCAGTGTACAAAGGGATAAGGAAAAGAAGCAGTGTACTCCAGGCAGAAATGCTAAGCAGGTTCTATACCAAAGCTCCTTGCTTCCGCCTGGAAGGTTCCAGAAGGTTCTAGAAGGTTGAGGAGACCAAGACCTCTTTCACAGTGCCCCTGATTCCTCTCACGTTCCCTGATCACCATCTTTACTAACTAGATTCCTTTGGAAACATAATTTCTGAGGGAAAATGGCAATGTTTGTGAAAGAAGGGATGTGGACTAGACTGATGAGCTAAAGGAGAATTTTGCATAAGCTATGATAGGCAAAATGGAGAGAGTATGTTTAAAAGGCAAGGAGCCGCCGGAAGCCTGCAGCTGTCAACCACACCCAAGGTTGCTGTGTGGCTCTTAACTTGTAGCTACAAACTAACTGTTGAATCTCACAAGTCCTGGGATCCAATCCTTAATACTACACAAAAACCTTCACCAACCTATATCACAGCCACAAGTGCTTTAAAATGTGAGGTTACAGGGCATGGTGGTGCATGCCTTCAATCCCATCACTGGGGAGTCAGAGGCAGGTGGATGTCTGTGAGTTCGAGGCCAGCCTGGTTTACAAAGCAAGTTGAGGACAGCCAAGGCCACAAGAGAAACCCTGTCTCAAAAAAAAAAAAAAAAAACCAAAAGAGAAAGAAAGAAAATGTGAGATTACCCTCTATTCTCAATAATCAGAGAGGTTGCATATCACCTTAGTAAGTATTACAAAATCCCTACAAACCCCCTGGTGCTGTGGTTCTCAACCTTCCTAACGCTGCAACTCTTTAATACCTGATGATGTGGTGACCCCAACCATAAAATTATACTTCATAATATACTTCATAACTATAATTTTGCTACTGTTATGAATCATAATGCCAACATCTGATGATGTGTAGGATATCTAATATGCGACCTCGGTGAAAGTGTTGTTTGACCTCCAAGGGGTCACGACTCATAGGTTGAGAATGACTGTTGTAGAGTGTATGCAGAATTCTTTTGCATGTGCAAAAACACCAAAATAAAAACACAGTTTTAACCAGGCAGTGGTATCACACACCTTTAGTCCTGTAATCCCAGTACTGAGAAAATCAGATGTCTGTAAATTCAAGGCCAGCCTGGTCTACAGAGCAAGTTCTATGCCAGGACTACACAGAGAAACCCTGACTTAAAAACAAAAAACAAAAAACAAACAAACAAACAAAAAACTCCAGGCAGTGTTGGTGCAGGCCTTTAATCCCAGCACTTGGGAGGCAGAGCCAGGTGGATCTCCATGAGTTCGAGGCCAGCCTGAAATACAGAGCAAGTACCAGGACAGCCAGAACAGTTACACAGAAAAACCCTGTCTCGAAAAAACAAAAACAAACAAACAAACAAACAAACAAATCAATCAATCAAACAAACAAACCAATCCACATACTTTTAGTTTTAGGTCTTAGGTCTTAAATGTTCATTGAGCCAAGATCAGAAATCTCAGTAATATTGTGTGTTGCTAAGCTTTATGCCATAATTGTTCATGGAAATAACCAAGAATAACAGGGACTACTTATTTTGCTTACAGAAGCACTGTAAAAACAAATGAACTTAAATACTTTAGTGGGGAGCCATTTATTTAATACAAGTGCTGCCCAAAATACATGAAAATCCCCTTGTAGTATTTTACTCGAAGTTATTTATGGTTAACTATTAATTTCCTTATGAAGTAACTTGGAAAGAGAGAGAAGGGGGAAATATGGGAATAGCTATTATATGAGATGATATTTATTAAAATATATAGCAGTCTCTGTCATAGAAACCCTATGTGAGGGAGGTCATTTTTTTCCAATAGAATAAAATTTCCAAAAGAAAAAAATGAGTTTAAACATTCATGTAACTCCAAACAGAGCTTTGGAACTGTGAAAATTTGAACATAGCAATGTGAGCAGTGACACCAACTGTGGATTCAAATGAAGGATTCCAAGCTAATATAAAATGAAAAAAATCATGCAGTCACATGGGGCCCGTTTTCCTTTTCCCTTATGTAACTATCATTTTCCACTGACAGTTGACCTCCATTGAGAAGGAAAGCTACCGAGTTGTCTGTCCAAACCAAAGTGTTCCCTGTGCCAATTTCTAGGCCCTCGTGCAAAGTTTTCTTTGCTGCGGATCCCATCAAAATCATGCGAGCCCAGGGGCAGTACATGTTCGATGAGAAAGGTAAACGGTACTTGGACTGCATCAACAACGTGGCACATGGTAAGTGGCACGTGGTAAGTGGCACGTGGTAAGCACCCTGTGCACAGTGCAGTGGAGGAAATGACTTGTGCAGCCCAGTTCATCTCCTGACATCGGTCCCTCTGGGTCACCCCTAGGGCAGCTCAGTAAAATGTGGGGAGAAAGGAGCCCTTTTTTTCCCCTTCAGAATCCCCCTCTCCCCCAAAGCTCTTACAGCTCTAACTTATTCCTTTATCTCCTGCATTTTAGTGGGACACTGTCACCCAGAAGTGGTCAAAGCTGCCACGAAACAGATGGAATTACTAAATACAAATTCTCGCTTCCTCCACGACAACATCGTCGAGTTTGCCAAGCGCCTTACAGCCACCCTGCCTCAGAAGCTCTCAGTTTGCTACTTTACAAACTCCGGGTATGTTTCAGATTTCTGGCACCCTCACTCCCCCTTTTCATCTGTGCACCTTTTCCATTTGGTGCGTGGTGTGGCGCAGATGTCTGGAAAGACTTAAGGAAAATTCCTGCCACTTTCTAAGTGACCTTCAATGGGAGCAAACCTTTTTGTATCTTTTACTTTATTTCATGACCCTGAGCAAAACGGAATCCAGGGACGTCATCTTGTCACACACAGTAAAGTGTGTAATGAAAAACAGTGAACCCACATAATCTTTTTAATGCATAAATACAGATTTCAGCAAATAAATGACCCCACTAAACAAGCTGTAATTTCATAAAAAAATTTTACTGACTTGCTTTTCTAAAAAAAAAAAAAGAGCATATTTTCCCAACACAAACACAATAAAACCCAAGTGGAGATACATTCATTCCAACTTTTAAATTCTGTAAGCACAAATGGTAATGTGGTAATGTATCCATTCTGTGGACAACTATACAGATATCAAAAAGTGTGACTTGCAAATGCATGCCCAAAGATGTGTGAAGCTGAAAGTGTGATGTTGTGTTTTGGGAAAGCTGTATGCCACTTTCCTATTTTTAAAGTGGCATATGTATTGAATTTGATATTTAGAAAGCTATAATGTCTGCTTGTATGGTTTTCTGTGACTCACTTTTCCACATGGTATTTTATAATGAGTGAATCGTTACTTTATTTTGTCTCGAACTAAGGAGGTATTTGAGGGTCCCCTGTGTTGTTACAAACCATTCTTGTATAAATAAAATACAACATCTAACTTTCATTTCTAGAGAATCCTAGACTACCAAGGATACATACAGGTGTCTGTTTAAATCCTGATTATTCTTCCAATTAACTGTAAATCTTGCTTAGCCTCTCTGAGGCTGTTGCCTCACCCATAGAAGAGGTGATAGCAATACTTGGCTTGTAGCATTATCAGGAGAACAGATGGGCAAACATGCCACAAGCATCCATTGAGTGATTATTTCTTTCCTCCACTGAAGAGAGTATATTTAGATTCTCAGAACTAGGTAGGAAACATGTGATCCTAATTTATTTATTTATTTATTTATTTATTTTGGTTTTTTGAGACAGGGTTTCTCTGTGTAGCCTTGACTATCCTGGACTTGCTTTGTAGACCAGGCTGGTCTCGAACTCACAGCGATCCACCTGCCTCTGCCTCCTGAGTGCTTGGATTAAAGGCATACGCCATGACGCCCAGTTGGTGATCCTAATCTTACAGATAAGGAAACTAATTAAGTATTGAGTTGGTACAGCATGGTTTGGCAGTTAGACCAGAGGGTGGGCCATTCCTCCTGGGACAGGGCTTGCAGCTGACCTCTTAGTGTACTTAGAGCTGGTGTGGCTATGTGAAGTGAGGAGCACAGCTGTCATCCTTTTGGCTTTCTTCTATGTGTCTTATTCCTCAATGGCTGTGACACTTGTGTTAGAAAGTGACAGCAGGAACTTAGGTGGAACAGGATGAAGCAGGGAAGATGACATTTCTGAACAAATGTCATCTTACAATTTCTGCAACTAACACAGCCATTTTAAAACGAAGTTGTCACACTGTCCCCTCTCTGTGTTGTCTCAATAGATCCGAAGCCAACGACCTAGCCTTACGCCTGGCACAGCAGTTCCGAGGTCACCAGGATGTGATCACTCTTGACCAGTAAGTCTTAGCACAAGGTTTCTAAGGGAGAAGCCGCTTCAGAGCCCAAAGCATACCAATCTATACTGAACTTCTTTACTGTAAGACCACAGGCACTTATGGAGGGTGGAAAGATGGAAGAGATTTTTTTTTTTTTAATTACACAATAAGATGTCAAGTCTAGCTTTAATCCAGATGCTAATTCACTCTTTTCCATGCACCTGAAAACGGAGGCGACTTTCCTGGCTGTCTTGCTGATGGCAGCCTTAGGGACTTGATGTGAGTCCAGGCTGGCATTTCCCTCAGTAACTATACATTGTGCCTACTGCTGCCCACACATAACACAATAGTTTCTAAAATAACAACATAGATTTTTTTAAATCCAGACATTTGCCTCACTATTGTAATTATCCACTGTACTTAATATTAAACACAGCAATTTATGGCAAATTTAAAACCTTAGTGCGCTTTCTTTTGATCATAACTACTAACCATCACATTGACACTCACCTCCCAAGCATGATTTCATTAATTTTATTTATTTTATTTTATTTTTTGGTTTTTTGAGATAGGGTCTCTCTGTATTAGCCTTGGCTGTCCTGGACTTGCTTTGTAGACCAGGCTGGCCTTGAACTCACAGCATCCACCTGCCTCTGCCTCCCAAGTGCTCAGATTAAAGGTGTGTGCCACCATTCCTGGCCTGATTGCATTAATTTTCAACAAGAAATTTGACCTCCATATGTACTAAACTTTTAAAATTATTTTGTCAGCCCCCTCACCCCACAAACCGACAGTGAAATTAAATATGAAACTTTATTTTGTGACCTCCTATAAACTCCTTTAATGTGCTTACTCATTTCCTATTGATGTGTCATTTGTTGCTACAAGCTTATAGGTTCACGTTAAAACAGAACTATTAAAATGCATTTCTGTAGATCAGAAAGCTAAGATACCTCACTGAGCTAAAGTCAGGGTTATCTGTGGGGAACGCTTGGTTCTTCCTATCTGTATGTCTGTTCCCACGGCTTGTGGCACCAGCCTTTCCTTCAGAGTCAGCCACCACCTTCTTAAGCCTTTGCTTAGCTTGCTCCCGCCTCCTCCTTTCATTTTTAGGACATTTGTGACTATACTGGATCCACACAAATAATCCAGAACAATCTCCTTATTGAGTGGCCCTTAATTTAATGTACCTGAAAAACCATCTTTGCTATGCAACAGATTCTTGGGTTCTGAATGTTAGAAAGTAAGCAAACCTGGGGTGGGGCATTTCCTTTTTTAAATTCTTGTCCTCCATCACCTATGGGCAACTATGATAATGTAGTTAATGTGTCTATTTTATGGACCTATGGACAACTTAAGAATATAGTTAGCGTATTGTTATATATATGAATACATTTTATGTTATTTGAATTTTTTACTATTAATTATATATAATAATTTATTTATTATGATATTTCATACACATGCATAATATTTTCTGATCATATTTACCATTATTATGCTCTCTTGTCTACCTCCCTCCCACTTCTTTTAATTCCTTACTTCCTCCCAACTAGCTCTGTTTTACTTTCATGTCAGTTTTTTTTTTTGTTTTGTTTTGGTTTTTTTTGGTTTTTTGAGATGGGTTTCTCTGTGTAGCATTGGCTGTCCTGGACTCCCTTTGTAGACCAGGCGGGCTTCGAACTCACAGCAATCCGCCTGCCTCTGCCTCCTGAGTGCTGGGATTAAAGGCACGCGCCACCACCGCCCAGCTTCATGTCAGTTTTATATCATGTAAAATGTGAGTTATCTTACGTGTATCTGCTTTATGGAGGTTACTGTTTTCATATTTCATCCCATATCACATTCTTGAAATTTGTTCCATTCCTCAAACTCAGTTCTGACCAATAGAAACATAATGTGAGACAGATATTGATTTTAAATATTCCAGTGGCTTGAGGCAGCCAATGTGTTGTCATTTCAATATTTAGTCAACATATTGGGTTTTTTGCTTGCTTGCTTGCTTGCTTGCTTGTTTGTTTGTTTGTTTGTTTTTCCAAGACAGGGTTTCTCTGTGTGTATCCCTGGCTGTCCCAGACTCCCTTTGTAGACCAGGCTGACCTAGAACTCACAAGATCCACCTGCCTCTGCCTCCCAACTGCTGGGATTAAAGGCATGCGCCACCACGCCAGGCCCAATGTATTGGTTTTTTGAGACAGAGTTTCCTCCACAGGACATTCTCAGAATCCTTTACGGATAAATTCCGGAAACAGGATGGCTGGGCAGCAAGGTATGCTAAGGTGCTGCTAATTTAACTGAATGTAACCATATTTGTCTCCAGTGTGAATGCAACACCAGACACAGCACAGGAAAGGCCCCTTCTCCACAGCCTAAGCAAACTTAATGCTAATTAGCCTTCTGCTTTCTTCTATTGGGTATAGAATATCTTAATTTGCACTGTTTAACTGGCATTGTTGATTTGAGCATCTTCTCACATTTTACGCTTTTACCCTTGGGGTTCCCTTTTCATATCCTTTAGCATTTTTTTTCAGTTAAGATTCTCATCCTTCGGTTGCTGGTTGGCTGTGTCCTGTACAATCTAGGCCTGAGCCTCTCTATTTGTAATCATCTGAGGATGAGCCTTTTAGACTTTCCCCTCCACATCTGCTCATTACATTTCTGGGCAAGAAATAGGAAGAGGAATAGCATCACCATTTGTGTGTTAAGTGAGAAAAAAGAATTTTAATTTTGTAGCTACTCGGTCAT
The DNA here is from genome assembly GCA_907169655.1 of Acomys percivali. Lineage (NCBI taxonomy): Eukaryota > Metazoa > Chordata > Mammalia > Rodentia > Muridae > Acomys > Acomys percivali. The sequence continues at coordinate 82,792,655 of OU015753.1, forward strand.
CTCTTGGACCCAAATTTTTCTTTCAGAATAACTTCGTATTTGCTGAATGTCTCCTACTGGGCATCCTTTAGATAGCACCCCAATCAGAAACCCATGTCTATAAAATTGTTTTTCAGACTTACTAACCAGGCATGGTGGCACATTCCTGTAGTCCCAGCTGAGGCAGAAGAGTCATTTGAGGCCAAGAGTTTAAGGCCAGATGGAGCAATAGATGAGGCCTATTTTTACAAATTTAGGCTGGTAAGACAGCTCATCAGGTGCTCGCTTGCCAAGCCTGACAGCCTAAATCTGATGCCCAGGATCTACATGGTGGAAGAAGAGCTCTAACTCCTGCAAGTTGTGCCATGCTCCACACGCATGCACGCATGCACACATGCACACGCACACTCATACACACTAAATAAATGTTAAAAAAAATGTTTGAGAATGTAGAATGCTCAACTTACAAGACTGCAGCAAGATATAAAAATGTTCACATTTGGAGAATCTAATTTAACAATATAATTCAAAGAAATTGGCCCTATAAGGATACACACTAGATTTTTCATGTACTTCATTAGCTATGTAAGGGGAAGTAGACAAATCAAATGGCCAGTATTGTCATGAAAGACTAGATCTACCTTTACAGTTAAATGTGGCACCAGCATTGAAATTCTCCCCAGTGACTGACACTGTGTGGTATACAATAACACTGGGTTTCACATACTAGAAAAACACCTCTCTTGGAACTATTTTTTTGGTTAATTTTCTTTTTCATTTCAGTGCTTATCATGGTCATCTGTCGTCATTAATTGAGATCAGCCCTTATAAGTTTCAGAAGGGCAAAGATGTCAAGAAGGAATTTGTACATGTGGTAAATATCCCTGGGTCCTACAACCAGAATGCTGGGGCTAGACAAACATCTATTGTAATCCAAGCCCAACCCTCACCTCAAAGCAGAGTCGAACCATGGGAGAGAAAGAAAAAACAACAACAAAAAACCGAAGGTCTAAGGCAGTTATGTGATATGCTGAGCTCAGAGGGCCACGTCCTGGCAACCTGTGGCTCAAAGTGAGGATGCCGGTGGGAAAGTTTAGAGGTGGAAATGGTGGACCAGATTTTTAACAGCTAGTATTCCATTCTTGTGCCTACTCATCTTCAGCTACTCTTCCAATTACTGGTGCCAGGTCAGCACTCAGAGCTAAGTAAGTTTCTGTGAGTGTTCTACCAGTAATTTATATAAAGCATAGGTAGGTGAATAATGTGAATTGTTACAGGGGTTTATTCCATCAAATAGGGAAGACGGCCAAGTTGTCGAAACAGTGATACTCACTTCATATGGTTTTGTTAACTGAGGGTCGGTAGACTCTCTTGGAGTCCTTACTGCTTTCTGGCAAGACTTTAGGCACCAAGGCACTTGAGTTTTCTAAGTGGCCATGGTCTGTAACGTAATCAATGGTGTGTTTGTATTACATAGTCATTAGTACAGTCTCCACTTCTTGTTATTTTCATATCATGGAACTGCACTGGCAAAGTCACATTTGCTGTCTATGTGAGTAAGGATGAGGTTTTGATTTATAGGGGCTGGACTTTTGATTTTATAGGGGCTGGGCTTTCTAAGCTCCAGCTGACAGATCAGATGTCAGTTCTTCACAGCATTCAGAAGGATGGAAAGATACAAGGCTCCTGGGGTATGTGGGTGAACAGGATCACCCTCCAACATGCCCGGGTGGGGGAACGAAGTGTTCCCTTGGTTTTCTAAATTTGGTCAGGAGGCAAATAATGAGAAACTGTGTCATCTGATGTTTTAGGCTCCAGCTCCAGATACTTACAGGGGAAAATACAGAGAGGACCATGAAGACCCGGCCACAGCATATGCGGACGAAGTGAAGAAAATCATTGAAGAGGCTCATAGCAGGGGAAGAAAGGTTGGCACCGTGGGAAACACTTTTAAAGTCTTTTATGGAAATAGTTACAACAGTTGGAGTTCTTGACAGAGAAGAAAAAGGGATTCCATCTAAAATCTCTTTCTGTTCTTTGCTGACTACATTTTTTCATGTGGGTTTTGTTGCAAAAGTGCATGGTCATTGTAAATTTTTATTTATCTTAGAAATATAATCACTATACTACTCCAGTGCTGATCGCCTAGCTCTGATCTCTTGGCTACCATACAGGGTCTGTTCCAGAGGGTTAGACTCTTCCAACTGGGAGGATCAACTCTGAGGGACAAAGAGGCAGAGAGGTTCTAGCATCAGGACTAGCCCAAGCCTTCAGAGCTTCAGGGGAGATGTGGTGCTTCCTGGAGCTAGCGAACCTCCTGGAACCACAGAGCTAAGGCTAGGCTTCTCACTAAGACTTTCCACCTGGACCCAGCTTTCCAAGACAGCCCACAGAGTTCTCAAGAGCAGGAAAGGAGTTCATGTTCTCAGTCTTCCCCCTACAGCCCTCAGATTCACGTTCACTTCTCCACCCATCACAGGGGCTCTTAGGTGCAGGTTAAACACAACTTGATAAAGCTCGGTCTTTAAATTGGTTCGGGGCCACAGACGTGACAGTACAAATACTTCATTAAATAAAAATAATTTGCCTCTTCCTGTGAACTACAATATTTTTGCCTTCATGGCAGGAGAGCCATTCTTGTTTCTAAAGTGTCTCTCCCACCCCTACCCCTACTTTGCTTCCATGTCCTCTGTAACGTGTCTGGGCAGAAGAACCTAAAGCTCTCCCCGTTATAAGAGCTTTGGAGCCTCCTTGTGTAGTTTTAGATAGTAACTAGTGCTTTCAGAAAATAGTTTTACCTTAACAAGATCACAAGGACTGGTCTTCTAATGGAGGGTCCAGGTAATTTTTAAATAAAACAGTATTAGCAGTTAACAGTTTCGGGATTGGGCTGGAGAGATGGCTCAGAGGTTAAGGGCACTGACTGCTCTTACAGAGGTCCTGAGTTCAATTCCCAGCAACCACATGGTGGCTCACAGCCATCTATAACGTGATCTGATGCCCTCTTCTGGCCTGTAGGTGTACGTGCAGGCAGAGCATTGTATACATAATAATAAATAAATAAATCTTAAAAAAAAAAAAACCAGTTCAGGGATTGATGCCACCATGTTACCAATGCTGAAAACTATGAAGAAATAAATATGGGGCATGTCTTCTAAATGTCAGCTGTGCTTACAAAGTCATGGAAGGTTAGGACAGAAATCTCTGGAGTCCCGTAGCCCCAATTTATAGCTAAGAGACTAAAAACTATGAGGTGAACAATTTAACACAGGTTAATGCAGCTGGCAGGCTTGGCTCTCTGGATTTCTTTTCTCATACCTTTATTGCAGTTTCTCTTCTTCCTTCAATGGCTGCTACTTTGACTTTCTTCTCCCACAGCCACTTGCTTCCCCTGTAGTATCTGTTGAGCTGTCTAGCTGTAGAAGACAGCCTGGTCCAATGCCAGACCTAGAAGTATAGCCCTGTAGCCCTCATGTGTAGCCTCAGGCTGCCCACATACTTCTTGGGCTGACTCTAGCCTCAAGCAGTGTTATTTTACTAACTTGGGAATGGCACCAAGGTTATACCCTCTTAACTGAGATCAATGTTCAACAGCTCATATCACAGGCATCAATGCGTTACTTTTACTGGGCACAAACTGATGAAGAGATTGCCCTTTAATTATGAAGTCCTCTTCTCACAAACTCTATTTCACTTTGTGGCTTTTACTGATATCCCAAGATTTCATTTAGATTGGTGTTCTTTTGGCACAGAGAGCTTTTATTTTTAATTAAAAGCCTATTTAGCGCTTACGATGGGTAAAGCCTACTCTAAGGGCTGGGGAAAAAATGGCTCTATAGTCAAGAATACAATACTGCTCTTGCATAAGATCTGTGTTTGGGTCCCAGAACCAATGTTAGGTGTCTCACAACCACTTATAACTCCAGCTCTGGGGAGAATCCATGTATTTCTGGCCTCCTTGAGCACCTGTATGCATGTACACATACACACAGAGGGAGGTGCACACACCCATAAAATTAAAAATAAAGATAAATCTTTAAGATAGCATGCCCTTGAGGCTGGAGAAATAGCTTAGCTGTTAAGAGCCCTTCTTCTCAATGTTTGGTTCCCAGCACCTATCTGGCAGCTAAGAACTATCTGTAAGTCCAATTGCAGAGGATGTAGTGCCCTCTTCTGCCCCCCCCCTTGGGCACTGCATGTACACGGTACAGAGACACATATACATGCAAAACACCCACACACATTATATTAAAAAATAGATCTTTAAAATGAAAACCTGCTGTATAGGACATTCTCCTTCTTAAGGGTAGGAGGGGAGCCTATGATGTATAGATTTTGACCCCATCTTCTCTTGTATAGATTGCCGCCTTTATTGCTGAATCCATGCAGAGTTGTGGTGGACAAATTATCCCTCCAGCAGGCTACTTCCAGAAAGTGGCTGAGTATGTACTTGACTTGGGCATCCTTGGTCAAGCTGAGGGCACTATGACAAGTCTATCAGGTCATATATCTGGGTTAGCTGGTGAAAAGCTGCTCCTGACCACCTTCCTGCTACCTCAGGACTCTGGGATGTCCCCTGATCTTTCCCGAGATCCAGCAAATAAAAGGTTTAATACGGTCCACCCTCCATCCTGCCTCATTGGCCCATCCCTACACCTTGCCAATTAGGAACCACTTGACAATCGACCCTGGTAAGCGCCACACGTCCAGCTCTCTTCCCAAGTGAAATGTTGCAATACAGCTTACTCTAAGCTACATCCAGGCAGTATGGGGTAAATCTCATCTAGAAATCACGTGATTAACCCTGTGACATCTCTACAAGGTTTTGAGTCCTAGAATTTTTTTTTTTCTGACTCCAGTAGTCTTTCCGGGTAGTTCTGGGGACTCGCGGTGGTCCGAGGGCATCAACATAGATTGCTGTTTTTCAGACACGTTCGCAGAGCAGGGGGTGTGTTCATCGCTGACGAAGTTCAAGTAGGCTTTGGCAGAGTTGGAAGGCATTTCTGGAGCTTCCAGATGCAAGGTGAAGACTTCGTCCCAGACATCGTCACTATGGGGAAGCCTATGGGCAACGGTCACCCGATGTCCTGTGTGGTGACAACCAAAGAAATGGCAGAGGCCTTCAGCAGCTCCGGCATGGAGTATTTCAATACAGTGAGTTTTGCTTCGCAGATTTAATTCTAGGTGGAAAATAATGCATGTTCTTTGACTTCTTTTTTTTTTAACAACATAGTAAAGGAAAGGGGCCTGTGTTAGCAGTAAACCCCTCTAATATTCCTGTCACACTTTGCCCAAGCCAGATTTTACTCTTCTTTTATTTTTCTTCTTCCTGTAACAGCCCTGCTAGGTTTTTTAATAGACAACTATCCTGCTAAACTTCAGCATTCACTTCATTAACAGACAATGTGACCTACTTTGTTTTGTATTGTACTGAAATCTCCCAAACAATCTTTTTCATTTTTTAAAGATTTATTTATTATGTATCCAGTGCACATTAAATCACATTATAGATGGTTGTGAGCCACCATGTGGTTGCTGGGAGTTGAACTCAGGACCTCTCAAAGAGCAGTCAGTGCTCTTAACCGCTGAGCCATCTCTCCAGCCCCTCCCAAACAATCTTAAAGCATTTAGCTACTTTGGTACCAGATATGTTACTCAACTCTCGTACAAGATATTAAATGTTTACCTTTAGAAAGCTCTATTTCTTTGGCTTTATTCTCTAAAGTGAGAAGTTTAGGCTTAGACACGTTACTGCTGTGTGCACAGCAGTGGCGATTGTTCCAAACAAAAGCAAAAGGCAAATCTCTGAAGATTTTTTTTTTTTTTCAGAGAAACTACTGTTTAGCTGTTTTCAGCTCTGTAAAGACAGAAACACATATTTCCCTTACTGAACCACACTTCGGAATCTTTCATTAACGATATAATACTTTCTGTCCTTGCTTGGACAAACCAATGTGTTCCTTATAATCCTTCACACTAGTTCCTCATCCTGGAGAGTATCACCAGGAGTAAATTGTCGCCCAATCTCAATAAGTAAAACCACCCATCTTCTGATTCTGAAAGATACGTATTACAAAAAACTCCAGTTAAAATTGTATTTTTACATATACATTAAGCATTTGTATCTCTAATAATATATACTCTTGTGAGGACTGCTGAAGGCATTAAAACATGCTTTTGTCTCTCAGATATGTGTTAAATGTCAATTTTCTTGTGAATGAAGCAACACCACTAATTCCACTGTTGCTCTCTCATCTTTGTCTGTAGTATGGAGGAAATCCAGTGTCTTGTGCAGTTGGTTTGGCTGTGCTGGATGTAATTGGGAATGAAAACCTTCAAGGAAATGCTGTCCGAGTGGGAAGTTATCTCACGGAGCTCCTGCATGAACAGAAGGCTAAGCACCCTTTGATAGGAGATATCAGGTGTGTTGACCGAGCATCGTTTGCTCATTTGTTGTCCCATAGCAGAGAAGCTTATATTTTATCTTGCAAGCTCAAGCTAAAATACATAAAACACCAAGAAACAGAAAGAGCGAAGATCACTCTTAATCCAGGACTCAGCAACTACCCCGGCAACATTTGCATACCTATGTCTTGACACACTTGTTGGCTTTCTGTCCTGCAGTTAGGATAATTTTAAGTCCAAAAGATGGAAGGGAAAGCAAATATGATGACTCTAAATGACCTGTGGATAATGTGGAAAATGATATCTCAATTGTTGTGTATTTTTCATGGACAATTATAAGAATTTGCAGGCATGAATACTCTGAAATGGCATCAAGTGTTGTTTGGAGCACTAAGGGAATTGCTCAGTGGGTTTGCTGTATAAGCACAGGAATCCGAGTTGGTCCTTAGAACCTGCATAAAGGCAGCAGAGAGGTGCTCACTTACAATCATAGCGCTGGGCAGGCCATCCTAACCAGCAAGATGCGACCAGGGAGAGGCCCTGTGATAACATAAGAGCGATCGCACCTGACAAACACCGCTGCGGTTGGCCTTTGCCCACCACGGCACATACACACATGTGCCTATGTACATACATGTTCCCTACTCACACATACATGCATACAAACACAGGATTATTTTAAAGTACTATTCTCTTATTAAATTAAGTGGGGGTGGGGGTGGGGAGGGAATACCCGATGAGAAAACAGGTTTCAAACATGAAGTGCAACTGTCTTGGTATCTTGAGTTACTTAAAACCAAATGTCAATTGGTGATAGTGCCAGACTCAGAGAGTACAAGTGGACTCTTTTTCCCTCTTCCTCAGGGGTGTTGGCCTTTTTATTGGCATTGATTTGGTGAAGGACCATGAGAAGAGAACACCTGCAACAGCTGAGGCACAGCACGTCATCTACAGGTACATTCACGTCTCCTTTGCTGTCCTGGCCCCTTGAGCACTCGATTTGCTTCCTCTCATCTCTCTGAAATGGAGACCCTAAGACAAACACTTAAACCTGCAGATACATGAGCGCACTGTGTGCCCATGGCCCTTTAGGCCCCAGTGTGTGTACTCACACCTCTTCACCTCCCATTGCAAGTGCCCGCAACCCTGCATCCCCCATTGCGTGTGCTCATGGCCCTGCATCCCCCATTGCGTGTGCTCATG
>OU015753.1:82800251-82814443 GCA_907169655.1 Acomys percivali
TGTGTGTGCTCACAGCCCTACACCCCATTGTGTGTGCTCACAGCCCTTCATTTCCCACACTGATTAGGATGAAGGAAGAAGGAGTGCTTCTCAGTGCTGACGGCCCTCATAGGAATGTGCTGAAAATAAAACCACCCATGTGCTTCACAGAAGAAGACGCAAAGTTCATGGTGGACCACCTTGATGGCATTTTAACAGGTTGGTCCACAATCTTATGATGTCTCTCTTTTTTCTCCCAAGCTTCCCAATGCCCTTCCCTGGCCTTCTATGCGCCAGAGACATAGAGCAAGGGGAAACAAATAAATGGATAACTTTCCCTTCAAATTAGAATTAGATCGTTGCAAAAATAAACTACATGGGCTCTTAGTTAAGTCAAAATGTTTCATTTATATTTATTCAACTCCAGATGCAAGTTTTTAGTAAATTACCACATTGCTGCTATTGCTTGGCTAGTTGGGGAGGGGTGTTTGTTGTTTGTTTTGGCAGTGCACATCCATCAACCTAGCTATTGTTCAGGTGATAAGACATAAGGACAATGTATTCGGTGTCAGCCTGCTCTGCACAACAAGACCCCAACTCAACAAAACCAAGGAGCCAAAAGATATCTGAAACATTTTAAATAAAAACTACAAGGCACAGACGAACAATTTTTGACCATATTTCACTTTGGATTTTTTTCCTTTCCATTTTTATGAATGCTTCAAATATTAAAGTGTTTTTGATCGGTTTATGTTTATTTCTCTTGTCATTCAAAAGTCTGGCCCATCATAGGCATTTTATCTTCTGTTTATTCATAGTATACAACTAAATTCATTTTTTTCTGTTATGAACATAAATCACATTGGAAAATAAATAAACACTGGAAAACAGTGTTGAAATCATAGAACTATTGAAATATTAGCCTATTTTTTTATGGCTTAGTTTTATTCAACCTCTCTACTTGGCTAAGATATAATAAGTCACAAGTCAACACATCATAGATCATTAATGATTGGAAACTTCTACATCAACCTGTGGTTCATAGCAAGGTCTCTCTTTGGACTCAGAGAACATGGTCACACCCAAACCTATCAAACACCCTCCCAAGCTGGGGTACCCAGTGATCCCACAGTACCAGGCAGAAGAGTGCAGTATAGGATGCTCTGTCACCAAGCCTGACCCCACTCAGACTGAACTGAACAACATTATTAGCAGCCCAGAAGAACTGGACTATGTGAACAGACACAGGTAAAACAGGCTCAAGCCCCAGGAACAAATTAACAGTGAAAAACTAAAACCAAAATGTAAACTAGAGCCGGAAAGATGTCTCAACAGCAAAAAGCACCAATTGCTCTTCTAAAGGACTAGGGTTCAAATCCCAGCCCCTACACATACAGTGGCTTACAACCGTCTGTTACTCCAGTTCCAAGGGATCTACCATCACCCTCTGACTTCTGAGGGCACCAGGCATGCACATGGTGCAAAGACATACATGCAAGGAAAACACCCATACACATTAATAGTAATAAACAAATCCTGAAAAAGTGCAAGCAGCAATCCTAATAGTAATGTTTGTTAAAGGCATTACATGCCTCTTCTCTAGTCCTTATTAAGGATATTCCTAGACACTACTTTTTAAAATTATGTTTACCTAACTTCTCTATATCTTCTTTGATTTAGTTTTAGAAGGAGTCATGGAATCTGAGAGTGACAGCATGATCTCTGAGAATCCAGCTTGCAGAGCGAAGGTGAGAGGTGGCCACTTTGCATTTAGGGGGAAAGCTTCAAGCAATGGGGATTACATTTTTAATGTACAAAAGCATCTTGTGCTAAGGTTGGACTTTCATTGCAATTTCAAGTACACAATTCAATTCTCATTTGCAAGAGATGGAACCAAATAACTACGGGTTCATTTGTATATAAAAACGTAAATAAGAGCAAAGGGCCTCTCTCTTCTAGCCTATATAAGGACAGCTTTCAGATATGAAGAGAGACTAACCAAATGGCCTGAACATTCTCCTGTTGGCCCAGAAAGCCATCTGCAGTGATCTCTGGTTCCCACAATGCTCTTCAGCTCCCACAGTGCTCTTCACCATCGACAAGAGCCTTAGCAGCATGGCTCTGAAACATAAAAAATTGGCTCTGAAATGAGCTAATGTGGAAGCAGCAGCCAGTTGCCTGGGGAATCACTGGCACCGAATGGCCTAGTTTCTACTCTTGATGTGCTTCCAGCAAAGGGCTTTTCCCTTCTCTTCCTGAGCTGCCCATAGTGTGAGAAAGAACTCCCCAGCCTGGAAACAGGAAAGCAAAACTTTGAGAGGCTTTGTTGCATAATTTGTTGTTTATAGCTTAGATGGCAAGGGAACATTCAGTGCCCAGAGCCTGCCTATGCACCCAGCGCAGTCAGCAAAGTCCTTTTCATGGTTAAAAAAAACACAACACATGGGGATGTTTGAATGAGAGCAAATGATTTCTAACAAGATGCCCTCTGTCTCTTCACACAACACAAACCAGTCATAATAACCCATTATTATCGAAAGGGCAGGAATAGTTTCTCAAATCTAGGTCAGAATCATAGCTGCAAAATGGATTCACACTGCACTGACCAGAATCTTGCAAAACCAAGAGTTTACTGTGGGGAATCGCACCCTGAAGTTAGTTATTGCACAGGTGAAAAATGTTGCCCTGGAGTCTCCGAATTGATGTTGACATCACCTTTCAAATGCCTGGTGTTTTCTTGGGTGGGGGAGGGTATCCTGTTAAATCAGACTGAAGAGGTTGGGTGATTGAGGAGATAGACATCCATGGGAGTTTTGTGGTCCTGTCCTTGCAGATGTGTAAGGAAGCACGCGTGGAATTGCCCAACCATAGTGGCACCACCGAGTCCAGAGAAAACCACAGCAGAAAGAGAAATGGTGTGTGCTCAGATCAGCACATGCTGCTCAGCAAACGACTCAAGACATGAAAGATGAGTGTTAAACAGCAGATAAATATCCAGGGATAAAGAGAGCAAGTGGATACATGCCGCCTCTTAGTAATCTTTTAAATTAGAATGCTCAATCTGCCTTACTTGTACATTAAAGGATAGATTAGTAATGTCAATAAACAAAGTGATAAACTATGTCAACATTATTAATTCAACCTCTCGCTTGGTCATTCCTTGCCTGCAACTCTGTGGTTATCTATTCTACCATAACTAAGTTTTCTAATGCAAGATTAAGCTTGGTGCTTTACTTTTCATGTTGTAATGCTTGAAAGTAGAGAAGCAAGGGAAGTCTACCCCATAACTTCAGAGAGTTAGTATATTAAAGTATCTTTAATCATAAGAAAAACTCTAAAATGGTTAATACATAAACTTCATGGATTTTAATAAAATAAAAGATGAGGTAAACAAAAATGATAACTATAAAGTGCAGAGAGCATCATGGGCTGTAGTGGTGAAATCTAAGTCATTCCAGAAGGAAATAGGAGAGCACAGAGGAAAAGGTAAAAAGCACAGAAAAAAAAGGTGGTTCATAAGGAGCCCTCCTGTGGGAACTGAGAGGGGACAGGGACACACACAAACGCTTGCATGAGGGTGTCTCTAGAACAGCATCAGCAGCCAAAAACCGGCTTTCAGAGTTGGGAACTTCAGTCCTGGCTACCATGGGCCTTGCAGCCTTGACCAAGTTGTTTGCCTATCAGCTAAAAAGGGTCCCTTCCCCACCATTTTATCTTCCCCAAGCTCATTATCACCTGCACCCCACATATCCTAAATAGCCTTTGTTTGACCTGTGTCTCTCTGTTGCCTTCCTAATAGTTTTTAAATGTGCTGGTTTGGTTTTTTTTTTTTCTCATAAAGAAGAGACAGTAAGTTGTCAATGCTTGTTTACTGTTAACTGAGAAAGATTTCTTCATGGGAGTATGAGACCCTGTTCATCAAGTGTTAGTATTTTATGGGACCATTGCCTGTGGGCTACACATGTGGAAGGCCTTAGACTTTGGTATGGAGAGTCTGGGGTTTTTTTTTTTTCTTTTAAGTCAACTGAACAATCATAAGGTGTTTATTCCTAATGGAACAAACCACTTGTCCTTGTGGGATAAAAGGGGCCTATGTAGTCAGCTTTCCACAAGGTGGTTAATTGGTCTCTTCAAGGAGTATGGTCCTATCAGTGGCTCAACATCAGATTCTGCTTCAATCAACCTGGATATGCATGAGGGCATTGTGAAGTTGGCCTTGATAAGTAGGAGCCTAGGCTGCTGGTCCATGTGTTGCCGCCATCTCTACCACTGTATGCTCTCTGCTCGAGACTCCCACTACCATTTCCTTGCTTGTATGGCCAGTGTTGATTTTGGTGGCCATTAGAATGGGATAAAAATAATCTTAACATGAAGTATTTGTGCAATATATGTGGCTGTACCCCATATCTCTTTTGTTCTAGAACTTTCAAGTTCCTGGACAACCAGCTAGACCATTTTCAGCTACTTACTTACTTCCCATCATTTCTTACCATGCAAGGCAGATGCTCAGGCTTGCCACTCAGGGCTCTGCTTCCAAAAAACTCTTCCACTACCACTCTTTCAACAACCTGTTGAGAATAGCTATAAAGCAGCCAACAGCCAAGGTACAGAAATGGTGGTTCTTTGAATCATAGAGCCTTTCCCAAGTCCTCTTGAGTACCTGTGTCTTTTCAATGCAACCAGCATACTGCCATTTTCTGCCAAGGAGCATCTCTGGCACCTCCAGTTGCATTAGTATAGGGCCAGCAGTGCAATGGATCACCAGGATACTCTGCAATGTACCCAGATGGTCCAACCCTTTTAGCCTAAGTTATAACAAAGGGCATGAAGGCTAACAGCTTTAGATCAAAACTAAAGAATTATGTGATCAAGAGAAGGGTGAGGATGAGGGCTCTGTCGGTAAAACGCTTGTCACACAGCCACAAGGACCTGAGGACAGATCCCAGGACCCATCAAAGGAAGAAAGAAAGAAAGAAAGAAAGAAAGAAAGAAAGAAAGAAAGAAAGAAAGAAAGAAACCGGCTCCAGTGCACACCTGTAATCCTTTAGATGAAGGGGTGGGCACAGAAAACTCCTAGGGCTCCCTGTCTAGCCAGTCTAGCTGAACTGGTGAACTCTGTGTTCAGTGAGAAACTCAGGTTTGGTTCCCAGTACCCATCGAACAGCTCACAATTCCACTCCTTGGAATATACCCAGAAAATACTCTACCACACAACAGGGACATATGCTCAACCATGTTCATAGCTGCCTTATTCATAATAGCCAGAACATGGAAACAATCTAAGTGTCCCTCAGTAGAAGAGTGGATAAAGAAACTGTGCTACATTTACACTATGGAATACTACTCAGCTATTAAAAACAAGGAAGTCCCGAAATTTGTGGAAAAATGGATTGAACTAGAAATTATCATAATGAGTGAGTTCACCCAGAAGCAAAAAGAGACAAATGGTATATACTCACTTATATCGAGACACTAGCGCAAGGGGCATGTCCCATGAAAGACTTTACTTACCAGGAAAGTGGGTCAGAGGGGAGGACATCCTATTGGGACTTTAGGTGAGAGAAGCATGGGAGAATGAGGAAATAGAAGGACCCAGAGGGTCCTGGAAACCTACAAGAAGAACATTATGACAGGCGGATCTGGGTCCTGGGGTCCTGCTCAAACTATGGCACCAGCCAAGGAAAATATAGGCAGTAAACTTCAACCCCCTACCAAGACCTAGCTGATGGACAGGACATTCTCCACCATAGAGTGGAGAGTGGGGTCTGACTTTCACACAAACTTTGGTGCCCCATTTTTGACCATGTCCTCTTGATGGGGAGGCCTGGTGGCACTCAGAGGAAGGATAACAGGTCATCAAGAAGAGACTCGATACCCTATGAGCATATACAGGGGGAGGAGGTCCCCCTCAGTCACAGTCATAGGGGAGAGGAGTAGGGGGGAAGTGGGAGGGAGGGAGGAATGGGAGGATACAAGGGATGGGCTATAAATTTATATGTAATATGAATAAATTAATAAAATATTTTTTAAAAAATATGTAACTCCAGTTCTATGTGATCCAATGCTTTCTTCTGGCCTTCAAGGGCACGCCATGCATGTAATACACATGCATATATGGAAGTACTTACATATACACACAAAATAAAAATAAATCTTTGAGAAAAAAACTGAAGTGAAGAACAAATGGAAAAGATACTTGACATCCAATTCTAAACTGTATACATACACACACACACACACACACACACACACACACACCTTTGCATTTTAAAGAGAAATATTAATCTCTGTCATCATGCCCTTGAATGGATATTGTCTTTCTTTCCTTCCTTCTTTCTTTCCTTTCATGTTGGCTAAGTAAAGGAAGAATGTGTGTTAAGACTTCAGGGGCTTCCAGCTGGCCCTCCTGCACTGTGGAAATTTGTATTCCACAAGGTCAAGGAAACCATGGTCAACACGAAAACGTCACAATATTGATTCCTTAAATGTTAGGTATAACTTACTATGCAGCCACTTGTACTTCCTCTGTAGTAAGGTCTTATTATAAACTCAACTGATTTCTCACTGTAATATCCTCTGCATGCTATTACTCTTTGAAATTTTTGAAACATGTTATATGGCCCAGTCCATCCTCAGTTTTAAAAAAATGCTACACAAAATTTTTAAAGGATGGGGGGCTCGAAAGATGGGTCAGCAGTTAAAAGCACTGATTGCTCTTCCAGAGGACCCAGGTTCAAATCCCAGCACCCAAACGGCAACTCATAACTGTCTATAATTCCAAGATCTGATGGTCTCACACAGACATACATACAGGCAAACACACCAATGCACATAAAATAAAGGTAAATAAAAAATTTAAAAGAATATAAATCCTAAGATACTCTGAATATGATATAGAAGTCAAGTTCTATAGTCAAATTTGTAGTGTGCCAAGTGCATAGTGAAGGTTTTGATCATGTTTAAATCTCCTGTTTTTTCTACTGGAATATTTGCTTATTCTATCAGTTACTGTGCTATATGAATAAAATTCTTCCACATTGCATTCTTTATAATTCTATAAATCAAGGTCTATTACAAGATATCTACAAATCTATGACTATAAAATATTCCTGGGAAACAGTCTTCATCTTATTTCCAGCTTATCTGTTCCATAAGTTTTAGGTGTTTCTCTTGTAAACACATAGTTTTATTTAGTCTGGAAGTCTTTGCCTTTTCATTAAAGCATTTATTGTTATTGTAACTCTGATGTGTAGTTTTAAATATGTATTTTCCTGTTAATTGGCATTAAGTCTTTTCCTTTCTCCATTCTTGTTTTATTTTCAAATATATTTCAGTAGTGTTTTGTTATGCTATACACTCATTACAAATGCACAAACTTACAAGTCACATAACATCTTATCTTCTTTCAGGAGCTTCCCTGCACACTACAGGATCCTTTTTCTAGTCAGTATAAGAACTTAAGAATGGTTTTGTTCCAGGGTGGGCCTGCACAAACTGCTCTACCAACCAAGGACAGTGCATGCAATAAACCTAGAAGCCCTGTTCAGATCTAGCCAATAGGCAGCACATTCCCCACAGTTGTATGGAGAGCAGGGACTGACTCTGACATGAACTCTGGTGCCCCCTATTTGACCACTTCCCCTTGGTAGGGAGGCATGGTGGCACTCAGAGGAAGAAGAAGCAAGCTATCTGGATGAGACCTGAGAGGCTGTGATCATATGGTGGGGGAGGAGGTCCCATTCTGTCACAGGTCTAGAAGAAGGGAATGGGGTTAAAGAGGGAGGGAGGGGGATGGGAAGATACACAAGTGAGGGGATAACAATTGGGATGTAATCTGAATAAATTATTTAAATAAAAAGATTTCAAAAAAATTCAACTGCAAGCCAGGCGGTAATGGCATGCACCTTTAACCCCAGCACTTGGTAAGCAGAGGTAGGCAGATCTCTGTGAGTTTGAGGCCAGCCTAGTCTACAAAGTGAGGACAGCCAAGGCTACACAGAGAAACCATGTCTTGAAAAAACAAACAAAACAAACAAACAAACAAACAAATCAACTGCAAAAAACAAAAAAAACAAAAAAAAGAAAATAGTTTTCTTTTGTCACATCCCATTTAGCATGTATTATTGTATATACTATATCTGACAGTTATTTTATATAATCACTGTTAAATTATATCTGAATATAATTACTTTTTGTTCCTTACTTTCATTTTATCTTGAAGAATGCCTTTTCTTCAGTGTTAGCCTCTGCCCAACTTCTCCCCCAACCCCCTGGCAGGGTTTCTCTGTGTAACAAGCCCTGGCTGTCCTGGACTTGCTTTGTAGACCAGGCTGGTCTCTGCCTCCCAAGTGCTGGGATAAAAGGCATGTGCCGCCACCACCTGTCTCTGCCCTACTTTTTATCATATGGATGGGTAAGGAGGAGACTATATACAATAAAAGGCTGAATGCAGTGTTCCATATCCTCAGAAGCAAGGCAATTACTGGTTTTTAATGACTGTGATTTCTGGCCAGTACCTTTTCTTCCATAACCTTTTAAAATGTCATGATTAGAATCATCAAAGAATGAACAATTGGTTGAGCACCGTGGTGAATGCCTATAATCAGAATACTTGGGGAGGCAGAGGCAAGCAGATCTCTGCCTGATCTACAAAGTGAGTCCAAGATAGCCAAGGCTACACAGAGAAACCCTGTCTAGAAAAACAAAACAACAAAAAAGAATGACCAATTGACATAGGTCATCAAAACTGCTAATGAAATGGTATAAATCTAATTATTTTAATAATTGACTTCAGCCACTAACAAGTAAAACACAAAATCAGTAACAGGCACTAAAATATTAATTTAAAAATCTGACATGAAATAGTAACACACACACACACACACACACACACACACACACACACACACACACAAACACACACACCAATTCCATTAGGTAATATTGACCTGAACATATGACACATGGTCACCAACTAACTTCTGATTTATTCACCCTTGTTTCTTTTTCTGTCACCAGGATTAATATCAATGACCTGAAATAAGTAACTACTCAAGTAGAAATCAGAACTCACTTTACATACTTAGGAGAAGCACAAATGGCAATAACAGCATAGGTTTACAGCAGAAAGCAAGAATGGTTCACAGGCAGCTGCTGTCATTTAACCCTGAAGGGTCCCTTATCTGCCTCACCAAGATGTCATGTGTTTTTACTATGTTAGGAATTTTTAAAGGAAGACAGAGGAGATTGAAGGGTAAAAGTAATTCATGTGTTCCTTTCAAGAACATGATAATTTGCTTCTTTTTTTTTTTTTCCATGGGAGGAGTTGGGAGAGGGGAAAAGACATAAACAAAATACATTGTAAATTTTTTTTTTTTGAGACAGGGTTTCTCTGGGTAGCCTTGACTGTCCTGGCCTCACTTTGTAGATCAGACTGGCCTCAAACTCATAGCAATCCGCCTGCCTCTGCCTCCCAAGTGCTGGGATTAATGGCATGCACCACCACTACTCGGCTGTAAAATAATTTTAATTAAAAATATTTTTAAGGAATTTCCACTGTACAGATTGCTTTTATAAAAACACCAATCTTCCAGTGTTCCAAACCAATTGGGTATTCTTATTGTTGCCCAATTGGATCATGAACACACTATGTGTGGACTAAGCATTATGGATTTCCACTCACTAAAGTCAATCTGGCTTATAGCTAGCAATGTTAAGAGTTTAATGCTAAGCTCCTGTATGACATAGTTCCCAGAGCACCAGGCAGAAACCCCTAGCTGTAGGTTGATTTAGTAGGTTCCCTCCTCCACTGTACCAAGAGCAGCGTTTTATCTTACTGAAGGAGACAATTACTCTGGCTATGGCCTTTCTTTTCCAGCCTGCAATTTTTCCACTAAAACTGCCATTCATGGCTACCATTGCCATGGTATCTCTGCACTACTTATAGCTAAGGAGATACTTGGTCACAGCAAGTGAAGTAAAGAAAAGGCCTGTACTCATGGAATTCACTTGTCTTCCCTCGTTCTCTGCCACCTAAAAATAACTAGCTTGCAAGTACAGTGAACTGGACCTTTGAAGACTCCCCTGTGATGTCTGCCAGAGGGCAACAACTCTCAAAACAGAGGAAACAGCTTCTAGGATGTAGTGTATGACCACAGTCAGTAACTAGTATATGATGCTGTTGATTTCTGCCATAACTACGATTCACGGGAGTGGATATCAAGAGGTGAAACTAACTACTAACCCCAGTGATGCACTAGAAAAACATTGGCAGTCTGTCAATGCAACTTTGGGCTCTACTAATGTAGAAGTCTTGGTCCCACAGTAATAACTCTCCTCCTGTTTGGAAGGTAGAGCACAACAAGGGTTCCACTGAACTAAAAGTTATGGCTGCTAAGTAACCACCTAAGTACTTCTTCTGTCGCTGAACTAACAGGTAAGATTTTGTTGATTCAATAGGTAAAAAATTAATTGTTGATTTCCTTGCTATCCCTACATTCCTCCTTTTCAGAATGAGAATGGTTACATTGTGCGGCTGCACATCAGTAGGATGTAACTGTTTTGTTTTTCACAAGGATTCATAGATAAGAGAATGCTTTGAAGCTCAAAAGAGATTCCTGATTCTGTGCTTTTGCACAGTGTTAGAACTATTAAGAATTTGGGTGGCATTTAGAGATGAGCTAAATGTGTTTTGCTTTATGAATAGATGAGGTTTTAGGGGCCAGGTGTAGAATGTTATCATTCAAAGTGATATATCTGGGTGCTTAATCTTCACTTTCAACCTGAGTGTGCTTAGAATCAATCACCTAGGAGACACATTATTAAGTATATCTACAAGGGTATTTCTAGAGAGGTTTAAGTGGGGGAAAGATATTCTCTGAATGTGAGCAAAACAATCCCATGAGCTGAGCTCTCAAAGTGAATTAATGAGTAGAGATAGCGGAGAGTCAACTGAACGCCAGCATTCATCCCTTCCTCACAATCCACTGCCATTACTTTACCACCATGAAGGACTGTGTCCCCTTAAACCATAAGCCAAAATAAATTTCCTCTCTTTTCTCTGTAAGTGGTTTTGTTGAGAATTTTGTTACAGTTACTAGAAAAGTAACCACTACATCAGGTATCTGAACCAACAAGAAAAGTAACTAATCCAGCAAGATTCTTCCTATTCAGCATTTCAGAAATAAAGAGAAAAGAGGGAAAATACCCGGCTATAAACCAGGATTCAGCTCTAGCCACTAACGGAGTATTGCCCTAGCACAAGGGTAGACCAGTATGCCAGTAGAGCCCAGAAGTAGGTCTGTGTACATACCAGTGTGAGAAATAAGAAACTATTTTGTGAGTAAAGATGGTATTTCTTACAGAAGCAACAGTGGAAACAAGTGTTGTTCACATCTGATCCTGAGCATCTCTTAGGTTCCCTTTAGACATTCATTTCAAGCACCTAGATCCTTAGCCAACATCCTGTATAACCTGCTTGATATTTTCATAAATGCCAGGTTCAAGACTTTGAGAAAGATTGTTTGTGTGTCAAAAGAAGCTGCCAGTAGGGGGCGCTGGCTTGGTGAAGGGAAAAAAATCCCAAGTGGGTGAGTCTATTGCCCAGTTTTATTGTGGGCTGAGTAAACTTTAAATTTATGCGTCATTGGGAAAGTTATTCTCTTTTATATATTTAGTCTATATTACTTCCAAGAATGTATGTTTACCCTTAGGAGATGGATATGAGTTGTGTATGTGTATGGGTGTGTGCTTATTTTCTAGTGTGCATCCACTGCACACTTAAAAGAACAGACACACATTTCTGCACAAGTCAGTCTGGTAGTTTTGGAAAAAAAGCTAGACTTGAGCAGATCAATAACCACCTTCAGGAATTATGCCAGATCCATTGCAACCAACCCACACCAAGGTAACGCCTCAAGGCTGGGACTTTTCTCTTTTCTCTTATACCAAATACAAAATGCAGAATAACACAAAGCTGAGATGAGAAATGGACATTTGTATTTAAAGCATTAAGCTACTTTGAAATTTGTCTTTCTAAATTAGATCAACCCAACAATTCCAGGCTTTTCTCATGGAAAACTATTTCCTGTTGATTTTTTTTCTTTTATTTGGGTTTACTGAAGAATAAGTTATTTAGAAGAACGTCTACCCTTTTTGGTAGTTCATAGCTGACAAACGTACATAAAACTTTGGGAAGCAACCCAAACCTTTTCACTCTGGTCAGCTGTCCCTATATGTTTGGTTCCAGGAAGCATAGCTGTCAGGAGAACTGTAAGTCAAAAATATCCAAGGGAGAAGTAAAGGGAATATTTGAGTCCTTTGCCCACTCTAGTGGTGATTATATGTTGGTTCAGGCTGCTAAACCCAAACAGGCTGAGAGTCCAACTAGCAGCAGTTAATTGGCTCACAGTTCTGTGTTGCTAGAAGTCTGAGATCAGTGTGCCAGAAAGACCTGGTTCTGATGGAGACCCTCTTCTCTGCTCTCTGGTCACTGCCCCTCTTCTGTGCTCATTCAAACAGTGGCAGCACGTTCTTCTATGAGGTCACTCATCCCTTCACAGAGGCCCCATACTCCTGACTCTATCTAGACCCACTTATCTCCTAGCATCCTCACAAATACCATCCCTTTAGAAATCGATGCCCTACATGAAATTAGAAGTGATGCTTAATTCGGGCCACATTATATTCATAAAGTATGTTTCTGTGTCAGAGCTCTATATGGGCTATGAAAGGTTGAGGCCGTGGATCCCCACTTGCACAAAGGCATTCAGGAGCTCTGTTTGTAACTGGTCCTCACTGGGGTCACTCTGTGACAATGCAGAGCCAGGCATCTTCTTACATCTTATTCTAGGTCAAAGGAAGCCCCTGGAGAGTCCAAGTTCTTCTTCAGTCCCATCCTTCAGGAGTCAAAAGTCAAAGTTCTATCCCTCAGGGAAGACGGGTCCTCCCAGCATTTGAAGTTCACTGTCTGCCTGACAACTCAAGCCTAATTTAATCTTTTTATTCTAGCCAGTGAGGTCCTGGCAAAACTAATTTGAAAGGAGGGTCAGGTTGATGCAGTTTCTCTGATATTCAAAGTTAAAAACAAAAAAAAAAACATAAAAGACAAGACCATGCTGGTGGATTAAAAAAAGGTCTAAAGCATTGGTAGTAGGTGATGTACATAGGTCTGTCTTGACATAAAAATGCGAAAACTCACCATTGTTAACAAGAACTGCTGTGGAGAGCCTTGGACAAAAGAATTAATCTGTGTTTTCAGTAGGAAAGAATTCCTGTGAAAAATACAAAATTCCAACTGAACCCTCAAAGTAGGTCATTCTGTTTCCGTCCAAAACTATACAATAAAGAAATCTATAGCTTTGAAAATGAAACCCAAGACTTTTTCCCCCTAAAATCCTCTATTATGACGGAATCCAACTATAATTTGGATAAATATGCATTGCTCCAAAAAGACATAAAGTCTTTCTCTTTCAATTGTTTCCATGTGTCTTTCGAAAGTTTCACCAGTCGGTCCAAGAGTGAAATAAAATAATCCCCCCCCCCCCATGGCATGCTTGCATCACATCGTCCCACAACAGTTCTGTCTGATCCTGAGTCTCTGGGCTATGGTTAGGGGGTGCAGACAATAGAAATGGTCCCTGGAGAGGGAGAGGCTGCCAGTTAAGGGGGGGAAAGAAGCAAGAATATCCAGGTGATTAAGACAGACTGTGAGACTCCAACTGATGGTAGAGCAGAAACCTTTCTTCCCTCTGTCCCATAATCAAGTTGCAAAAGTATTGATTTTCCTTAATGAGCAGCCATGTGTTTTTTAAACTGTCTAGGCTGACCCAAAATCAGAGCCTGAGGCCAAGACCTCATGGGCCGAGGGTTTGCTTTGGATATAATCCCAGGAAACAGAAGTTTGGAAGTGAGGAATGTGAGGCCGGGAAGGAAAGGGTCCATAACGGGGAGAGTACCGCCAGGGCACTAAGGCTGTCTGACAAATTTTGTGGAGTTGAGCCACTGTGGGAAAGAGAAGGTAGAGAACTTCTTTATTCCCCAACTCCCACCTCCCTACTCTCCACCTTGAATCTCTCACCTTCCCCCCTCAAGCCCCCCACTCAGTCACTGGCTGAGAGTTGCCTTGAGGATGTCAACCCGTGCCTCCCCACCCCCACCCTGCCACACCACACACACACACACACACACACACACACACACACACACACACACAC
>OU015753.1:82818818-82829281 GCA_907169655.1 Acomys percivali
ACACACACACACACACACACACACACACACACACACACACACACACACACACACACCCCTGACTATTGTTTTGGGCTCTACAAATGCCACAAAATGTGAAAAGAAGGGCCACTGTGCTCGGAAATGTTTGCAGCAGTAATTGACCGCAAATAAAGCATTTAGTCCTTGTGAGATGCAGGAAAAAATAGAGACCCAGGAAAGCCTTCCCAAGGCTCTCTTTGAATCTTCAATTAACACACTAACCACCACTTCTTACCCTTCTGTGAACTCTTTTCTTATCTCAACTGCACCTGAGTTATGGGACATAATCAAATGTGAAGAAATAGCCAAAGGACAAACCACAACCACACACACAGGCCCCAGAGCCCTGCATCCAAGAGTGGCAAGTTCCACATAGGTGACAAAGGCCTGAGCATGCGCATTCAGCTTCAACAAGCAGAACGGCATGCATTACTCATGATTTCACAATCAGAAAATAGGGTTTTCGTGGTTATAATGCCAAGGGTGTTTGTGTTTAAGAAATCGGCTTATTTTAAATTAAGTTTCTGTTTTCTCCACAAACGTAAATGAAGCTGCAAAGAATGTCACAGGTCTGTCCTTCTGTTAAAGCATGTCAGAGTCAAAAGAGCAAAGACTTCAGAATCAAACAAATCTAGATTTAACTATAATTTTTCTCTTGTATGACCTCAGATCGTTAAATTACCCCTCAGTATCACAAGGTTGTTCTTCCCGGATCTGAAGATAAGCATGGCCCTTGTATTTTTATGTAAACTATGTATGTCCTCTTACTAAAAACCGCCTCAAGATTATCTGTGACACCTAATATAATGTAAAATTAGACCATAAAATGATGTAGCTAGTCATTAAATTGCACTATTTGGGAAATCTGTCAAGGGCAAAGTTCATGCAGACACAACCTTTTCTGAATTATGTTTCATGTATGGTCTGTTGAACCGATGGATGTGGAACCTGTTGATATATGTAAGAAGCCAATGGAGTCCTGAGAGAAAGTGCATCACCATATCAAGGACCTCCAGTGCCTAAGCTCCTTGGAAAATGGCAATTCCTTCCTCTGGTTTACACGCAAATGTTGATAGTATATGCAGGAAGTGTCCATGGAAGCTTTCTTCCCCCACATTTATGCCCTGAAGGCTGCTCCTCTCAGAGATCAGCTAATCCCACCTCCGTGTTCATGTGTATGTTATAACCCCTTCTCCTTGTTCAGCTATGTGCAATAGCTCCATCGCCCTGTTCAACTGTATATAATAAACAGAGCTTCCAAGGTGCTGCAGCTTCTCCATTGGAGGGCCCAGACCACTGGTCCCAGCTTTGGGGTATATGTGGTAGGATGATGTTTTGGTACCCAAGCCCTGAAAAGACACAGTACTTGGATTCATGAACACATGCATGCAAGTATATCTGCATATGTTGGAATCTAAAAGCAAACCCAAATACTTGTGTGCACTTACTCAGCAAGTGCAATTTCATGTAACTACACCCCCAACCTTTCCAGTATATATTCTGAAAATGTTATCGCGTTTCCCATTTAAATAATAAACTGACTTTTGTATATTGTATTTTGTTTTTTATGTGAGTTTCCAAGTAACATTTATAACAAGGCCTCTTCTCTCTCTGGTGTCCTGCAGTGTCACATCAAATATGGATATTAATATGTCTGTTTTGGACTCTGTTCTGTTGCACTGGGCACTTTGCAGAGCCCTAAGGCAATACCACACCTCTTAGTAAGTCTGGTAATTTTCTACATCATCTTACCAATTCTCTGCCCTTTGCATCTCTGTAGCCATTTTACAATCACCTTGTCAAAATGCTTATCATTGGGATTTTTTTTGTGAGTGTATAAATCTGCTTTCATGTGCGCAGGTGTGCTCATATACAATATACATATATATATATATGTGTATATATATATATATATATATATAAACAAAAATTAACCTATTTATATTGAGGGGTTTGCTGCATCCAGCATGGGTTAGGCCTGGAAACCTGACATGTTTGGGAAAGGAATGAAGAAGACTGGACAGACACACAGACATAAAAAAAGCTGGTCTGTGATCTCTCAGATGGAGTGGTACCTACTTCTCAACAACCCAGAACCTTGGTGTTCCCGGTTAAGTACCACACAAGGAGGAGGAGTTAGCTGGTCTTGGTAGGAGGTCTCTGTAGGTGACTCCATCTCTGACCCCTGAATTCTGGGAATACAGGCTGCCACCATGCCTGCCTGGCTCTTACATGGGTTTGTGTTACAGTTGTCTGTGAGGAAGATGCTGGAGTTTGCTAGGTTTTGCATATGCTGGTCAATTGTTCTTCATAAACACTCATACTTGGACCAGAAGAAATCCTTTGCCATTCCTATGGGTCTGAGGCATTGATCCTTGACACGGCTGTGCCGATGTCAACAACATACATTGACTCAGGATTTCATCAGCTCCTTCCACATCCACTCAGAGCTTCCTTGGCTCCACACAGGGGCTCACACATTTTAACGCAGTAAGTCAGAGAAGTGGTCATCTCTAAGGGGAGGTAAGAAACCATGATTTGGAGGACTACAAATGAGATAAAGAACCTTTGCTGAATTTCTTTGTCCAGTTGTAATTGGATGGCTACCTGCTAGCGATTACTTAGTAGTATGTCTATTAATGTTTTGTATGATTTCAAGATTTGTTTTCATGTGTATGTGGAGTATGAGCATTTACATGTGTGTGCGTGCTGGCATGTGGAGGCCCCAAGTTCACATTGGGTATCTTCACCAATAACTCTCCACTTAATTTATTGAGACAAGTTCTCTCAGCTGAACCTAGAGCTCACCCATTAGCCAGCTAGACTGGAACCTCATTTCTACCTCCTGAGGGATGAAAATATAGGCTGGCCCCATGCTTACCTAGATGCCCCTGTGCCCACCTGGACGCCCCCGTGTCTGCCTCGATGCCACCATGCCTACCTGGCTCTTAATTTAGTTCTGTGGATCTGGCCTGTAGTCTTTGGGTTTGCATGGTAAGCACTTTATCCCCTGAGCTATCTCCTCAGCCCCTTATCTAATGTTTGTATCTACTTGTTACGTCAGTCTCTCTCTCCTGGAGCCAAGCTTCAACTTTCCCACATGTAACTGAAGCTAACGTCTGTGTTATAGACACAGATTTGTCTCCCACACAACTTGGCAAACAGCGCATGTTTACCTATGACAGACAATCAGAAAACGTTGATTTCTCTCTCCCTCTCTGTAGCCAGAGGCAGGGGAGAGAGAGACGACGCCTAGGATGGCTGTTTGTGTACTCACACTCTGTCCTGTACAAGAGCAATATTGACTATCAGCGAGGTTATGTCCTGCCATCTGTTGGTTTCATCACTTTAGGTGTAGGGCAAAGTGAAGTTTCTTTTTCATTGTTTATCTTTTAACCAGCCTGCTACCAGAGTCACACATTGGGAAAGGACACTCTCCCCTTCCCTGTCCTTGAGTCTAAAGAAAGTGAATTGTAGCCTGTGGCTCTAGTATGCCCTGTCAGATGGTAACAAATGAAGAAAAAGTTTTGAAAAAAAAAATTCATCCTCAATTGAGATCCCTTTGTAATAAGGTCATAAAAATAAATAAATAAAAAGCTTTTGTAGATGCTAACATTGGGAACCAAGTCAGGTCCTTAGTAATAAAAGTAAAACAGAAAAATGAAGATATCTGAGTGTTTATGTACTTTCCTGAGCATCTTTCTCAGTACTTCCTTCCGGTCTACTGCTTTGTTGTACTCACATGCTAAGTTTTACCCCCACTTATGTTGGAATGCTCCTTACCACAATTAGTAAGCCATGAAAACATTTACTGTATCTGAACTTGTGTAGGGCCACAGTGTTGATTAAAAATGTGAATAGAAAAAGTGGTGGCTCATGCCTTTAATTCCAGCACTCGGGAGGCAGAGGCAGGTGGCTGCAAGAGATGCCTAACCTGAGGCTCTTAAGATCTTCTGTTGAAAAAAATAGGAAAAGAACACAGTTTGAAGAGCTTGAATCTCTTTGTATCGTGGGGAACTTAGTGCTTGGGAGCTCTGAAGGAGCAACCTATGCTGTGCCCAAGGAGCCTATTTAGCAGAGGAAAGGCAGAGAGAGGAATAAAACAGGAAGCCCAGGATTGGAGAAGAGCTATGAGGCTTCACTGTGCTTCCTGGAGTCCATCACTTCCTTAAGCTACAGTATAGATGCGAGAGTAAAAGGCAAACCTCCTCCTTTCCCAATGGTAAGTCAGTAGTTGCCTGCCAGTCCTCCAGCAAAGGCTCCTCCATCCTGGGTGCCTGCACACTGCCCTGGCTAAGCCTCCCCGATCCCTCCATTCATACCAAATGCTGCTCAGTCACAGTTCTCACCGGCCCATCCATGGCCTCATGCACAGGCGCACTAGTGTCAGTTTTACAACCAACAGGGTGGACACTAGAGCTTACTCTCTTTTACAACAATGGATAACTGGCTGTGGTGGTGCATACCTTTAATTCCAGCACTCAGGAGGCTGAGGCAGGAGGATTGTTGTTGGTTAAACGTCAGCCTGGGATGCACATGGTACAGCAGGCCAGCCAGAGCTATATCGAAAGACCCCATCGAAAGACGCAAACAAAAATCAAGAGGGAAGACAACATTTGGAATGGCTAGAGCAATGTTCCGTGTTCTCTCTCCCTGAGAGGGAAAAACAAAACAAAACACTGATGCTCAACAATGTTATTAGACCTGGAAAGAATGTTCTTCTTCATGGACCAACCCTCTCTGGAAACTGTCTCACCAAAGGGTGTGTCTCCTAGGGCATGTTAATAATGAAGATTAACTATTGCACACTCAAAACCACAGAGGGTCAAGCTTACAGTCAGCCAGCATCTCAACTGTGGTTAATAATGGCCCAATCCTACAAGAACGGTCCAGACACCAAGACCAGCAAATGGGATCTGAAGATGAGATGAGTCTCCCGACAGAAGCAGGGGCATGCCCTAGACATTAGCTACTCCTTATGTTGCACATCAAAAGTCACTATGTCAGCACAAAAGGGATCAGAGTACAGAGAGCAGGCTCTGATTTGGGAACTTCCACCTGGTCCTTCGCCCTGTTGCCCTTGAGCCTGGAGTAACTGGGAAGCAAAAGGAGAAAGCAGTGAAGGGACCTTGTTCCGAAAGCAGCCTTCAAAGGCATGCATCTTTGACAATGGCCCCACTTAGAGCTTCTACATCTTCCCAGCAGTACAAGGGCTGGTAAAGTCATGTGATCATTGGGGAGATAAACTGTAACATTATAATATCCTCACCCCACCCCACCCCCCAAAAAAGTCATATGTGAAACAGTTGTAAGTCCTAGTATCACACACTATACTTTGTCCAACCCCACTTATGGCCAGCAATGAAATCTAGACAGTCCCTCAGAGTCTGCTCACTGCCAAGGCCAGAGTTGTATTATATTATTGACAAGAGGCCAAGGCTCACCTTGTCTGGCTTCTCCTTCCTTCTCAGTTCTCTACCATCAACATAAATTGCTTGTCATGCTGAGTGAAAACAGCTGACCAGCTATAATTGCAGGAAGAGTTCCCTCAGACAGCCAAAAACCTACATAGATCAACTGGCCCGTCATACATGTTTAATAGGTGTTTGTTGAGTGGATGAACAAACAAATAAATGAGTAAATGAAAGAAGCATTAACCTAAAGATAGCCTGGAAAAAATATACTCAATGTTATACAGGGGCCTGGGGGAGGGATAATTGCTTGGCATCAACTCAGAAACACTTCAGTAGTTGCTCAATAAAAGACCGTCTTCCCACAGGAGGATGCACTGAAGTGGATTTATTCTAACCCCCAGGGCCTCATTTCCAAGATCTCCCTCCTACTAGAAACGTCTGGAGATCTTTTGGCCCGGAAACAGCTCTCAAACTGTGATTGACAGCTGATGCATTGGCACTGCGGCACAGTCCCCTCCCCACCATGGCTGAGTACCTCTCAGTTAATTCCACACAAGCTTGATTCTGAGTTTTCTGTAGTCATCATAGTGCTATGGAGAAAATGGGAGCTTTTTATCCCCAGTTCTGTTGAAAAACTGAAAATAAACCCTTCCCTCTTTACCAATTCCTGTCTCCTGGTTTTCCTTCAATGGGGCAGTGAGCTATAGAACTTGGGACCTCCGGTCCTTTGAGTTCCAGTGATATTAAAAAATAGCCCCAACTATACTAGTTAGTGATACTACTGCTGTGGTGAAACACTGTGACCAAGAACAAGTTGGGGAGGAAAGGGTTATTTGGCTTATCCATGCTTCTGTATTGCTGCACATCACTGAAGAAAGTCAGGACAGGAACTCAAATAGGGCAGGAACCTTGGGGCTGTCACAGAGACCATGGTGGATGTTGCTTACTAGTTTGCTCCCTATGACTTGCTCAGCCTGCTCTCTTATATAAAACCCAGGACCACCCAGGGCTAGCACCACTCACAATCACCTGGGCCCTCCCGCATTGACCACTAATTAAGAAAATGCCCTACATGCTTGCCTATAGCCTGATCTTATGGAGGCATCTTCTCAACTGAGGCTCCCTTCTCTTGGTGGATTCTAGCTTGAGTCAGGTTAACATAAAACTAGCCAATACAACTGATGCCTTGTCAACCTGACACACAAACACATCACTGTTAGGCCACACCCTTTCCTTTCTTGTATTAATATATAATCTTGAGGACGAACAACATTATATTATAAACATTCTTAGATTTTAAAGGCTCACAGTCTTTTTTTTTTTTTTTTTTTTTTGAGGCAGGGTTTTTCTGTGTAGCCTTGGCTGTCCTGGACTCACTTTGTAGACCAGGGTGGCCTCGAACTCACAGAGATCTGCCTGCCCCTACCTCCCCAGGTGCTGGGACTACAGGCATGCACCACCATGTCTGGTTTCCCACAGTCTTTAAAAATTCAAATACTTAAAAACATAGTCTCTTTGAAATATCCGGTCTCCTTTAAAATCCAAAGACTTTCAGCTGGAGAGATAGCTCAGTGGTAAAGAACATTGGCTGTTTTTCCAGAGGTCCTGAGTTCAATTCCCAGAACATGGTGGCTCACAACCATCAATAACTATAGTTTCATGGGATCCAGTGCCCTCTTCTGGTATGAAGATGTACGTTCAAACAAAACACCCACAAAATTTAAAAAAAAAAAAATTAAATAAATAAAAAAATGCAAGCTGGGTAGTAATGGCACATGCCTTTAATCCTAGCACATGGGAGGCCAAAGCACCAGATCTTTGAGTTCAAAGGCAGCCTGGTCTACAGAGCAAGTTTCTAGACATCCAGGGCTACACAGCAAACCCTTTCTCAATAAACCAAAAGTAAATCAATCAATCAATAAATAAGTAAATAAATAAAATCCAAAGTCTTTTGTTGTTGTTGTTCTAAGCCAGCACTGGAGACTGGCAAAACTTTTATTGGCTCTAAGTGGAACAATAGTTTGCAAATCCTCATTCAACCCCACCCCCAATTAAAGAAAATTATCTCTAGCATCACAACTGACTGGCCTACTTATCACATTTCACTTAATCAAGAAAAATAGATGACAAAGAATGGACACTATGATTACTTATCAGGGAAAACCACAGTAAAGGTTCACAGTTTAGCCCAAGAACCCCACAGTTAGCAAAATGAAAAGGTTGGAACTTCTACTGAAAGTCAGTTGACCAGTTATTCACTAAAACACCCATTAGTTGACTGATTATTCACAAAACCACCAATTATCTTCTGTACTATTGTTACAAAGATACACAAAACTTTGTGTCTTTAAAGCTACATTGTTCCAAACACATGTCAGTGAACTATTTACCCATCTTGCTTTGGAGCAGTGAACCAGCCGGCTTTCTCATGCATTTGCACAGCACCTTTAAAGGACTTTTCGGCTGTTTCTTCATTATGTTGATCCTTATGTGCTCTGAAGAGCGCCCTGGCCTTGCCTTTGGCTAAGGTGGCACTGATATGGATAATGACTGATTCTATGGAGTAGGCGCTGCTCCAGCCCTGTTTTGTGAGCAGCTCCATACACAACGACCCTCCACCCAAGACATGCCCTCCATGTAGACTAGGTGACTCAATGCGAACAAATGGAGGATCAAATGGAAAGTTATCCCTAAAAGAGAAGTTAAACAAAATATATTCTATGCCTTCTTTTTCTTTCAAGAGCTGAAGGTCACTGTACAAGGGACTATCAGGGTCAACCTTCTTCAGTTTAACGTGCCAGTTATATAAATTATTGTTTATCAGTTCCACGGAATAAGTCCCTGATATGTAACTCTGTGATCTGTATATCTCCCTCAGTTCTTTCATAAGTCTATTTGAAGCCTGCACGGACCCAGACACAGTACCTCTTAAATGCTCTTGCCTCTGACGCCTCCTAATGTTCTCTAGTACTGCCAAATGCTCTTTGTCCAGCCCTTCGTCGTCTTCTTGTAGCTCATAATGACCCAAGTCTTCCAGCCCTTCAGCTGCATCTTCCTCTTCATCATCTGAAATTACCTCTTCGATGGCCACCTTCTGAGCCATGGGGACCAGCTGGTCCAGCAACTTCACATCCAGGTGTTCAGGCAGGTGATATAAGCTGCAGAGTTCACAGATCAGCCACTTGAGCTGCTGACAAAGTGAACTGTTGGGCTTCGACTCTTCCAGACGTTCCAGGATCAATGTGAGATCTGGATCATCAGAGTCCATGAACCACATTGGAGGAGAAGATGGGTAGGACTCGGTGAGGGTGCAGTGCAGGGTGAGCGGCGAGGGCGGGCTACCAGCAGACGCCGCCGGCGGCACCAGGAACTGGCATTTCAGCTCATCCAGCTGCCAGCTCACTATGCGCAGCTGCTGGTGGTCCTTGGTGAAGATGGACGCCAGGAACTCCAGCTCGGCCTTAAGCTCCGACAACATCTTTCCTTTTGAGTCCTCCGAGACGAATGTCCCAAAGTCTTTTAAAATACAATCTCTCAACTATGGGTTCCTATAAAATTTAAAAAAAAAAAAAAGCCAAATATTTTTTTTTTACTTCAATAGGTTAGAACCAAGGCACAGTCACAGTCAAATCAAATCAAAAGCAAACTCCAAACTGTAAGTTATTCAGCATCCAGTGTCTGGGATCCACTCACCACAATCTCCGGGGATCCTCCGAAGGGCTTGGGTCACTTCTCTGGTGCCTCTCTCTGCTGCACATATAGACTGCCTCCTGGGTTCAGGCTGTCTCCACACCACATCTGTTGCTCTCCTTAGTGGTCACCCCATGGCACTGCCATTTCAAGCAAAAAAAACCACCACCAACAACAACAAAAACAAAACGGTGTGATCTTCTGCAACGACTTAGCTGCCCTTTCACCAGTGGCCTCTCCTGGGCTTTATTCGGGAACTCCGCCCCTGCCACGAGGTGCCAAGCCTCAGCTGCTCTCCATGACCCCTTCATGACTTCAGAACCAGTACCACCTGGATGATTATTATACTACCAAGTTCAGCTGCTGCCACTTGGTACAACCACCTCGGCCCTTTCTGGAACCCGGCTTCTGTGTGCTGACCCTGAGGAAACACTTCCTAGAAGATTTCACTTCAGTGATGCTGACCTCTTCTTAACCACAGTTGATTCTTTAGCTGTGGCAGACCAGCATCCACTGTCCAGGCCAAGCAAGCTTTTCGGTTTAGTGGTTCTGGTCTTTTGTTAGTCACAGCTGATTCTTCAGCCGCAGCTGACCAGTCACCACAGAGTCTCTACACAAATTGCATGGTAGAGTCTTTACTTCCCTCTGAAACTTACAAGCCAGGCCTCCATCGTCTGCACTGCTCTCAACACTCAATGAGTTTTCTAGCTCGAAGTTTCAAAGTCCTCCCACAATCCTTCCCCCCAAACAACACGGTCAGGTCTGCCGCAGCAGCACCCCCTCTTACTCTGGTCCCAATTTCTGTCTTAGTTAAGGTTATCATTGCTGTGATGAAACAACATGATCAGAACAAATTGGGGAGGAAATGGTTTATTCATCTTCCGCTTTTACACTGTAGTCTATCACTGAAGGGAGTCAGGATAGAAACTCAAATGGAGCAGGAACCTGGAGGCAGGAAGTGATGCAGAGGCCATGGAGAGGTGCTGCTTACTGGCTTGCTTTTCAGGGCTTGTTCAGCCTGCTTTCTTACAACATCAAAGACCACTGGTCCAGGGATGGCCCCACCCACAATAGGCTGAGATCTTCCTCACGGATCACTAATTAAGAAAATGCCCGGCCTGGAGAAATGGCTCAGAGGTTAAGAGCATTGACTGCTCTTTCAAAGGTCCTGAGTTCAATTTCCAGCAACAACATGATGGTTCACAACCATCTATAATGAGATCTGGTGCCCTCTTCTGGCACGCAAGCACACATGCAGGTGGAATACTGTATAAGTAATAAATCTTGAAAGAAAGAAAGAAAGAAAGAAAGAAAGAAAGAAAGAAAGAAAGAAAGAAA
>OU015753.1:82829291-82844265 GCA_907169655.1 Acomys percivali
AAAGAAAGAAAGAAAGAAAGAAAGAAAGAAAGAAAGAAAGAAAGAAAATGCCCTACATGCTTGCCTACGCCCATTGTTTTTTTTTTTAATTTTCATGTTTATTTTTCTATATACAAGGATTTTTTCACACACAACTTCCAACTCCTCTAGCCACTCTTTTTTTGTTTTTGTTTTTTGTTTTTGTTTTGTTTTGTTTTTTGTTTTTCGAGACAGGGTTTCTCTGTGTAGCCTTGACTGTCCTGGACTCACTTTGTAGTCCAGGCTGGTCTTGAACTCACAGCAATCCGCCTGCCTTTGCCTCCCAAGTGCTGAAATTAAAGGTGAGCGCCACCACACCCGGATACCTCTAGCCAGTCTTAATCCAAGATAATAACACTATCATTTACATCTTCAGTAGACAAAATGTTTGCTATACTGCAGTATATTATGAAAGTTTAAAGTACATGGATCAAAATAGTACACACTTTCTCTATAAACTGCAGTTTTCTTTTTCTTTAAAGCAGGTACTTCCCACTGTAATGTTCTATAATACGCAAAGTAACATTCTATATTCTATGAATGGAACTAACATTTTCAAACTACAACAGTCATTAGTACTTCCTTTCCGCCAGCAAAGTCCTGAGGAATGTAGGGTCCGCCACTTGTCCAGAGGACCACGTTCAGGGATATACTTGACTCCGCAGCCGTCAGGGATGCGGCACCTCGTCGTCACTTTGTCTTCAAATTCAGCTGCGTTGAACTTGGGTAAAGCCCACTTCTTGGAGATGTGGATCTTCTGGCAGCCGGGGAAACTTGAACTTGCCTCTGCCCAGGGCTTCGATCACGTGCTCCTTGTTCTGCGGCTTGGTGCGGATGGACATGATGACCCGGCCGTTGTGAACCCTCGCCACAGTGCCTTGAGGTTTTCCAAAGGCACCTCGCATGCCGGTCTGGAGCCTGTCCACGCCCGTGCAGGACAGTATCTTGTTGATGGGGATGATATGGAAGGGATGCAGCCGCACTCGGATGTGGAAGCCATCCTTGCCACAGCTCTTCAACATGTACTTGTTGGCACATCTGCGTGGGGCCTTCAGGGCTTCGGAGGAGAGCTGCGCCTACTCATCAGAAACCGTGTGGCCACAGAGCTGGAACTCATCCGCTTTCGCCTTCTTCCAACTCAGGTCAAAGATGCGGATCTTCGCATGGGGACCCCTCCACAGAAATGAGACTTGGGGCACGGCTTGTTCTTACAGTACCAGTAACAGTGAGCGAGGTGATGACCCATGGCGACAACAGGAGCACCAGCCGTGCGTGCCGACCGCCAGCAGCTAAAGGGAAGCCAGGTCTCCCTCTGTTACCCATCAAGCCTTGAGGGGGCTACACCCAATCTTAAGGAGATACTTTCTCAACTGAGGCACCCTTCTCGCAAATGATTCTGACTTGTATCCAGTTGACATAAAACTAGTCAGCACACCCCCGAGCCCCTGACATGAACAGTCTATTTTCAAGATCTGTGGCAAAGTCTAAAAAATCTATCCTTGCAAATACATATATATTCCCATGCATTTATTCCCAAATACACCAGAGCCAAGGTGGTAAAGTCTTTTGCTATTTTCTTGTCTGACCTGTTCTTTCTTTCCACAGATACTGAGCTTCTTTTTGCTAACTCTATATTAGAGTTAGATGCTGGCCGTCCAACATGTCCAAGGAAGTCAATGTCTCTGTCCCTTGGGATTTAGCCGGGGGTGGGGGGCGGTGGGGGAGGGTAGGGGGGTGGGGGGTGGGGTGGGGGGGTGGACTTGAAAAGTATTTGCTGGGACAGAACAGCTCAGGAATGAATTTATGAGGCAGGAGGCTACTGTTGTGATGATGAGAAGCGTTGACATACAAACAGAAATTTCTCCAAGGATTAGAATTCCGGGAGGTGGTGGGATGTGAGCCGATGCCTGTGTTGATCCCAGCGCTGGGTGTGGGGGAGGAGGAGTGGACTGAGAAGGGAAGATATGGTTTGCTTGGAGGTCAGCACATGGAAGTATCGAGGGGGCCAGAGTGTTTTCCCTCCTGACCTTCCAGAATTGAAACGTGTCTTGCCCCAGGGCCTATGGGACTCAATTTGCTGAAGACTTTCCAGGAAATAAATGTTGTAATTACTGCAATGGGTGAGTGAGGCTTTCATTGCTGTCAGAACAGCATCTGCTGTGAAATTCTCCCCCGGGGAGAGCAGGGCGTGAATATTTCCATCTTTCTCACCAGAAGAAAGTGAACAGTTACTGGCTGGAGTGCAAAAGGCACCAGTTTTGGATTTATGGAGTAATCATTGGAATCTCTCCTTCTCCACTTACTACACTGGTCTGAGGAAATCCTTAGCCTCAGACTTCTTGTCTGTCATGGTCATTGGAGGCATTAAATAACCAAATGATGATGATGATGATGATGATGATGATGATGATGATACCAATAATAATATGTTCAGCAGAATCATCCTAGACCATAGTAGGTGTGGAGGTCAATAAGTCATTGCTATTAGTCTTACAAATATTCCAAAAAGGTAGCAAAGATCTATTTCTACCCTAAATCTATGGATAGTTATTTGTATGG
Source organism: Acomys percivali (assembly GCA_907169655.1). Taxonomy (NCBI): domain Eukaryota; kingdom Metazoa; phylum Chordata; class Mammalia; order Rodentia; family Muridae; genus Acomys; species Acomys percivali. The sequence goes on from OU015753.1 coordinate 82,831,869, forward strand.
ATGATATCTTGATAAGATTTCTACCACAGAATCTTAGAATTTCCATTCTATCTATATTTTCTTTTTTTAAGATTATTTTTTATTATTTATATGTGTGTGAGTGTATACACACATATGTGTAACATATATGTATACCTGGAGTATACCCTGGAGACCAGAAGAGGACCTTGGATCCTTCGAAGCTGCAATTATAGGCATTTGTGAACCAATGAATATGGAGACGAGGTCCCAAACTCCAAACTCCAGTCCTCAGAATAAAGAATCAATCACTCAACTCCTGTCTCTGCAGGCCCTTCCAGATTTTTAAGCTACAGGGTACTCTTTAAAGCTTTCCTTACAGGCTAGGGATGTACCTCAGTGCCTTAGCAGGCAGGAGTTCTGGGATTCTGTCCCAACACCTAAAGTAAAAACAAACAATTACATGTACATGTACCCAAAACAGACAGTCAAAGACTCCTTTCCCTTGTAGCAGAGAAGACCAACCGGGTAAAAATTCAACAACCAAGAAGGACTTTCTAGAAACATGGCTTTCGTGCCATACTAGCTGCAGAAAAAAAATAATGAATCCTTTGTTTTCTTATTGCACCTAAGCCCTGCTGGAAATAATTGTTGGGGGCACGAGTGGGCTAAAGAATAGATATGAATAGTTTTAGATCCTTTAGGCAAAGAGAGAATGGGAAAGTGGAGGGCTGTTGAGTTGAGGGACAAACTTAAAGATGTTTTAGTCATTGGAAAGTGACTCTCACGAGACACAGCCATGAGTAAAGTGATGGAGATGTGGCTAAGGGGAGTCCAGGAGGAACAAAGGGCGATGAAATAGAAGGCAGAACATTTCATTAAGGTGCTGGAGCGCCACATCGGTTACTTTCTCACCACTATGACCAAATACCCGTCGGCCCAACCTAAGGGAAGAAGGGCTTGTTTTGGTTCCTGGTTTCAGGGGATTCTATCTCTTCACATCCCAGAAGTCACAGGGGTGCTGGGGCAGCTCCATGTCTAGACCTAACTTCTGTTAGCTACGCCACAGTCATGAAGACCCCATAACTGTCCAAAACAGTGGCACCAGCTAGGGAACACAGGCTCAAACACGCGAGCCTGTGGGTGAATATTTCAGCAATAACAAATATTTTAAGCATTGCCTACGTCTCGCCTCTGCATTGTACTACATTGGTCAGCTACTGGTTCATTCATTTGCTGATTCAGCAGAGATTCTGCATCTGCTGTGTGTCTTTTTATTTCTATATAAAAGACTGATCTGCACTATTAGACCATCTTTGAGCAGGCCGCTTTACCTCAGTGCCTTCATTCATTATTTGGAGTGGTAGTTCTTACCTCATAGACAGAAGGACTGAAGGACCCCACGTAAAGAGCTAAGAAGAGTGCCTGGAAATGTCTGCTGCTGCTTTTTAATGGTCAGTCATTTGTGTGTCAAACTATGAGTGGGTTTTTTCAGGGGGGGGGTGTTGGTTTGGTTTGGTTTGGCTTTGGTTTGGTGATTTTTTTGGGTTTTTTGTTTTGCTTTTCCATGTAGCCCTGGCTATCCTGGAACTTACTTTGTAGAACAAGCTGGCTTTGAACTCCCAGAGATATGCCTGCCTCTGCCTCCCGAGTGCTTGGATTAAAGGCATGTGCCACCACTGCCCAACAAGAATGGGGTTTTAGAAGGCTACCCTTTCTCTCTAAGCCTTCACCTCTGCCCAAGACAAACTCGCTCTGATTGAAGACCACGTGATTTCCAGTGAGCTCAAGCTTTCCTGCAGTCAGTATATCTGAGTTCCTCACTTTCCTTGTGTACCTCACATAAGATCCTCCTCAGGCCTTGCCTGACTTTAACTCCTTTCTTTCATTTTAACAACCAAAGAACTCCAACTTCAGTTCACACCCTGCATTATTGCCCTTACTAGAGGAGTAAATCCTGGTTTCTGCAACCTACACGCAGACAATTCTAAAAGCCCCAACAGAAAGTGCTCACTCACAAGACTTCATTTTTCCTTTCCTTGCTCTCTCGCCATTTCTTCTACCATGACTTTCTGGTCTTGAACTCTACGCTACAGGTTAAAAATGGCTGGTTCATCCTGAGGCGAATAATAAACTTCAATTCGTCCTTATACTCCAAGCCGATGACTCTCACAGGATTCAACACAAGATTTATTTATATTTGAGCTATGTCTACAATTTCCCTCAACTCTCTCTGTCTCCATTTGCCTACTGTAGAGAATGGAAATCTCATCAAATTCTTGCCGACCCCACAAGGGTAATATAAAGGTTAATGAGGTAATTTCCCAGCAGTTCCTGGAGAGCCGAGAGTGTATGAACACTGTTATTGCATGATTACTGAGGGCTTTCAATACAGACATTTCCCTCTAGATAAAAAGTCTAAAAGTTCGAGTTTTCAGATCAAAAATCTTGAATTTAGTTTCTTTCAACTTTACTTTTTTTTTTTTTTTTCTGGTAAGCATTTTGTTGATTTTGATAAATGGAATTCTGAACGCTCCACATAAGTTAGAATAGGTAAACACAACTCTTTACTTATATGTAAGGAGTTATTTTACTTGCCATAACAAGGCACATTTCTATGTTCCATTTTCATTTCTAAAATGAAAGTCGAATTCATTTCTAAAAATGCTTCCTAAGCAAAAGTTTTCAGAAATTTTTAAAGATTTGATAGCAGAACGCTTAGCTATTCTTCTACCCTCGTCCTGGTGTTTGGGCGCCATCTCAGCCTCAGAACTGTTACTCCCGCTCTACCTATGGTCCCTCTTATTCATCCCTCAACCTCATAACCAGCGGAAGAGTCCCGCTTATAGTAGGAAAGGGCTCCGTGATGTTGTCTCCCTCCAGCTGTGATTCCAGCTCTTCCTCCATCCTTCCGAGCAGACACACTGGCTTCCTGCTTTGCTGAGGAAATGCAAGCAGTCAGGGGGCTTCCATGATCTCCCACCACCATGCGTTCTGGCCCTGTTCTTCCCTCTGTTGACAGGTGAGCCATTTGTGCTTTCCTGTCACCCGTCTTAAGACATTGGGACAGCCTTCTTCTTATTGTCATCTGTATCATCCGATCATCTCTTCATGCATGCGTCTTGCTTGGTTTTCCACCTAGAAATAATCCTTTAAACCCCACTTGTCCCTCCAACTGACACTCATTTCTCGGCGTCTTTTTGTAAAAGTCCATGACAGCATTTGTAGAGCCATGAATCCAGGCTCTCCTCCCATTCCATCATGGGTGCATTACATCCATGCCCAAGCCTCTACTGGAACTGCCCTTTTTAAGGTCACCGTTGATTACATCTCTAATAACCCTCATAATTTCCCAGTCCTTATGTTACTTCACCCACTAGGGGAGGTGACACAGGTAGCTTGCTCACTTCTCCCTAAATTCTTCCTTGACTTGGCTTCCAGAACAATTAATTGCCTAGGCCTCCTCCTGACTTTCTAGCCATTTGATCTCAGTCTTTCATTGATTCTCTTCTACTATAGATCAGTTCTGTTTTGCCTCACTACGCGCAGCCTTGTCTTGGCTCCTATCAGCTTTCTTCTCTTGTTATTGCAGCTAGCCTCCTGCCACCATTTCTTATGGGATAGTCTCACCACAGCAGTCAAATCAGTGCTATTGTAGTGTGAGTCAAGTCATTCTGCCTAAAACACTCCAAGGCCCCCCACTTCACATTTAAAGCAAAAGCCATTCATTGCTATAGTCTGCCAGGCCACTGCAATAAATCCTGGTGTCTCTCTCCTGTTACTCACCACCACGCTCACACAACTCCAGCCACATTGGCCTCCTCACAGCTCCTTGGCTTGTACTCACCAGGCCACATTGATTCCAGGAAATTTATCTTTGTTCCTCCTCCTGCTTTACCCCCAAAGAGCTCCCAGCCAAGCTCCCTGGTTTATTCACTCCCTCACACAAGACATCCCTTCTTAGGAAGGCTGCCCTGGACATCGTCATAAGCCCTGTCCTTCCTCAAGTCACATCTTCCTTTTCTACTTTTTTTCATAGCACTTATCACATCTGCTCAAGTTTAATTCTTTTATTGTCTTTACATTCGAATGCAAGTTTCATGAAAATAGCAATTTTTTCTGTGTGTCCATGTGTATGCCTGTACATGTATGTGGAGGACTCAGAAGAAACCCAGGTATCATGTCAAAAATGTCATCGGCTTCCTTTGGAACAGAATCTCCCATTGGCCTAGAGACCAGTAATTAGGCTAGTCTGGCTGGCCAGGAAGCCTTAGGGGACTTCCATCTATCTCCCTAGCACTGATATAGGTGTGCACCACACATAGCATCTTTTAAAAAAATATTTATTATAATTTATTCACATTTCATCCCATTGTTATCCCCTCACGCTTATCTTCCTGTTCCTGCCCTCCCTCCTTCTTCTGCCCTTTACCCTCCCTTAGACCTCTGGTGTGGGGAAGAGCTCCTCTCTGACCATCTGGCCACAGCCTATGAAGTCTCATCAGGTTAGCCTGCATCCCATTCCTCTGTGTGCCCTCAAGGCCGCCCTGCCAAGGGGCAGTGATTAAAATCTCTGGCATCAGAGTTCATGTCAGAAGCAATCCCCTGCTCCTCCCTCCTTCCCTCTCCCCGCCCCCCAATGTGAAGAATGAGCTGTTTATGAACTACATCTGAACAGGGGGTCTAGGTTCTCTGCATACATCGTCCTTGGTTTGTGCATCAGTTTGTGTAGGTCTCCCTGGGTCCAGATCCGCCAGCCTTGATGGTCTCCCTGGCAAACTCCTGACCCCTCTGGGTCCTTCCATCCCCTGCTACTCTTCCCTATGACTCTCAGAGCTCCAGCTAGAATCAGGCTTGAGTCTCAGTATCTTTCCCAATGCCCCTCTGGGTGGAGCTTTTCAGAAGACATCTATGTTGGGCTAATATCCACTTATAAGTGAGTATATACCATGCACGTCTTTCTTGGTCTGGGTTACCTCACTCAGGATGATCTTTTCTAGTTCTATCCATTTGCCTCCATATTTCAAGATTTCCTCATTTTTAATAGCTGAGTAGTATTCCACTGTGTAAATGTACCACAGTTTCTTTATCCATTCTTCAGTTGAGGGACATCTAGGTTGCTTCCAGAATCTGGCTATTATGAATAAAGCTGCTATGAACATGGTTGAGCAAATGTCCTTATTGTATGGTGGAGCAGCTTTTGGGTATATGCCCAGAAGTGGTATGACTGGGTCATGAGGTAGCATTATTCCTAATTTTCTGAGAAAATGCCAGACTGATTTCCAAAGTGGTTGTACAAGTTTGCACTCCCACCAGCAATGAAGGAGTGTTCCTCTTTCTCCACATCCTCGCCAGCATGTGCTGTCACTTTGAGTTTTTTATCTTAGCCATTTCTGATAAGTGTAAGATGGAATCTCAGAGTCATTTTGATTTGTATTTCCCTGATGACTAAGGATGCAGAGTATTTCTTTAGGTGTTTCTTGGCCATTTGATATTCCTTTGTTGAGAATTGTTTAGTTCTGTACCCCAGTTTTTAAATTGGGGTATTTGGCTTGGTGGTGTTTAATTTGTTGAGTTCTTTATACATTTTGGATATTAGCCCTTTGTTGGATGGAGGATTGGTGACGATCTTCTCCTAGTATGTAGGCTGTCATTTTGTTCTGTTAACAGCGTGCTTTGCTTTACAGAAGCTTTCAGTTTCATGAGGTCCCATTTATTAATTGTTGACCTTAGAGCCTGAACTGTTGGCATTTGGTTCAGGAAGTTGTCTCCTGTGCCAATGAGTTCAAGGCTGTTCCCCGCCTTTTCTTCTAACAGGTTTAGTGTGTCTGGTTTTATGTTGAGGTCTTTAATACATTTGGACTTTAGTTTTGTTCAGGGTGATAAATAAGCGTCTATTTACATTTTTCTACATGTAGACATCCAGTTAGACCAGCACCATTTGTTGAAGATGCTATCTTTCTCCCATTGTATGGTTTTGGCTTCTTTGTCAAAAATCAAGCATCCATAGGTGTATGAGTTTATTTCTGGGTCTCCGATTCGATTCCATTGATCAACCAGCCTATTTCTATGCCAGTACCAGGTCGTTCTTATTACTGTTGCTCTGTAGCGCAGCTTGAGACACAGGCGGCATCTTCACCTGGGCTCTGGAGGTTAAACTCCATGTCCTCATGCTTGCAGTATAAGCACTTTATCAACCGAGCTGTCTCTCCAGGCCAATAACAATAAGTACTCAGTACGCTTGTCTGCTAAGTGAGTGAGTGACTACATGAAACAAATAGATACGCGTATTATAATTGTTATGTTTCTAAAGCAATAGATATCTATATGTTGGTATTGAAGTCTGTCTTTGCTGTGGGTTAGGTCACTTCCCTGGTCTAGTTTACAGTGCTGGTGAACCACCTGTCTAGATGTCCCTCTGTCCAGCTTTTCAGCATCATGTGCTGACAACATCTTTTCCTGCAGAACCGGGGGATGTACTCAGAAAAGCCTGGCTTTCCACCAGTTGTGTGCCAATCTCACGTGAACCAATTGACAGAAGCATTAGGATTCTGTCCTTTTTTTTTGTTTTTTGTTTTTTGTTTGTTTTGTTTTTTGAGACAGGGTCTCTCTGTGTTGCCTTGGCTATCCTGGACTCACTTTGTAGACCAGGCTGTTTTTGTTGTTGTTGTTGTTGTTGTTGTTGTTGTTGTTGTTGTTATTTTTTATTCTGTTCTTTTTTGATACTCAACAATATTATCAGATGTTTGATTGGCTTTTGCCTCTTTGTTTTGTACCCAAATCTGGTTGATCAACAACTCATCATTTCTATTTTGAGTTCATCATATTCTTAAGAAACTGGCTGTTCTGTGAATCTCTGCTCTCCTGATTTGTCTCTTAGGGTCAGTGTGTGCATAAACAAGTTATGTGTTGTTCAGCACTCAACAAACATTTAGAAAACTGCATGGCTCCATGCACAGTATGACGGGTGCACATGTAGTACATGGACCAGGCTCGGTTTCTGAAGACATCAAAGTACAGAAGGGCAGACAGACTTGCAGATTGACTCCACACAATGCTGCAAGCAGTGATGGGCAAGCAGCAGGGAGGACACTGAGCAAAGGGAATGAGGAGATGGGCAGGGAGAAACATATTTTTAAGAATGACAAACTGGTCAGGTGATGGTGGTGGTGGCAGCGGCGGCAGCGGAGGTGGCACATGCCTTTAGTCACAACACTTGGGAAGTAGAGGCAAGCAAATCTCTGAGTTTGAGACCAGCCTGGTCTACATAGCAGCCAGGGCTACACAGAGAAACCATGTCTCAAAAACAAAACAAAACAAAAAAAAGACAAAATGCTTTCTGAAATTGTGGTCCAGAATCCTCAAAATGTCTGCATCTTTGCTCCCACTTCTAGAAACGGCCCATCAATTGCCTTCAACCTGAGCAATGTTCCAAAGCTCTGGTGAAAACTTATTTTTTTAAAAAAAATAATAAACTTTATCTAATGTCTCATACTCATGGCATTTGATCTATCCTGAGGAACTCTCCCCTGTGGTAGCCCCTGGCTGGGATAAAGCAGTTGTTACCTTTTTCTTCTTGACTCCTAGATGGTTGTCACCGGGACTTCAAAGGCCGCACTTGACCCTCTGCCCTGCTGAGGAAGCCAAAGTTCTGTAAAGGTGGCTGCCCTTCCTAATTGTGCAGGCTGACTTAGGTCACCCTGTCTTTCAACACGACTTAATTTGAAGCCATGTCAATCTCTATAGTTTATTCCCTGCATAACACAAGCCAGTCCTACTTTCTTCTGTGCTAGAACTGGGCTACACAGCTCTATTCTGGTCCCTTCTCCTCCCTTATGAGTTCAATTACAAAGGTCTATGCAGCAGGAGAAACCAGTGCCAGGAACTGAGCTCGACACTCGCTCTCATCTAAAGCAGTATTGGAGGCAGCCTTAAGCTTTTTGTTTAAAGAGGCTCCAGAGCAGCTTCCAGGGCTGTGAATCAAATCCGAAACTTAAGTCTGTTGGAATGCTCAGCCACAGCAGCCTCTCAGCACTGGGGGGTTACTACAATCCCTCAGACTCGTCCTCCCTGAACCAGATTCAAGTGTTTGTCCTGACCTAGAACAAAGAACATGGAAACAGTGACGCATTCTCTGCTCTGCTCTTGTCCTTGACGTGACCTGACTGTAAAGGGCTTGTCCAGTCAGGTGTAGACCAGCATCATCCAGAATGCATAATTTAGCTTTTTTCAGCTTCCATGGTCAAGTTGCCTTGATTACTCTACCAAGGGGAGGGAGGGAATGTTCTTAGGCCTATGTAGTTGCTCAGGATGGTCATCTAGTCATTTCTGCTGTTGCCTCCACTGTCCCTTCCTCTGCATCTGTGGCTTCTATGAACGCTCTCTCTGTCACCCTTCATGCTGCCAAGTTCCACCAAAAACATATATGGTTGAATCATTTTTCCCAGTTAATGTGTTCTGTTTCTGGCAGTCTTGACAAATGCTGCCTGTCAGTCTTTGTAGAGTTGCCCTGGGCTGAGACAGCCTCTGTGGATGGATTCAGAGAAGGGCAGCTGCGCTACAGAGTTCAGAGCATAGAGGCCGGATGCTAAGACTCGGCTGTGATTGCTTCTCTCAAAAGCAAAGCGTATCAATGGGAGCCCAAATCATCTAGGACACAGCTTCAAACTCTCTGGTCTCTTTGACCAGAGAAACAACATCCCTGAGAAACGTCATGCAGAGAACAAGAGTTATGGACAGGTGTGAGGTAAGCAAAGCTCCTCTCTTTTCAGGATCTCTTCTTACATCCTGGTTTTAAAATACTCGACTTGAAGTATGCTTTGAAGGACTTAAAAGTGCTCCACCTAAGTGTGACATCAAACCGCAACTTGGCATAAATGTCTCTTCCTTTCCCATGAGATACACAATCACTTATGCCAAGCTTGCCAGTGAGGTAGCTCCTCCTAAGGTGAGCCACAGAAGGCCACTCCTTAGACAAACCACCACAGCATAGTGTTTGTCAAAAGCTTTACCTGTAGGAATCTCTGACCGCCATTTCCTCATCCTGATTCATTCTTCATAACATTTGTCGACATCACATTACACACTGAATTAAGATAAATCTCCCCTTCTCAAATACAATCCCCATGAACACAAGGATTTATGGTTTTACTGTCCTGTCACCCGTGTCTGAGACAGTACTTCACAATGAGTATAATTCTTTAGAAGAGATAAACCTAGTCCCCTGAGCCTTATGACACATGCACTACAAAGTGTCCCTCAACATGAGTGCAACATGAGTAAAGTAAACTGCCCAGTAAACAGAACAAGTCAGAGGTGATAGATAAGCTCACTGAGGAATGAGAGACAAATGGCGGCTTTGCCTCCCTGCCCGTCTACAAGCCATAAAGCAGCACCTCACTAAAATTCAGTGTTCTGCGCCTGTGACCCAGCCACCTGAATGTGGAGCATCAGTCTCAACCTTGCGGGGCTGGGAGGATGTTGTTTGCAAGAAACCCATGCAGCTCACTCCACTGGAACAAAGTCCTTTGTCTTTGACCTAGAAGTCTCAAGTTTTCTGCCAATATCCATGACACAGTAACAGACCAGCTTATTAACTGGCAAGCAGGGTGCAGCTCCAGAGCCTGACACAGCTGATAGTTTTAGAAAAAGTTACCCAGGTTACAAAATAGAACAAAACGCAAATGGTGACAAAAAAAATCACTGTGACAATCAATTCACTAGGTGTTCATGGAATGCAAGTGACATAGATGATTGTCAATTAGTTGAAAACTTGCTTACTATGAAATAAAACCTTATGCAACACAGCAATTTCAATGAAGGGAGAAGTTCTTTCTTTCTTTCTTTCTTTTTTTTTGGTTTGTCGAGACAGGGTTTCTCTGTGTAGCCTTGGCTGTCTGGACTCACTTTGTAGACCAGGCTGGCCTAGAACTCACAGCGATCTGCCTGCCTCTGCCTCTCAAGTGCTGGGATTAGAGGTGTGTGCCACCACACCCAGCTACAGAAGCCCTTTCTAGTGCTGTGTGTGCATAGCCATGGCTTTTCTACCACTTGCACTCATCTAAATAAAGGAAACAGTGAAAACACAGGAGAGCAACTAGAGAAAACCGGAGGACTGATGTGCACAGATCAAATCAAAGATGTCAAGACTCAGAGTCAGGTCAAGAATTTATGAGTAACCTGGCAGAGCAGCTTCCTAGCATGTGGGGTCCCAGGTTCAACTGCCAGCATTAAATGAGGTGGCGCCTAACTGTGAATAACAAATTCACCAAACAGGAAAGCAGAAACAATGCCAACTAGCCACGTCTTGAGTGTGTTTTCCTGAGGACTTTTATGTAGCCGTGCACTGAATAGTTACTGAGGGTGTAACTGTGTCCTGCACACTAGGCTGCACTTTTGAGTTCATGTACTTCAAGTTCTAATCTAGATAAGAAACAGTGGAGGAAAACAAAAACAAAAAACAGTGGAGTCTGGATTTCAATGGGAGATAAAGGAAGGCCTTGTTGAGAAACTACTCTTTTTGAAGAAATATTTGACAGAGGAAAGGGAATGAGACATCCAGGTAAAGAGAGATCTAGGCCCCCAAACTGTGACTATGAGTGCGGTGAACCAGCAGAGAGTAGTGTCAGCTGAATGAAGCAAACCAGTGGACTTGGAGGTGAGGTTGATACACAAGGAGGCAGAGGGGCTCTTAAAAGGGCCACACAGGCTCCCATGGGCCCACCACAAGGACTTAGGCTTATATCCCATGGGTTTTATCTGAAGAACTTTAACCAGACATCTTAACCAGTCAAATGAAACATTGTTGGTGAGTCAGGAGTTCTAAAACTGGGAATTGGATGAGCCTATCAATGTCTACGAGCCTGAGGTACACTTCTCCTGCCCTGAAATCATCTTGCCAAGCAAGTCCTCTGGCTACCTATCCTGCAAGGGTGGGAACCGTGGCTTGAGAGATTTTTTTTCCTCACAGTCCAAGAAGATCCACCCCGTCTATGCCCAGTTCACCTGTGAACCATCTGCCATCGGAGTGAACACATCTCGTGAGCTCACACCCTCCCAAGCATCTCATTAGAGTCTTGGCCTGTCAGCTAAAGTGGTGATTATCTCAGCTGCAGGCTTCTTGTTATTTAACAAAAAGCTTCTCGTTTTCAAGGTCATAGGAACTTCATGGCTGAAGACATGAACTACCTCTGTGAACATATTGTTTTATTTGTGTCTCAATTTATTGAAAGTAATAGAGATGCTACATTATGGAAAGGGAGCCAAGTATGTAAATGTAATCTTCTATACACAATTTAGGTAGAATCGAGGAAACATGCTTTCAGAAAAAGATTGTATGAAAACATTTTTTTAAATTTCAATGAAATAAAGGCCATATTAAATATAACTTTTACTGGACAGACAGTGGTGGTACTCAGCTAGATCCAGAACAGCCAGGGCTACCCAGAAAGACCCTGTCTCGAAAAACCAAAGCAAACAGACAGATAGATATAGATATAGATATAGATATAGATATAGATATAGATATAGATATAGATATAGATATAGATATAGATATAGATATAGATATAGATATAGATATATCAGTACTAACGTCATCAATGCACGCCTTTAATCGCAGTACTTGGGAGGCAGAGCCAAGCAGATCTCTGTGCATTCAAGGCCATCCTGGTCTACACAGAAAGTTCCAGGCCAGACAGAGAACATAAAGAGACCCAATCTTTAAGATAGATGGATAGATAGATAGACACACAGACAGACAGACAGACAGATAGATAGATAGAATTGACTGAAAGATGCCTAGTCCTGTGAGGCCAAGTGAAGGCTACCACCATTGTGGTGAAAAGCAAGGACTCTGGATTCAGACTGTGGCTGGCCACCACAAAGCGTGTCCAAGCCTCATTCCCTCATCTGTGACATGGCTAAGAGCCCTGCAGAATGGTCCTTGGAGATTGATGTGAAGTGACCCATGAGAAGTGCCTGGAGCAATGTCTAGTGCATAATATGCTCTCAATAAACTTCAGCTATTCAGTTACCTTCCTTGGAGATTGCACTGGGTAGGTGTATGTCAACTTTATGTCAGCACAGAGGAGTAACCCTCAATTGAGAAAATTCCACCTTAAGACTGGGCTGTAGACAAGCTAATAGGGCATTTTCTTAAATTAGTGATTGATGGGGGAGGGCCCCGCCCCACCCATTGTGAGTGGTGTCATCCCAAGACTGGTAATGCTAGGTTCTATAAGAAAGCAAGCTGAAGCCAGGTGGTGGTGCAAACCTGTAATCCCAGCACTCAAGGAGGCAGAGGCAGGCAAATCTCTATGAGTTAAAGGCCAGCCTGGTCTACAAATTGAGTCAAGGCTACAGAGAAACCTTGTCTTGGAGGGGAGAGGGAGAGAAAGAAAGAAAGAAAGAAAGAAAGAAAGAAAGAAAGAAAGAAAGA
>OU015753.1:82844275-82855744 GCA_907169655.1 Acomys percivali
AAGAAAGAAAGAAAGAAAGAAAGAAAGAAAGAAAGAAAGAAAGAAAGCTGAGCAAGGCATAAAGAGTAAGGCAGTAAGCAGCACCCTCCTTGGCCTCTGCATCAGCTCCTACCTCCAGGTTCCTGTCCTGTCTGAGTTCCTGTCCTGACTTCCTGTGATGATGGACTATGATGTGGACCTGTAAACTAAATAACCCCTTTGCATCCCAAATTTCTTTGATCATGGTGTTCCACCACAGCAAAAGTAACTTTAAGACAGAGATCACAGCGCTTCAGCAAAGAAAGCCTTGGAAAGACAGTGCAGGCATCTGATGTGCTAAAAGTCCCACCATACCGAGGAAGACTGGTGACTGCTCTCCGCTCACCCCTGTGGTTCAGAAACCCTGATTAACATACTCCAAGGAAGAACTCCAACACGAATTTGAATGAGGAGACCAATCAGCTCTCTTGAGGATTTTCACTTATTAAAGTTTTACTTTAGTAACAACTGAGTATGTGGTATTTTTCTCAGAGGATGCGGAAGTGAGAGAAGAAAGAAAGTGCCATCCTGCCTGTACAGATTCAGTCTTTGCTGACACCATAAACCCTTCATCTCAAAATACTAACCAGGTGCAGGGCTCAGCTATGGACCTGAAGGCACCGGGTCCAGCCATGACGCAAGTGTGGAGACTACCAACCTGCACAGGTTATTTTCAACCTCTGGACACCCCATGCTTTCACCTTGAGGGGAGCCTTGAGTATTTGACTTGGCTTTCATTTGATGTTGAAACACTGTGAAGTGGTGCTGGAAGCCCCAGTGCAGCTCTTGGGGCACATAGTAGAAATCCTAAACAGAAAAAAAAAAAATAGCCCACACCTTAGAACTGGACATGGCTATCTGTGAAGAATGACAAGCAATACTGGAGAGCCACAGGGAACATTGAGAAAAGCAGAGAAATCGAAGTTTGAGGATTGCTAAATCTCTGCCTGGAAGTATTATGTAATGTGGAGAGGGTTATTAGCATCCATTTAAGATAAAATCTGTATTTTAACTCTACATGTAATTTTACAATGTATTGGATTTCCACAGCTCCTGAATCCTGTTTATGGCCACTATAGCCTTAATAAGATGTATTTTCCAGTTCCTACGTTCTACAGATCAGAAAAAATGAGCCCCTTCTCCTGGGACACCTTAGAATGCAAGGGCCACTAAATCAGATTGACAATTAGCACTGGGACATACCTCCATCACTGTCGGTTTTGTTCACCACGGGGAGACGTTTCTGCTAATGGTGTCACTGAACTCCCCACACACAAAATCAATCATTTGACGTGGGCCTGAGAACATAATTACATCAGTATAAACCCAATGACGGATCATGCCTAGGTCAAAGTCTAATGTGAACAATAAGCAATCAGTAACCTAGCCTCTTCTAACTAACAAGCCGTTGATGCGCCCATAGCACTCAAGTCCTATTCGGATAACAAGAGCCCCATCTGCTGGTCGAATGGGACGGAGCCTCAGCCTGCAGACTGATGGAAAAAGAGGAGTAGGAAAGAGTAAAAGGACTATCAAAGGTAAGTGGGACATTACAGACTGTCCAAGGCAACACACTGAATTTACAAGTGAACAAATCTATTACAGTACTCACATATTCCCAGCCCCCAAAATGTAGAAAGTCAATTTATCAAGAGGCAGACAATACCAGATCTGATATACATATAATAAATTTATATATACATATATATAATACAGTGGATATATACCAAATATATTTTATATAGCAAATATATGATATATTTTTATATATGTCGCATATATAAATTTATTGTTTATGTGAAATCTGATATGTATAAGATTATTATATGTATTTATATATATCATATTTATCATATAAAATAAATCTAATATACACACTATATACTAAATTTCTTTTAAATTTATGTGTCTTTTAAATTGAAATTTCTCTTAAAGGTGTCCAGCAGTGACACCTTTTACTAATCAAAAGTTACATACTGGCCTGGTATCATAGTCCTAATCTTGAAAACATTGGCAGATAATGACTTTGAAATTTTGTAAGATGAAAGAAAGTATCTGCTTACTATAGGTTTTTTTTTTTTCTGGGTTTAAAATTGCAATCTCCTTAAAGCAAATGGTGGTGTGAAGTTTGGACAAGGAGGGACAGGAAGGATCCAGCGGTGTCTTCACCATGGCTAATGGTTGCACCTCTGGCTTCACATGCTCCTTTTTCACATTTTGCGTAACACTTCACCACGCAGAGGGGAAGAGAGCCTACTGAAAGCATCAAGCCAGGCAACAGGAGGAATCCTGCAACTGGAGACAAAAGGGAAGGATGCTGTGGCTGTTCTCAATGTTGTGAACCAATGTACACCGGGATGGTAAGAGGAACTGAGGCAAATATAGCCAAGTTCTTTATAAGCTGGAAAAGACTAAGGAAGTAGGATTTGTGAGCCATCCTGAGCTACATACAGAAGTAGTGGCACCAGAGTTCATGTCTGGTGGCCCCTATTTGGCCACTTCCCCTTGGTGGGGAGGCCTGGTGGTGGCACTCTGAGGAAGGGTAAGCAGGTCACCAGGATGAGACCTGATAGGCTGTGATCATATGGTGGGGGAGGAGGTCCCCTCCTGTCACAGACCTAGGGGAGGGGAATAGGGTAAAAGAGGCAGGGAGGGGGGAACGAGAAGATACAAGTGAGGGGATAACGATTGAGGTGTAATCTTGAACCATCTCTCTCCTCAAGTGCTATCAAATTCAACTACAGGAAAATCGAGCTTCATGCTTTCTGCCAGAGGATCTCCTCTACTGGGCCCGTGGGCTCATTCTGAGCTGGTTTCTACGCTAGCAAAGGAAGGCGACATGAGCCAAACAGTCACCCTTACACTAGGGCCCCTGTGTAAGGGGCCTCTACGGTCATTTTCCTCAGCCTTCAGGCCTTGAGTTCCCTCAAGGTCTTTCCATGTCCCTGTTGGTCTTCTGGATCCCCTCCCATTGGCTTTTCATCTCTGTCTCAAGATCCTGCCACTTTACAGTCACCGCTTGGTCCCAAAGTCAAAGCAGTTTCCATCTCATCATAAGAGCCACCCCAAAACCTAGCATCGCCAGAAAACAAGTATAGCCCTCGCTTGCAAATGCTATAAGCCCTCTTGGCTCTACTATGCAGTCCTCCCTTGAGTCTTCTCACACAGCTACAGTCGGAAGGCAGCTGGGTCTGGGCACCCGGGGACCAGCAGCTGATACTGAGGTAAGCTCCAAGTTCAGAGGGTGTTGACAGGAGTGGCTACAAATGGCTTCTCATGTGGCTTGGGGTTCTTATGATCTTGAAGCTGAGTTCTTAGAGGCCACATCCCAAGAGGCAGGAAGCAGAAGCTGCCAGGCCCGCTAAACTACCCAGGATTGGCACGGTGACATTTCTGCCATCTTCTGATCAAAACAGACACAGGGTGAGCACGTGTCACTAGCTAGAGCAATGAGGCCCATGTCTTGATGAGGAGCCAGGACAGGACAGTTGCTCTGTAGAAAACATGTGGTTAAGAGCTATTGCTACAGTCTTCTTTGGAAATGATAGTTATCCCACTGAAAATAAAGCAGCGAATTATAGCTTCTGCAGTGCACATATGCGGTCATACCTTGAGTGCTGTTTAGACTGGCAACCCCAACCTCCTGCTCAGACTATGGTCTGAGTTGGACCAGTGGCCAACACAAAGCACTTACTGGCATTTGTAACGGTTCATCCTTGATAGAGGGCTCTGAAGATAGACTATAAAGAGAGCCGTCATCCTTTACACCAGGCTGCTCCTCGGCCTTCAGCCAAATGGCATCACACTGCTTAGAAGCTCCTTCCACCCTGCAAAAATCTCAAAAACACTGTTATAAGAGCAGGCATTCCACAGTCAGTCACGCTTATCACACGTGTCTGCGTGTGCACACTTCCATCACCTCCATCCCCAGAGGAGAACATACAATCATATTAAACAGGATAGCAATGAGGAAGAACCTAACTCCCAGGAAGTTCAGAAACCCGTATTTAAGGAGCATCTAAGGCAGTGGTTCTTAGCCTTCCCAGTGCTGCGACCCTTTAATATACAGTTCCTCACGTTGTGGGGACCCCAAACTATACAACTATTTTTCTTGCCACTTCATAACTGTAATTTTAATACTGTTATGACTTGTAATATAAACAGCTGATGTGCAAGATATCTGATAGGAAACCCCTGTGAAAGCGGTCATAAACCACAGGTTGAGAACCCCTGGTCTGATGCAATCAGGAAGCTGCGCGCTGCTTGACCTAATTCTTAGAGCACCTGACGAAGTAGGCACCGCTACCTTTGGTTTCCTAAGAGAAAATGAGGTTTGGATAATCTAAGCATTTTGCTAAAGGTGGAACAGCGGGTCGTTGGAAGAGGTGAAATACAGGCCCACCTGCTAAGAACTCATATTGTAATGAAGAGTCTAAGTACCCAAGATAAGTAAGTAGCTTTTGGCAAGTGTTTTGATACTCCGAACTTTGGGTCTGGAGAGCTGGCTCAGTGGCTAAGAGCACTGGCTGCTCTTCCCTAGGACCTGAGTTTGAGTCTCAGCACCCACATGGCAGCTCACAGCTGTCTATAACTCAGTTCCAGGGGACCTGACACCCTCACACAGACATACATGTGGGCCAGACACCAAATGTATATAAAAAATTATTTATAAAAACCCTCTGAACTGTAAGTTCAATTCTGTGGAGCTCCTCTGAGCAGGCTTTGTCTCAGCAGTAGGGAACCTCAGCCTGCACGTTCTCTGGGCTGAACCTCCACCTGGGCAGGAGCTCACTGCATAGACGTTTTTGACTCAATAAATGTATAGTTCTTGTTTCTGTGTGTGGACTGGACTTCTGCCCTAGGAAGGTTACAGCATGTAACAGAAACACCACTGTGCTGGTTAGAGCAGCTCCATTCCAATTCAAACAAACTCTTCCAGCTTTGCCCTTTGGTCGTGAGCAGTTAATTAACACCTGAGTTACTTTACATTTTCTAACTCAAACAGTGATCACAGCACAGTCTTCTTTCCCTCATTTCTTGTTTTGTTGGGGTTTTTTTTTTTTTTCTAATTTTTTATTGTCTTGGGGGGGTCTGTTGTTTTAAGACAGGGTCTTGCTATGTAGCCCAGGCTGGTCTTGAACTTGCTTTGGTCCTTCTGCCTCCATGTCATGAGAGCTTAGATGGCAAGCACATGCCACACCTGGCTCTCGCTTATCATCCCACAAACAGGATTATCTCCTTTATAAATCTGAAATAGTTCATTTCAATTGTCAATGTGATGAGATCTCAAGTCACCTGGCTGCGTCTAGGCCCGATTATCTTGATTAGGTAACTGAGGTCAGAAGAGCTGCCTCTGGTGGGGCGAGTCCTGGACTACATAAAAATGGGAAAGCTGGGGAGAGCTGGCTCCGTGGCCACAGCAGCAGGTGCTCACTGCTCTCCACTGTTACTGTGATGTGACCCACTCCTTCAAGTTTCCATTGGCCTGACTTCCCCACTACAGTGGACCGCTGAACTGTGAACCGAAATAAGTTCTTCCCTTAAATGCTTTCATCGGAGAATCTTACCAATCAACAGATAAGAGACTACAAATCATTCATAAACGTACCTGTATCCCTCAGCTCTCCCTTGAAGGACTCACTATAGAGTGTGGCAAGATGGCAGCACCAGTTGTGAGCTTTGTCAGGTTTACCCCAACTTCCCAGTCAAGTTATGCTAACCTTGGCGGACCAATGTCTAGTCACTTCCACCGGCCACACTGCCCTGACAGGTAAGCTTTGCTCTGGAGCTGAGACGTGACAGCTCATGGTGGCTTGCATCATGTGCCTGCTGATCCTGCCTAATTCCACTCCCTTTCTTTTCCTTTCAAATGAGTTACATTCCATAAGAGCACTTTATACTTCCAGCATCCTCTCCCAGGAGAACAATGTGAAAAATCAAAGATGAGTTTGTATCCAGTCTAGTGGGCAAGCTTATTCTACACTTACCTACCTAGTAAATAATGCTTAGTTGTTTTCCTACACATTGTAATTTTGGTACATACCCCCTAAAACCTAGTATGGGTAATTTTTTCTTCACATAAACATTGTACTTTTTAAGCAACAAAATATTTTATGTAATTGATTATAAAAGCCTCAAAATATTGATTTACTTAATATTAAATCAATTAAATATTTCACTGTACTGGGTAAAGAAATGATTACCCAAAAATGCTTAATTTTTGAAATAAAAACAGTCAGTTACAGTGGTATGGGCCTGTAATCTCCAGCACTTGGGAGGCAGAGGTGAGCAGATGGCTGTGAGTTTGAAGCCAGCCCAGTCTACAAAGTGAGTCCAGGATAGCCAAGGCTACACTGAGAAACCCTGTCTCAAAGACCAAAAAAAGGAAAAATTAAAAAAAAAAAGACACAGACCATTAGTGTAGCACCACCTAGTGGTACATACTGTGAACTGCTAGTACTCCATCAATAGAGGAAAAAGGACCTTACTGTTATTGCTGATGCTTTTTTCCCTAAAAAAAAAGTAAAATATGAATGAAATCCAAGTCAGTAATGCAATGCTACAACATCCCACAGTCATCTTCAAGTCTCAAATTATCCCATTTTAGAAAGAGCCCAGCTGTTGCTTTTGTCCACCTAAGGTTTTAAAAGATGCTCCAATAGTCAAACAGAAACTGTATTTGCACTGAATCAGACCTTGAACTCTGATTGGTATCTATGGGTCATCTTTCCTTTTCAGAGCTTAAAGCACAGCCATCCCTTTCCTCTGTGCGCATCACTGGTACACACTGCTCATTTTGCTGTTGTACCCGGGCACCTGACAGATTATAAACATTTTGATCTGACGACTGAATGCCAGCTCTGGAGGGCAGAGCCTTTGTTCATGTTACTCATCCTGTGCTCAAAGCTTTCTAAATAAATGAATGAACCTTTATTAATGAGCTGCTAACAATCACCCTTGGAACTGGAAGGCATGGGAGACTCAACTGAGGGAGGAATCTTACTGTAAACATGTTACGGTTAATAAATTGAGCTATGAGAGAAGTGAAGGCCATGCATGCATGGCCTGTCAGAGAATTTAAGGCCTAGCCAGAAAACCAAATGAGACGGCAACTGTCACATACCAGTCACAGCTCCAATCGGAGCATGCACTGTGCTTGCATCATCTACAGGAGTGTTTCCTCAGGAAGGCCCCTAATGCTCGTGAGGAGACACAGTCAAGGAATGTCAAAATGACCGCTCAATGGCATGGTTAAGGTTTGGATTGTAAGTAAGAGAAAACATCCAGAGGCATCTGGAGGAGTCCAGAGCAGAGAAGAAAGTGACTGGACATGGCGAGAGCTGGGGAAGCAGGGCAGTGGGAACAGTGGAGACAGTAAAAGAGAACGGAGAAGTGAGAGGAGGATGAGAGGGGAGCAGGAGAGCAGGGTGGGAGCTTTGAAACGCGTAACAGGTGCTGGTGAATAGGGACTGCGGGGCTCTGGAGGCCAGCGTGGGCTTTGATAAACAGCACCAGGTGTATGTCAGTGGCGCCGTCTGTCCCTCCTGCCAGACCTAATGGAAATGTCTCCTTTTGGCAGATGGAAACAGTTTCAACAATCCTGGTGACTGCTGGCTTTTATATAACTGCTAGAAACCCTCTGTTAGTCCAGGCTGAGCTGGGCCTACACTCAATTTTGGACAAGTCAGTGGGCTTGCCCATCTGGCAGAGAGAAGGATATTTCTGGAGATGCTCTTTGGAGATCTTGGGTGTGCCTACTAAGGAACACCATAAGACAGGTCTTACTGACCTTATAGGTCAAAAAGTTAATTCAGTTAAGCTGGTTTTGGAGGCACCCACCTTTGATTCCAACACTCAGGAAGCAGAGGGAGATGGAACTCTTGAGAGTTCAAAGCCAGCCTGTCTACACAGCAAAGTCCATACTTACTTCATATTAGATCCTATCTCAAAATCAAAACAAAACCCACATACTATAAAATGTTAATTAGAAAAATCATTTATTTCTGCTCCTTTCATACATCGTGTTGCCCAGGAAACAATCTCCCATATGCGTCTGAAATGACAGAGCACCACACACACTGTGTAAAGGCCAAGCACCACTGCAGGAACTGACAATCGTCCAAATATCAGCTCTCATAATAGACTTTTCCATTTCCATCACTTCTAAAAGTCAAAAATATGTCCAAAAAATGATGAGGGGTTGTAAAAAATAATCATTTTATTCAATACGAAAGTTTTAGAAGTGGAGTATACTTTAAAAAATAAAAAACTAAGAAGAAAATGCCACTTAACATAGCTGGTACATTGGAATAGGTCATCAGGAAAAATACTGTAATGAACTTGTCTGATACCATGAATTCCAGTCCTAGCTTTAATATGCTTGCTAAGGGGTCACTCAATGCTGCTTTTACGCTGCTCTTCATTCTTTTCCACACTGCACAAGGGAGTGGGTCAGCCCTCAAAGCTTTATTAATGGGAGCAGATCCAGGATCCAATGTTTTCTTCTCAGGAGACGCTAGCCCATCAGGTAGCCCCTGCAGAAACACAATTCATAAACACAAAACATGAATAAGAAGCAACAGTGCAAAGGTACTACTTACTATTCATCAAGTGACAATCCCAAAATGTCATTGCTAGTCCTCACCGTCACTCTTGGTTCATGCCAATAAATAACAAGGTTTCCTGTTACACTTCCCTCTCAAAGTAAAACATCACTAAGCAACATGCAAACTAATATACAACTAGACACTAAGAGGCAGAGAAATGAAAAGGCTACATAAAACTAATCAATCTTTGGACTCTCAAAATTATAACAAAACCCAAACTTTTTCATGGAAACTGGCTTGGATTCCCAAGTTCCTCATCAATCCTAGAGGGGTGCTGGGCTAGCCGGGAGTACCATGCCTACTGCTGAGCCTGAGGCCCCAAACTGCAAGGTGCTTGACCCTGCAGGAAGTGTCCAGAAAGCAGTTCTAGACTTCAGCTGTGCCCACGGATGACACCAAAGTTCAAGCTGCTCAGGTAAGAGTTCCTTTCCTTTCACTGAAGGTGTAGCCAGGCCCCGAAGCCCTTTAAGGAACTGACTGTGGTCCTCAGGTCCCAGGCCTGCCCTCCTACAATGAGCTCCTGCAGTCTATACCAAGAAGGGATGTGCAGGATCAGAACAACTCTGAGAACTGCTGTACTAGTAACCACACCACCAAGTACTCACTGAGGCCTCCAGAGTATAGCCCTTGGTGACACTTACTCTTACCACTCACTGAGCTAGCCTGGGCAAACCCAGTTTCCTCAATTATAAAGTGGATTCTCTCAGACTGTTTTAATTTAATTTATTTATTTTTGGTTTTTAGAGACACGGTTTCTCTGTGTATCTTTGGCTGTCCTGGCCTCACTTTGTAGACCAGGCTGGCCTCGAACTCACAGTGATCTACCTGCCTCTGCCTCCCGGAGTGCTGGGATTACAGGCGTGTGCCACCACCGCCCGCTCAGAATGTTTTAATACAGCACGTTTTTCCCCATTAATAGGTAGGACTTAGATTTCACCAAGGCTTACTAAGTGGCACAGAACCAACACTTAAGGGTATGATTTTCTTCCTTTCCAGCTTCTACACTCTTGATAACTCAAGATCAGTGCACAGCTGATGCAAGCTACCCCCCACTTCACTCTTTCCTCCTGTAGTATCTGAGAACTTTGTTCTTACTCAAGCTGCCCTCCTCACATATGCTCAGACTGAATACCTAAAAAGCAGCCCTGAGTATGTACACACACTGACTTAGAAGACCTCACAGAAATTCACTATCATAAGATCTGATGCATTCAAACAAAAACAAAACAGGAAAGTAATTTTCACAGCACAAAAAAGGTTCCAGATGATTTTCAGCAAGTGTCACATCAGCACCACACAGTAGAGGGGCTCGTTAGAGACAGGTTCCTGTCATCTGCAGTGTGATGTGAATATGTACTTCAAAGCTCCATCTGGTGACGAACATTATTCCTTCCCGAAAGTAGTGTCTGAGCCACGCTTGGCAACTATAAACCTTAAGAAACACTGGGCGAGGAGGGAGCAGTTGGACTGCAGATGTCTCTGCAGTTAAGAGCACTGACTGCTCTTGTAGAGGACCAGGATTCAACCCCCAGCACCTCCACGTTGGCTACAACTGCCACAGAACTCCAGTTTCTGGGGATCCAATGCCCTCTTCTGGCCTCCACAGGCATCAGGCACACATCTGGTGCACAGATACATATAAAAGGAAAACATCCATAAACATAAAATAAGGTAATACATTTATACTTTTTTTTAAAAAGAGGGTCATTAGTAGGGAATTAAAGTAAATATCTTAGAATGCATTTACATGGCCACTGTTAGAATCATCTGGCCTTTTCTTATAGACCAGACAATTTCATAATCCTTAGTTATTATATTCAGGCTAAAGAGAATTCTACAGATAAATATAAACAAAGTAAATTAAGAATTCAAAAAACAACTGGGGCCAGCAAAATAGTCCAGTAGGTAAGACTGTTTGCTGCCCAGTCTGATCGCCTGAGTCCAATCCCAGGGACCAACATGTTAGAAGGCAGAATCTATTCCATAAACTATCTTCTAACCCATACATGTGCCATGGCACATGATACACACACACACACACACACACACACACACACACACACACACACAAATAAATTTCATAAAAAAACTAGCACTGGAGAGATGGCTCAGCAGTTAAAAAAACCAACCAACCAACCTAGAGAAACAGTGAAGTATTGTTTTTTTCTTCCGGCAGCCACTGTCCTGACAATCACTAAGTACCTTCTCTGTATTAAGGCCAACACTGTGCTTGGCTGGCACTCTCAGAAGTGTCTCAAGAGTACAATCTGATGACATAATACGTGCAGTAGTCTCTGTGTACATGCACGCCATGGTCAGAGGACACTAAGGGGTGAGCTACCTCCTTCTACCAAGAGAATGGAGGCTGGAACTCAGCTCCCTGCTCACAGAGGGAGCCTTTGCCTGCTGAGCCGTCCTGCCAGCCTCATTCTCATGTCTAGCTGAGACCGTACAGGGTGGGTAACTGGTCCAAAGCACTAGGCCGGAAGAGAACAGAAGCAGAAGCAGCGATAAACAGTCTCCTCTCGCCTACTTCTCCAGGGTCCTAGAAACAACTCAACTTCTCTTTTAGAAGCAGTAATGGTTTATTTATCGCTTTTTGACACTGGTCAAACTGCAACTTGAAATAGAACTTTTAGGACTGTTCCCAACAACAGTACTTGGTGGCTCATAAAATGCGGTCTCCCTTAATCTGCCCGACTCTGGAGTACACTAACTCTACTAGGTAGATGTGGAACCCGGGACAAGTTCATAGAACTGATCAAAGTGCGAGGGCGACTGGAGGCTAGCTCTCAGCCGCTTCGCTTCCTCTACTGCACGCTGTCCTCAGCAGCTATGCGAATGT
>OU015753.1:82855754-82868128 GCA_907169655.1 Acomys percivali
CTCAGCAGCTATGCGAATGTCTTCTGTCACTGCAGTCTCTCTCATGTGCAAAGACTGAGCATTGGACTCAAGAGTCTACTCACTACTATGGCCCACCTGCCACTCTTTACAGCCTTAGTCTTTGGAACAGAGCTCCAATTGTGGAAGCAAATGGACCCTCAACTCCCCATAAGGCTCTCTGTAGTCCAGGACTAAACTGGAAGGCAATCTGAGTGGCCTGTATGAGGGAGAGTGGGGAATATGGCTAATAAGTGCAGAAGCGCAACTGGATAACTCCTAATATTCCTCAGCATGTGTGTCTACGTGTGTATGTCACTGTACTCTGTAAATATGTACAATTACTATGTCTCAATTAAAATAAAACTTTTATTAAAAGGGGTTATCTATTTCCTCAAATTACAGAATCACCAGCCAAACTAATAGAGAGAGGAAAACAGTGTAAAATTAAAATAGGCACACACTGGTAACCAAGAGAGGTGATAGATACACTGAAGCCATAAAGGAAAAACTAAATAGAACAAATAGAAATGACCCTAAGGCACAAAGGTAAAATTATACTCTGTGCTCATACCATCCTGCTAATAACAGGTGTAAACAGGTCATGGAGCAGATGCCAGCATCTGGGTAACTCAGAAGCCTAAGGCAGGAGGCCACGCACGCTCATGAGCTTATACCCAACATGGTTAACACAGAGAGATTATAGCTCAGAAATGAAAAAAATATGTATTTTCTGAGTGTAAATGTTTAAGGTAACAATAAATGTTAAGCACTTTAGAAGGGATTTTGAGGGGCTATGTTGTTTTTTGAAACAGGGTCCCAAGTACCCCAGGAGGTGCTCAAACTTGCTGTAGCTAAGGCTGGTCTTGAACTCCTGGTCCCTCCAATTCTCAAGTGCTGGGATCACAGGTGTGCACCAACACACCACAGCTAGAAAGATAAATGTGTCACCCCCATGGGAAGCACCTGTCTCTCCCACACTGGCAGACTCCCCCAGGTTATGGGGATTATTTCTAACAGGGCAAAGAGAAGAACAAGGTGCTGGAGTGCCCCAGTGTTCACACAAGGGTGGCCGCCACTGCTCCCTCCGACAAGAGTCACAGAGCGAAGCCTGCAGGGACTACAGAGCTACACACGCTGACTACAGCCCTTGTGAGACCTTCCCACTGGGCCAGGTCTGAGTTGGCGTACAGCTCTAGGGTCAGCGTCCTCACTAACAGGCACATTCAGGCAATGCACAGATTACGCCACAGGATAAGTCAAATGTAAAAATTAGTATGGCTGAAACATGATGCTGTGAGGGTCTGGATGACAAATGTCCCCCACAGTCTTGTGCGTTGAACACGTTGGTTCTCAAAAGATGGCACTGTTTGGGACCCCTGGCCTGGCTGGAAGAAGTATTCGCTGAGGGTAGCTGTGAGATTTTAGAGCCTGTGCCATTTCCAGGTCATTCTATTTCTGTGCCTGTGGTTCAAGAGCTGCCTGAGCCCTCAGCTTCTCACTACTCCAGCCACCATGCTCCGCCGTCATGGACTCCAAATCCTCTGGAACCCGAAGCTACCTTGGTCATGGTGTTTTATCACAGCAACAGCACAGGAACTAATACACATGGTTAATATAGTTCTTTTAAAAATGAATGAAATTACTATCACCTTCAAATTAAACTGGAATTACTTGTTTCTTTAACAAACATTTTTAAATTTCAAATTAACAACCTCAGTTGGAATTATACTTTTACAAAACTAGTTTACCTTTCTTGTAAAAAAAAAAAAAAAAAAAAAAAAAGCACTTTACATTTTCTGGGTTACAATACCAGTTTATTGTTTTTGTGGGACTCTTCAGTGTGTGTATGGGTGAATTTGATTTTTGTGCCTCTCTTGGGCTCTTTTCCTTCTGTTGGTTTGTTCTGTATAACTTCAGTGTGATTTCTTTTTATCTTATTTTACTTCATTTTATTTTAATAGTATCTCTTAGAAACCTGTTCGTTTTTAATGAGAGACAGAAGGGGGTGCGGGGGGTCTGTATAGGAGGAAAGGTGGGGAGGAACCAGAAGAAACAGAGAGGAAAAATGTATTAAGCTTTATTATCTAAGAAAAGAAACTATTTTCAATAGAAAGAAAAAAATCTTTAAATAATATTATATTTAAAAATGCAATCCAAGCCAGGTGATAGTAGCACACACTTATGATCCCAGCACTCAGGAGGTAGAGGCAGGCCAATCTCTGAGCTGGAGGCCAGCCTGGTCTACAGAGGGTTTTCCAGAACAGCAGGGGCTACATACAAAAGCTGTGTCTCAAAAAAATGATAACAAAATAAAACAAAACCACGGTCTTTTCTCCTATCTTATGGGATAATACCTCTTTCCTGTCTAAGGCTTAACAAGTTTTCTTCATGCAGCCTGAAATCCACATGCAAAGTTCCTGGAATGACAAGTGTGTGTGTGTGTGTGTGTGTGTGTGTGTGTGTGTGTGATGACTGGTGGTCTTGGGTTCTTGAGAGACTAGACAATAAGCAGACCCCAAGGCCTCTGCATCAGCTCCTGCCTCCAGGTTCCCACATGGTTTGAGTGTCCCTCAAGAGAACTGTGATATATAACTAAATAAACCCTTCCCTCCTCAAGTTGCCCTTGGTCATGTTTCATCACAACCATATGAACTCTAAGACTCTAAGAACTCTAAGCCTAACATGAAAAACGACCCTGAGTGGATCTCTAGCCCTGCAAATGTTTAATCTCAAACCAAACCAATCCCATCGTTTATGTGTTATATATCACGTCCATGTATCCAAAAGCTTAACTTCATACGATATTATTTTTTAAAATTCTGTACATGAAACAAGGGTGTCCTGGTGTGGCATCATGCTGGCTGTCAAAAATGTTAGCTTTTCAGGTTAGGAATGAGCAACTTATACCAATTATGAAAGGGCAGCAGCAGTCTATGGCTTGAAAAACCCTCTTTACTGTCACTATTATTACTGGAATCTGACATAGCAACCAAAAGGCATTACAGAAGACTAGCTACCTCCAGCCAGTGAGGCCGAGGCAACAGAGCTAAAAACTCTTTCATAAGCATGCATGGGGATGAGGCGAACAAGACCTGCTCGTCTCAATTTTGTTATAACTACAGTTATAACTGAGGAAAATCACAAATTTCTTTAGTTCTTATTTTTTACATTTAAATGAGAGTTAAATTAAATCTATGAATTTATGTTATTCAAGTAATTATTATATGAATTCATAACAAAAGTTAAACTGCTTATTATACAAAGTATTTTACTTACGGCAATTTCATTCTCATGAAGACTCTAGCCATGAAGAAACTCAGTAGGACACAGACGAAGCCAATGAAAAGAAGAAGAAACCTATTGAGTTTGGGAATATTTGGTGCATTGGATCGGTCCAGGATTATGAAACCTAAACCTCCCATTGTAAACAGAAAGCTAGACGCAAGTCCTTCCATAATATACTGTCCATTTACTCTGAAAAAGAAAACCACAGCAAAGCAAAGGAATATTATTAGGAAGTTCATGTTTTCCCCTTAGGTTGAAATTCTTGCTTCTGCCTTATGATAAACAGTTTGGGCTGACATTTTATTCTTACCCTTACAACTATTTATTATGCCATTGGATAGACACTTCACTCATTCAATAGATATGTATTGAGAGGTATGTCACACATCAAATATAGGTGAACAAAACAGATAACAACCTGTCTTGGAGCCAGGCGTGGTGGCACATGCCTTTAATCCCAGCACTTGGGAGGCAGAGGCAGGTGGATCTCTGTGAGTTCGAGGCCAGCCTGGTCTACAAAGCGAGTCCAGGACAGCCAAAGCTACACAGAGAAACCCTGTCTCAAAAAACAAACAAACAAACAAAAAACCTGTATTGGCTGAGACTGTAGTTCAGTGGCAGAACTTGCACAGCACAAATACACTTATGTTTTAACCAAAGCACCACACACACACACAAAAAAAATAATAATAAAGAAAGAAAGAAAGAAAGAAAGAAAGAAAGAAAGAAAGAAAGAAAGAAAGCAAGCTTGGTTATCATGTAGCCTACCTTTAAAAAAAAAAAGGCTTTAAAGCATCAACTAACAAAACTGTCTAGAACATCAATACACAGTTTAGTTATTTTAAAAGAAGAACATCTTGCGCAGTGGCACATGCCTTTGATGATCCTAGCACTCAGGAGGCAGAGGCAAGCATCCAGATCTCTGTGAATTCAAGGCAAGCCTGGTCTACCAAGTGGGTTCTAGGACTTTTTTTTTTTTTAAAGATTTATTTATTTATTATGTATACAGTGTTCTGTCTGCATATACAGAGGGCACCAGATCTTATTACAGATGATTATGAGCTCCCATGTGGTTGCTGGGAATTGAACTCAGGACCTCTGGAAGGGCAACCAGTGCTCTTAACCTCTGAGCCATCTCTCCAGCCCGAGTTCTAGGACTCTTATCC
The DNA here is from genome assembly GCA_907169655.1 of Acomys percivali. Classification (NCBI taxonomy): domain Eukaryota; kingdom Metazoa; phylum Chordata; class Mammalia; order Rodentia; family Muridae; genus Acomys; species Acomys percivali. The sequence continues at coordinate 82,860,206 of OU015753.1, forward strand.
AAGGCTATTAGACAGAGAAACCCTGTCTCAAAAAAAAAAAAAAAAAAAAAAAAGCTGTACATCTTGAACACATATGACCTTTCACTTTTCGAAGTTGTGCTATTTAAATTTCTATAACATCTTTTGTTTTAAGTTTTTGTGAGATAGGCCAAGCTGGCCTTGAACTCAAGAGATCTGCCTACCTCTGCTTCCCAAGTGCTGAGATTAAAGGTGTGCAAAACTTCACCTATTGTACCGCCAATCCTAGCTCTTAGGAGGCAGAGACTGCTGGCTCTCTGAATTAGAGACCAGCAAGAGCTACATAATGAGACCCTATGTACCCTAAATAATAATCTATCAGCTGCAAAGAAATCTGAACTGTGTTTCTTGAAGTCATAACAATAAATTTCTCCTTTCAAAATAAAGTATTTTTAAAGCATGCCTTCTTAACTAAGGCCCCATGACCACGACATCTCCAGCAATCTGTAAATCAATACATGCAAACTTGTGTACATGCTTTTATCTGATTTTTCTTTTTTTTTAACTGTATTAATTATGATTATTTTATGTATATGTGTGTGTGTGTTGAGGGGCACACATGCCGTAGTACGCATGTGGAGGTCAGAGGACCACTTGGTTGAAGTCAGTTCTCTCCTTGCAGTATGTGGGTCCTGGGGACTGAAGTCAGGCTTTCAGGATTAGCATCAAGTGCCTTTCCCTGCTGGGCCATCGCCACAGCCTGTATCTTATTTATCAGGAATATAGTATGCTGAATTCTTAAGAGAAAGCAAATTTCTGTCAAAGAAATGGTTATCAACAGGTATTAATAAAGAAGGTACATGATTTTTTCATTAACTATTTGATTTCATTGAAAACATAGTAGTGTTATTTTTAAGGAAATGAAAACATACATGGCACCATATTCAAAATTCAACAGTACAGGAAGAGATACTGTGGGTTAACAAGATGGCTCAGTAGGGAGGGGCATTTGCAGCCACTGAAGACCTGGAGTTCAATCCCCAGAAGTCATATGGCGGAAGGCAAGAACAAACTCACAGGGTCTCTGACGTCCACTGTGGTATGGTGCATACATATACACACATACACACTAAATAAATAAATGTAATTTTAAGACTTTTAAAGAAATGAAAAAGATGCTATGACATTTCCCTAAGATCTGATTTGCCAGTTTAACTCCCACCCCAGGGAACCACGGTAACCCTTTCCAGGAAGAGTCTACACATACAGTAATATAAATATAAGCACACCTTGGTTCAGGTGGCTATATATAAAGTGGACTCTAGAAAGTGATGGGCTCAGCACTGGCCAGCTTAATCAAGCCATGCTAGAGTGCTGTTTCCTTAATGAAATCAAAGTGTTTCTTATTTAACAGTAACCCTTGGGAGTCTACAATTTTTTTTCCAGCATGTCTACAAAACTATCATAAAGAGAATTTCTTGCCTACACATGAGGTCCCAGAGCTGATCTCCAGCACCTAAAAAAGCAAATACCTTTGGCCTATAGACCACATGGCTTATTTCACACTTACTGAACTCAGCGTAAGAAAAGCTGTAGATAGTATATTAGGCACTCCAGTGGAGCCATCAATAGTGTGTGCTCTTTGCTTGTTTGTTTGTTTATTTATTTTGATTTTTCAAGTCAGGGTTTCTCTGTGTAATAGCTCGGGCAGTCCTAGACTCACTTTGTAGACCAGGCTGGCCTTGAACTCACAGAGATCAGCCTGCCTCTGCCTCCCAAGTGCTGGGATTAAAGCCACACGCCACCACACCCAGCTGTGTGCTGTTTATAAGGTAACATATAAATGGATTTGATAATTCCAATAAAATGTTACCAAAAATAATTATAGTTTGCTGACCTCAGGAGAGTCTATCATTTTAATCTTAAACCAACCTTTAGGTTGGTGATATACCAATCAATAAGATATACCTTACCATCTAATAAATTTATAATATAGTTCTAGTTTTGTTATGTTCTTGCCTTATTTTATTATAAGAATTCCGTATTTTAAAGCAAATGTTTCTAAATGCAGTTATGTCCCACAACATTTTTACTGTATTTCACTTTAATTTACTTTTTGTTTTGTTTTGTTTTGTTTTGTTGAGAGCCAGTCTCACTACTGGCCTGAAGATCACTATGTAGCCCAGGCTGCCTAAAACCAGAGACCCTGTCGCTGGACTTACAAGCATGTGCCACTATTGTCATCTTTCTAGCTTTGAATAATTAGGCATGCCTCAACATCCTTTTTTGAATTACCAAGTTGTATAAAATGGTATCTGTTACCTGTATGCCAAGAAAGCTACTGGTCTCTGATGCCCGTGTTCATCAGTCATTGAGCCAACACTTGGAGGTTCAACGATAACATCATAGATTATTCCTAAATGAAAGACAGCAGTGCAGATTAGATTTCTCAGTTTGAAAATAGGACTCGAGGCTGGGTGTGATGGTGCACGCCTTTAATCCCAGCACTGAGAGGCAGAGGCAGGAGGACTGCTGTGAGGTCAAGGCCAGCCTGGTCTACAAAGTGAGTCTAGGACAGCCAAGGCTACACAGAGAAACCCTGTTTTGAAAAAAACAAACAAACAACAAAAAAAGAAAATAGGACTCCAGTTTTCACTGCCTCCAATTATATTAAACAGAACTTATACATACACAGGCTGCCTTTAATCAAATCAGATCCATCTAACCTTTTAATCTTTGGATAAACCATTTTAGAATGACATCTAAGCATATTATCTCTCAAAGAGGGGCCAGTTTCACAAAGGAAACTTAGTAACCCACGCTAATACTATAGAACAGGGGTTCTCAACCAGGCGTCGCATAGCAGATAGCCTACATATCAGATGTTTACATTATGATTCATAAGAGCAGTAAAATTAGATAATTTTATGGTTGGGGTCACCACGACATTTAGAACTGTAGTAAAGGGCCGCAGCATTAGGAAGATTGAGAGCCACTGTCTAGAATGTCTCTACAGCAAGGGAGATTGAATAGTAAAGATCTACGCTAGTACAGGAAAGAAAGCCACATATCCTTGAATTTGTTTCTGTAAATTGAGAGAGGCCTAAGGAACTTGTCTTGCTCTTTCTTTCTTGTTAAGAGGAGTTCTCACTCTGTAGCGGAAGCTGGCACAGAGCTCACTATGTAGCCCAGGCTGCCTCAAACTTGCAGCAGTCCACCTGCCTCAGCCTCCTGAGTGCTGGGATAAGAGACTTACTCAGCCAATGATCATAATGTCAACGCTCCCATCACACAACTTAATCCCAATCACTAACGTCCAGCAGCATCCTCAACTTCCACTGTGTGGACACAATATGAACCTACCCACTTTTTCTTTTTTCCAACACAGGGTTGCTCTGGGTAGCCCTGGCTGTCCTGGAACTTGCAATGGAGACCAGGCTGGCCTCAAACTGCCTCCAGAGTGCTGGGATTAAAGGCCGCCACCACCTGGCTGCCACTGGTCTTCAACAGCCTCAACTCCACCTTTTCTTACCCAATAGCAGGCCAGTCTCCCTAACACTCTAGGCTGGGAAAAGATCAAAGGATTCCCTCACCTCCTCCCTGGACCAGCGTTCACTCACAGCCTTCACTCAGCTACACAAATCCAGTCCCTCCTCTCCAGTCTACTTCCATGGCCGCCTTCTTGGGAACTTCACTCCTTTGGGCAACTCTTCTCAGTCCTGTCTTTTGAAGCTCTTTCCCTACCTATACCAATCCTTCCTCTCTCCAGAGCCTCCTAACATAGTTTCTGCTTGTCCTAAACACATAGTAGCTCTGGCTGTCCTGGACTCCCTTTGTAGACCTGGCTAGCCCTGAACTCAGAGATCCTCTTGCCTTTGCCTCCCGAGTGTTGGGATTAAAGGCACGGGCCACCACATCAGGCTCAACTCGACTTACTTTCTAAGGGGGTTGGGGGGTCAGAGTAATTACATTTTGTTTGCTTTTATCCCAGCACTGACTTAACAGAAACTCAGTAATGCTTGTTATTCTCAGCAACGCTGCTTATGTTGAAAAAAAAAAAAAGTATATCCAATTTTTAGAAGACTGTCCTTTCCAGGGGCCAAGCAATAAATGCACAAGATGTGGCCTTCCATTATGAGGCAGTGGTTGGAGTTGAGACATCCCCCAACTCCATTTTAAAATACCAAAAATGTAGCCCAATGGAAAGCTGAGGCGTCAAGCAAAAAACTCTGTCCCCAAAGGAAATAAAACTCAGGAAACAGACCAGCAAGAATGAACACTAAGTTTTCAAAGCCAAATGCATTTTAAGTTCCATATCACTCCTAAATGTGCTGGGCAAAAGTTAAGGCTAGTGCCACACCAGATAATGTTTGACAACATCAAGAAAATCTGTTTAACGTGGCATTTAGCATTTCTGTGACCGTAAGCTAGGCAGGGCGGCAATTAAAAGACTGTCTTCTCCCTCTTCAAACACACCCCCAAGAAAGTTGAACTACTCTTGCTAACGTAAGATCTGTTTAATATTCGGAATTAAGTACACTACTTCCTAAATTCCAAAAGCACAATCCGAAGTAAACCCTGGAACTGACGCTCCGAAGGGTGCTCTCTTAAAAGGAGTGCAGAGAGACTGCCAACTCACCAGTAGACAAGGCCACACCCCTTTGCACTTTCCACTTCAGAGGGGAATTCGGTGACAGATGAGCGAAAAGCGCTGCTTTCCTTGTATTTTCTAAATCCCATCTTCTGCCCTCTAAGACAAACCACCCTTTTGCAAGCCTCAACTCCAACCTCACGTATTTCTCAGAAACCATGGCTTCGGTAAGTTTCTGTGATTGGACGACACCAAGCAACCAAAGCCCCCGGAGTCTCAGCTAACAAACTCAATGGTTGTCAGATCTCTTCCAAGGTTCCAGGGGTCACAAAGAAAAGTTTAATAGCCCCACACACCCTCTCGACCAAGCACAGAAACACAGTGAATCGAATATGATGTTCCCAAGACCCGGGTCAAACAATGTACAGCAAGTAATTAAAGAGGACTAGCTGGGCTTGGCGAATATATTCAACTCGGCTCTCGAAGAAGAGGGCGAGCCAAGAGAATGAGACCATTTCTCTCCAGGGCAAGGCGTGAAGCGAGCTCCGCTCCGCCTGCAGAGCAACGCGGGCTCAGCACTGCCTTCCCGGCCGGCCGGGCACCGCGGCCAGGCGCCTCCGGAGCGAGCAGCCCGCGCGCCCACCCGACCCATCACGGCCGAGTTACCTCCGGTAATGAGGAAGTAAGACACCACCACCAGGGCATACACCGTCATGGCCGACGGCATGTGCACCCAGGGCGGCTTCTTTAGCTTCAGGTTGGGGCATTCCAGCACTAAGAACGGGACTCGGTACAGAGTCTCCATGTCAGCAGCGGTACGGCCAGCCCTCTGGCCTCCAGCCTCCCGCGCCGCCCGGAAGCACGCCCGCCCTCCTTGGCTCTCGCGCATGCGTGAGCTCAGGAACGCAGGTCCGTAAAGGTCAGAAGTAGACAAGACATCCATTGAGGAATGGAAGAAACCACATTATGCTGTTAAGGTATATGTTCAGAACATATACAATAAAGAAAGTAATAAGCTTGAGTGTGAATTAGAAGCTCGTTTTTTTGATCAGAAAAAGGATGATATTATGCACCTTCTAGGACCTTCAAGGCGTCATACGTGGCTGAGCCAGAGAAGCGGAGAGATTCGCATCCCACTCTCCCGCCCACTTGCTGACGCGATACGCTTGGGGGCTGATTGGCTGCTGGGTTCCCAGGGCTGGAGGATGAATGGGAAAGTTTAGAAAGGTGCTCCTATATAATACGGTGTTTCCACCCACCACCACCAGGCCTTGAAAAGGCTCTACTAACACGCTGAGGTTTATGCTGTATAGCGGTGCTAACAACAGTAACAATTGCCAATAATTTCCAAAGGAGTATTAGTGGCCATTGTTTTAAAAACCCAGTCCATGTCTGCCAATAACCGTGGCAGAACAGAATAGTATTCTAAACGATGTATAGTTCTCTCAGCTTTGTCTTTTTTCAGTCACCTGTGTGTTGGTAAACGATAAAAATCACGCAGGCCAAAAGTCTTGAAGTCATTCTGTTTTCTCACCTTAATAACCTGCTTAGCAGAGGGCTGGCTTCGGCAGCATAAATGCTAAAATTGGACCGAAAAGTACTGCCACTTGGCTATTTAGGGTGTCCTCCCGCCCTGGAATCAAATGTAAATAAGAGAGTACTTTACAGGCTAGAGGCAGTAAACCTGATCGATGAGGTAAACAAAAACACAAAAAGAAAAGAAAAAAACCGGACTGCTATAGCCAGGAAGAAAAATGGATTTGGAATACAGCAGCTCCGCTGTGGTGCCTCTTGGGATTCCCATATCCTATGGTAAACGCCTAAAGAACATGACAAGCCAACGGAGAGGCAGAAATGTTAGTGCCTCAGATCATCCAGATTTTAAGATGTGGGCCACAGCAGGAGACAGGGGACTAAAACCAGCTACTTTAGTTTTGCTATGAGGAACAAGAGTATGAAGTGTGGAATGACAGACGTAGTTGTAAATATCAGCTGTGACCTTTAGCCAGCCAGAAAAACAGCGCTGCATTGGTTATAACTATTCTTCCTTATTTTAATGTGGATATTTTATGCAGAGTTTTATTTTTCTGTCTCCTACTCCTCTGTAACATGTAAAATAAAATTTACTAATAACATTTAACCTTTCACTACTTATTATATAATGAAGAAGGGAAGCCCGGCGGTGGTGGCGCACGCCTTCAATCCCAGCACTCGCGAGGCAGAGGCAGGCAGATCTCCGTGAGTTCGAGACCAGCCTGTTCTACAGAGAGAGTCCAGGGAAGCCAAGACTACACAGAGAAACCCTGTCTAGAAAAAAACAAAAAAGAAGAACAAGAAGGAAAAGGAATGGTTATCACCCATTCAGAAGGAGTTTGTTTCCCCTTTGAGAGGAGAAAGCACATTTGAATTTTATAAGGGAGTGGGAAGTGTGCATTTCTAGGCAAACCATGATGTTGCTGCAAAAATTAAATATTGTTTAAAAACATATATGGATGCCAAGTCAAGCTTCATCATATTAATAATTCATCAACTCACAAAGCTGGAATTGCATTGCCTAGATTCTTTCACTGCATAATTGTGTTGGGGTGTGTGTGTGTGTGTGTGTGTGTGTGTGTGTGTGTGTGTGTGTGTGTGTGTGAGAGAGAGTGTGCTTTGAGACAGGGTTCTCTGTGTAGCTTTGGCTGTCCAGGATTCACTTTGTAGACCAGGCTGGCCTCAAACTCACAGAGATCCGCCTGCCTCTGCTTCCCCGAGGGCTGGGATTACAGGCTTGCGCCACCGCACCCAGTTGCATAATTACTTTTGGTTTTCTTTCTCTTTTTTATTAGGTGTGGGGATCAACCCTAGTGCTTGCATATGTTCGGCTGAGTTAAACACCAGCCCACTGAAAACTTCTTAATCAGAAGAAACATCATTAGCATTAGGAGGCATGATTTTTTTTAACCAAGAAATAAGCTTCCACTGCGTCTTTATTTCTAAAACTTTAAAAATACTAAATTGAAAATGGGTGGATTAAACAAATGTATTGTGAAGCATCGATACAGTGAAATGCTAGAGACCTCTACACGTGATGCCAGAGAAGTTTGCTTACTGAAACAGATAGATGTTCACAATAGCTTTGAAATGAAGGCAAGCGGGAATAAAATAGGTATGTGGAGAACTGGCTCATTTGTTGTGTGAATTTTCCAGGCACTGTGCATTGGAAAAAAAGTCTAAAGGAACATAAAAACAAATATGTGTGATGAAATTATAGATTATGTTTTTTTTTACAAAATTGCAAGTATTTCCAATTACATACAAACAATATTTGTATGTAATGTGTATATGTAAATTTTATAACTAAACTTTTTTTTTTTTTTTTTTTTTTTTTTTTT
>OU015753.1:82873954-82893736 GCA_907169655.1 Acomys percivali
GTGTGTGTGTGTGTGTGTGTGTGTGTGTGTGTGTGTGTGTGTGTGTGTTTGTGTTGCCACCGTCCCTCACTATGACACAAAAGATATTTCGGATGGGATCAGTTGACTCTTTTGCTTATTTCCAACATAGTCCCTTCCCTTTAATCTTTCAAAGAGAATTCATGCAAATGCACAAAGTCAGGCATGGACAGCAGAGGCCACTTCACTGAAACCCCCATCATCTTCTCCACATTTATCGGTCAGATGACTAAGGCAGAGAGAAGCTTAAAACTTATTCAGAATCATCTAAGGATGATGGAAATCTTTTCCATCAACCAAATTGTACATACTCCCATCTTTGTAAAAGGGCAGTCTATGATCCAGGTTGAGGAGAATGTGTTTAAATGTAGGTTCGGAGGCCAGGCGGATCGCTGTGAGTTCGAGGCCAGCCTGGTCTACAAAGTGAGTCTAGGACATCCAAGGCTATACAGAGAAACCCTGTCTCAAAAAAAAAAACCAAAATAAATAACTAAATAAAAATAAATAAGTGTAGGTTCAGGGCCCAGTTTTCAGAGATTCTGAGTGAGGGAGTATTAACTTGAGCTCAGGACTCTGATTTTTTATTTAATTTTTAATTTTTGGTTTTTTGAGACGGCTTCTCTGTGTAGCCCTAGCTGTCCTGGAACTTGCTCTGTAAACCAGGCTGGCCTTGAACTCAGAGATCTACCTGCCTCTGCCTCCAAGGTGCTGAAACTGAAGGGATGCACCACCATGCCCAGCTTGGAATCTGCTTCCTTTTTAACTATGATTTTTATTAAGTTGGTTCTTTGGCAGTTTCATATGTATGTGTGACACATTCTGGTCATTCTCACCATCAAGCTACTGTCCCTTCCCACCACCGTCTCTCACCATCAAGCTACTGTCCCTTCCCACCACCGTCAGCCCTCTCTTCCCTATTAGTCCCCTTTTCACATTCATGTCACTTGTTTTGTGTTATGACCCACTGAGTTGAACGGGGGCCATCTATGGACTGTGGGTTTGGAACTGGCCAAGGGCGCCTGATGGGCTCACCTATGAATACATTGTCCCTCCTCCGGAGTCCACCAGAAGCCAATGGTTCATTAGGGAGGGTAGGGCTGCATACGTCCTTCCAAGATTAGTGGCTAGCCCAGTCTTGTGCAGGCCTAGACAAGGCCACCTCACCTGCTGTGAGATCTTGATGGCCATATTACACCACCCCCCTCTCTATCTCCCCTCCCTCCTTCTCCACTCCATCCCCTCCTCCACGGTGTTCCCTGAGCCTTAGGTGGCCTGATACAGATATGTCTTGCTTTGGGATACATGTTCAACCATCTCTTAAGGAAGTTTCCCGAGCAGTTCTCTAAAGTGAACGTCAGGTGTGAGACCGTAGACTACATGGTCAGGCTCAGATTTTTGAAATGGAAAAGGGGAGTTCAGGTAGTGGTCCTCCTGGACTTATGTTTATTTCCATTTTTTTTTTTTTATGTGTACTATGGAGGCCAGGAAAGGTAGTCAGAGCCTCTGAAACTGGAGTCACAGATGCTTGTTAGTCACTGTGAGTGCTTTTAACCAAACAGTCCCAGTGTGGTCCTGTCTCTGTTGAACAGGCAATGCCTGGCTTTGAACAGGTTGCTTTATCGGCCTCACCTGCTCTGCTTTTCTTTAGCAGAAATTCATCTTTCACCTTCCACGAGGAACTATAAAGCTAGAAATATAAGTAGTCCTTAAGGAAACACATTGGCTCATACTCACGCAGCATTTGATGGCAGGTATGTTATACATTTAGAATTTTGAAGAGAGATGAAAAGGGAGCCAGAAGTAACATATATTAATAATCAACCAAGTGACAGGCATCCCTAGACTTATGACAACCTTGGAAATTTTCTTTTTATTCTCACAAATCACTAGCTTGAAGTGATTTCTCAAGGCCTAATGAGTAAGCAAAGGCAGCCTGTGCTCTCGCCACTGCTCCATGCCCCATACTGTGTGTGTGGGAATGGAACACCAGAGAGACCTGGGAGAGATGGGAGCCTTTGCATGCTTCAGAAATTCTCCTCAGAGGCAGTGTCAACACAGTGTCTAGTACACACACAGTACACAGCTAGTGTTTGCTGAATGAATGAATGTGAGTACTTGAAGTCATCAAAGGAGCTTTCTAAATCCCAATGGGCTTAAACCCTTTGATGTTTTCCAATTGCCAACAGTAGAGGTTCACGAACTTGTAAGAAAGCGAAGAACTCAGGAGGTCAAGATGCTCTTGGCAGAACATGATAGACTTTTGTATTGTGGTATGAACTAATTCATCATTAATCAGATTTTATACAAACAATATCTAGCACCAAATATTTTTTTTAAAAAAAATGTAAATCAGCAAGTTTACCCACACATTTACATTTTTATGTTTTATATTTTTTACATTTGGGAATCTCAGATTACCTGGCAAGAGATCAAAGTTTTACGGACTATTATTACCTTTTTCCCAACTGTTATATTTCTCTGAATTAATATTTAGTAGAAAAATGTAATCTCCCCTAGTTTTACATAGTGGCTGCATTCTTAGAAGTTTGGGTATTTATTAAAGCCATTCTGAAAAGGCTTTGCGTGTCTTTATTTACATGGAGTCTACCAAGGCCTGAGTAATAAGCTACATAAGAAGATAATTGCATGTTGGAAAGTCGTGGACTCAGGACAGGGCTGACCTGTACATTTAAGTGTCCGACAAATTCTCCTAATGTGTCACAGGTGCTATCCTAGCTTGAGCCATGGCTGAGCTAATCTGCCAAGAACTAGACTCAAACTCCTAGAGGGCATGGGTACTATCATATCAACCCTTAGAGCCCCTTACAGTGCATGGAACACAGCAGATGCCCAGTTTACCATCAAGGCAGTAAAATTAATCAATGCATGCACAAATGGGAGATTTTGGCGATCACTACGCCAACCTCCCTCCCAGGACAAGTGACTCACCCAAAGAGATGGAAACTGTGGCTGAACCAACACTATATTCCAGGCCTTTGGGCTTGGAATAAACACTATCTCCATTCTCCTTCTGCAAGGTTACCTAAGGATAGCCCAAGGGGCCTTCGGGGATTGTCAGTTTTAATGAAAGCGATTTCTGGATCTTCAAATTCCACATGCTGTTTCTGAAAATTGATTTTCCCCCAAGAAGATGGCATGTTAACTCCCCCCGCCCTGCCCCCGGTCCCATCTTTGACAACTGTTCCACGTTTCTTCCATTTTACAGAAGAAAGGAAACCACAAGCCCATCTGATGCGCCGTGGTGAATTGACTGGAGACACACAGTTTGAGGGCAGTACATGAATAATTTTGCATCGAGGATCAGCACAGCTGCAGTCAAGCAATGTAGCTCTGATGGCTTCCCAAGCACTCAGGAGCCAGAAACCCAGAACCACCTTGACATCTGCCGGACTCAGAACAAGGAAAAAACGCAGGGCAGAACTTCAGGTCAATCACTTACATAAATCATGAATCGTGCCAACAAGTGGCTCAGAAAGTTACATTCTGTCCTCACTCCTGGACAAATATATAGGTGTTCAACGTGCATCTGACATTAGATTCCTGGACCTCTCTGGATTTCTTCATCCAAGCATGGCATTACAGGAATAGTTTCCTGCCTAGCCCTGAGTTTTGCAGACCCCTGCCTCTGCATCTCCCGTGAAAGGCCTCATTTCAGATGTGTGGATAGTTTAGCACACAGCTGCACTCTTTCCTCACCCCTCAGACACTCACGGGCAGGCTTCATGGGATCACATTAGTGACACAATCCTTTCGTGAGAAACGCTCCAGAGAAGAGGGATTCTCAGACCCTATGAATGGGTTTGGAGCCCAGGACAGACCTTTCTGGGGTAACATCTACATGGGGAACACACAGCAACCTGGGGTCTCCTGGACTGGGATGGTAGGATGAAGTGTTTCCAGGAGAAAGCTATAACAGTGTCCTCTAAGGTACGGGGCCCAGAGTAGAGGCCCTCTTACCCAGGACTGATGTCATTCATACAGGTCCTACCAGCAGCCATAAGGACCAGCACAATCCAATATCCCATGACCTCTGCCACCTCAGAGTGCTCTCCTCCTCTGCTTCAGCCATGTGGCTCCTTTCTGTTCCCAACAGCTCCCTACTTGGAGAACTGTGGCTCCTTCCTCACACCCAGCAGGTTGGATACACCTGCCTCACATGAGCCACTGAAACTGCAACTCTGTGCTTACACCTTTTGTTCTGCGGTCCTTCAGCGGCCTCATTTCTCTCCAGAGCATTTGTTGGTTGCACTGTATATTTTATTCATCCCGTTTTCATTCCTTGTCAGGCCTCAATGGAATGAAATCTCTGCTAAGGGGATTTTTTGTTTGTCCCTGTTGTTAATCCTAGAGCCTGAAAGAGTCCTTCACACCCACAATGAATTATAGTGTCTAATGATTGTGAAGAAAGAAAAAAGCTATTGGTAGAGCTCCATTTTCCATGTCCAACGCCGAAGAGAAGCATTTGGCACTGCAGCAGGCTGTCCTGGCTCATACTGGGGATCCCTGGAGCTCAGCAGAGATTACCCTGGGTAATGTGATTATGATAATTTTCATTTAATATCCTCACTACTGTTACACCTCTTTATTTAGTATTATTATCGTTGTCATCATCATCATCATCATCATCATCATCATCATTTTGGTTTTTCGAGACAGGGTTTCTTGGTGTGGAGCCTTGCCTGTCCTGGAACTCAATTTGTAGACCAGAGTGGCCTTGAACTCACACAGAGGCCTGCCTCTGCCTCCCACAGTGCTGGGATTAAAGGAGCCACCACCACTATTGTTACCATCTCAAATTGCAATGAAATAATATCATTCTGAGGGGGTTGCTTAAGACTGAAGCAAAAAGGAACCCAGTGGGCAAGACTTTATGATTCTTTTCTTGGCTCTTTTATTCTCAGTGTGAGAACTACTGGGGATGAAAGGACTTCCGACATGCTATCATGCCCGCTAACAGTTTATGGGGAAACGGCCCAGTGGTATGTCTGGGGAAAGGAAATAATATGCAACTTCCAACTGTCCATTCCCCATAGCTACTGTGTACTTTAAAACTGCTACCGCTTTGTTTAATCTACTAAAAGGGTGGAACGGTTTGCTTTAAAAATCACTCAAACATTTACTCTCATTCTGCACAACGATTTAAAATCCAACTGAGACATTTCAGATGATGTTTGCCAGGGTCTACATACTTTTCAATAACATTGTATGGGACGTGCAAGCAAGAGGAAGTACTGGTCCCTGCGCTGTGCATCTGCTTCAGTAACGTGGTACCCGGCAACTGATCACTGAACAATTAAGCCGGCTGAAAGCAAGAAGTCCTTTCTTTTTCTTCTTACTGCCTGCAGGCTGATGAGAACAAGGCGCTGGTTCTCTGCTCTCACTGGAAGCCGTGCGCTTCAGATGGTAGCTGTGCTTAGAACTAAAATCATAGAGTCCACAAACTACAACTTGCGGGCCAAATCTGACACATTTCTGCTGATAAAGATTTATTGGAAAACAGCAGCACCTGGTCCATTTGTGCACCTTCTGTGGCCACTTTCACTCTACAGTGAGAGTTGGGAGGTGTGACGGACACCAAACGCCCTACAGTCTTTGCTTGACTAACACCCAAGTACAGGAAGTATCTGAATTTTCTTCAAGACCATTTGTCCTTTGGGCATGTGAAGCTGTAAGCTTGTTTTCAACCCTGGAGAGAGTTAAGAGAGCAGAGCCCTCAGGCTATTTGTGCAGGCCACAGGATGTGGAGGCAAGTTGAGCATCAGGGGAATTCAGCCAATACTTTTGATCCTTTCCCTCCCTAATAACGTAGTAGGCCAGTGTGTAAATTACCTAGGGCTTTTTTGTAATTTGAATATTCTGTAATGCAAAGGGGCTTTTGTCCTTGCCGAAGTAGGCAGTATAGAGAGGCTTTCTTTCACTGATCTCCTTCAGATGGAAAAAAAGCTTTACAGATGTGGCTCTTTTATTAAAGTCCGTATGGTGACAGGGATGTGCCTTAGTGGAATGTTCTCACGTTCCAGGCTTGAGGGCTGTAAACACCCAGAGAGAATGGCATTATGTTGAATTAATTATATCTGTATACAAGCTGTTCCTTGACTCCCGGAATTTGCCTAGGTCGGTTCCTTTGTCTGGAATGTTCTGCTTACTGAGTCTGGTCAGCTTTGCTAGACACTGTAGCAGTGTTTACCCAGCAGCACTTCTTGGCACAGTATTTAAGTGTCAGTTGAATGAATGAATGAATGAATGAATGAACGAACGAGAGAGCATTAAGGTTACAAAAGAATATAAGTGAATGGGGGTGGGGGGTGATATCTGTACAGCTCTTCAAATTCACTAGAATAACACAGTTGCTGCTGATAACTGGCAGCAGGGATTTTGGGAGGCCAGAAGCATTTTTTTCTTTTTTTGATTCAGTATTGGCTGAAGTACCTATGTGTCCTCAGTATGTATTTTCAAAGGGGAGGTCACAGAATCTGAGGCTTTGGCAGAGAAATGAGGTGATAAAGACTGAGTCTTCAAGATGAGACAAGCCTATGCCATCATATAAAGAAACAGATAAAAGCAAAAAGTTAACAGATAAGTGTTCTACTTGTAGGTTTCTAGGACCCTCTGGATCCTTTTACTTTGCTATTCTCCCATGCTTCTCTCATCTGAAGTCCCAATAGGATGTCCTCCCCTCCGTCCCAGTTTCCTGGTAAGTGAAGGCTTTCATGGGACATGCCCCTTGGGCTAGTATGCAGATATAAGTGAGTATATACCATTTGAGTCTTTCTGCTTCTGGGTTAACTCACTCATTATGATCATTTCTAGCTCAATCCATTTGTCCACTGTTTTTAATAGCTGAATAGTATTCCATAGTGTATATGTACCACAGTTTCTTTATCCATTCTTCTATTGAGGGACACTTAGGCTGTTTCCATGTTCTGGCTATTATGAATAAGGCTGCTATGAACATGGTTGAACAAATTTTCTTGTTGTGTGCTAGAGCATCTTCTGGGTGTATTCCAAGGAGTGGAAATAGCTGGGTCTTGAGGAAGCCCTATTCCCAGTTTTCTGAGATAGCACCTAAAACACTATGATAGGCAGATTTGGGCTCAGGGGTCCCGCTCAAACTAAGGCACCAGCCAAGGACAATACAGGCAGTAAACTTTAAACCCCTACCCAGATCTAGCCAATGGACAGAACATTCTCCACAGTTGAGTGAAGAGTGGGGTATGACTTTTACACGAACTCTGGTGCCTCATATTTGACCATGTCCCCTGAATGGGGAGACCTGGTGGCACTCAGAGGAAGGATAGCAGGTCACCGAGAAGAGACTTGATACCCTATGAGCATATACAGGGGGAGGAAGTCCCCCTCAGGAACAGTCATAGGGGAGGGGAATAAGGGGAAAATGGAAGGGAGGGGATAATGGGAGGATACAAGGGATGGGATAACCATTGAGATGTAACAAGAATAAATTAATAAAAAAAATTTAAAAAAAGTTAACAGATAAGACCATTAACAAAATAAAAAGAAAGTGTTGCTAGATGCTGAGTCTGCTGCTGCCTTGGACTTTCTAGTCTCATCTCTGAGAAGTAAACATTTGTTGTTTAAGCTGCCCAGTTTATGGCAACTTGTTACAGCAGCTTGAACCAAGTAAGAAATAAAACTCACCAAGGCAAGGTGAACTTTTCTATTCCTGATTTTTAACCACACTGAATTTTCATTGTTTAAAGGGAACTTTAAGACTTTTAAAAATTGTACCCAACATCTACACATACACAACTGGATTCAACAAATGGTTTGTTTGGGACTTTCCAAAATTAGCCAGGTACGGTGGTCCACGCCTTTATCTCCAGCACCCAGGAGGCAGAGGCAGGCAGATCTCTGTGAGTTGCAGGCCCACCTGGTCTACACAGTGAAATTCCAAGATAGCTAGGGCTACATAGCGAGACCTGTTTTAACAAAACAAACTCCAAGTACCAAATAAACAGAGCTCCTGAAAACAATAGCATCCTGTGTAACCTGTGTAACAGACCACATGATAGGGGAGTGTGCCAGCGCTCACCACCCAGCTTCCCAGAGAACAGGGCTGTGTCCTCTGTACCATTTTCTAGGTCTAAATACACTGCAAACATACACAACTGCTTTCCTAAGTCAAGATGAGGTAGTGTGATGCCAGTAATTATAAAATAATGACCAGCAGCTCACTAAGTAATGAACCCTAGAGAGAAACTAACACTTGGAACTAAGTACCATCTCAACCCCCACACACTGACTCTAGTTGGAAAATGAATAGTTCCGGTTGCAGGTGGCCATTTTCCAGCTAATCATTAGGGCAAAAATGGTATGTTATTAATACTTAGCTGCTGAAAACAAACCTGATTTGCTTAAACATATGGAGATTTTTCTGCTTTTATGAGTAAAAGACCCCCTTCAACCTTCTGATGGAATTTATAAGCAATTCAATGGAAGGAGAAATACTAGACTTTAAAAAGAAAACCACTGACTACATTCACATGTCCTTTTAGGGACCTGTCAAGACTACTTTGTCACACACAGAACTGGATTCAATAAAAACTTGATTTCTCATCCCCACCCCCTTCCAAATCGAAACAGCAGTTACGGAATCCACTTGGGTGACTTGGATAGAGCTGGTACTGGAGTTGGTACTGTGTTCACACCACAATATCATAAGTATGGTACTTCATGTGGGAAAGCCAAATACACACAAATACTCACAGATTTTTAAAAGCGAAAACTGGGGCTTGAATTGTCTACAGAAAGGGGGTATTTAAACTATGGCCATACCAAGACACTAACGTGCATTCCAGAAACAGTTGTCTCAGGGGTTTCTGTGTGGGAAATAACTGAAAAATTACAAATCCTCTATGCTAGCTGGGCATGGTGGCACACACCTGTATTCCTAGCACTTACGGAAGCAAAGGCTGAGTTCCAGGGCAGCCTGGTCTATAAACCCTGTCGCAAGCAAGCAAGCAAACAAACAACAACAGCAACAAAACAAAACCAAAAACCAAAAACAAATATACTATGCTTTCAGTGTTGTCATTATCTATTTTGCCTTACAAAGTGGAAGGGAAATGGCCACTATCGATACACTAAGCAGTGAAGTAAGATGTTCTTCCCATACTTTACAAATTGTCTGCCAAGACATTCTGAAGAAAAGTATACTTTTTTTTATTCATATATATATTATATATATATTATATATATACATATACATACACATTTACTTGGATCAAATCTAATAGTTTTAAAAATATATTTTATTAATTTATTCATATTACATCTCAATTGTTATCCCATCCCTTGTATCCTCCCATTCCTCCCTCCCTCCCATTTTTCCCTTATTCCCCTCCCCTATGACTGTTCCTCAGAGGGATTACCTCCCCCTGTATATGCTCATAGGGTCTCAAGTCTCTTCTTGGAATCCATCCAGTTTTACTAAGTATATAGGAAAGAGTATTTTTCCTGTTTTTATATACTTTTTGTTCCATATTACTCTTTTTTCTTTTTCCAGGTGGAGCAGAGAGTGGTATGGAAGAATGGGGAGATGGGAGGACCCAGAGGGGTCAGGAGACCATCTAGGCTGGCTGCTCTGGACCCCGGGGAACCTTCATAAACTGTTGCACCAAGGACAGTGCTTGCAGAGAACCTACACCTCCTGTTCAGACAGCAGGGACTGCCTCTGACATGAACTCTGGTGCTCCTGAATTGATCACCTCCCCTTGGTGGGGAGGCCTGGAGGGGACACAGAGGAAGAGAAAGCAGGCTATCCAGATGAGACCTCATAGGCGGTGGTCACATGGTGGGGAAGGAGGACCCCTTCTGTCCAAGGTCTAGGGGAGGGGGATAGGATGGAAGAGAGAGGGAGGGTGGGAACAGGAAGATACAGTGAGAGGATAACAATCAGGATGTAATCTGAATAAATTATAATAAATTAAAAATATTTTTAATAATATGCCTTTTTTGTTTGTTTGATTGGTTGGTTGGTTGGTGTTTGGAGACATGGTTTCTCTGTGTTAGCCTTGGCTGTCCTGGACTTGCTTTGAGGACCAGGCTGGCCTCGAACTCACAACAATCCGCCTGCCCCTGCTTCCCAAGTGCTATACTTTTAACTTAGGAAAAAGGTTAAATGAATTTTCAGTGCTCTTTCTTTTAAACTCTACATTATTTGTGGTGTTTAGGCCTTAACCTCCCTTCCAACCTCCCAACCCTACATAGGAGAGAGGTTAGTGGGGAGAGAGGGCCCCTTTACTTCTCCCAGATGTTTAGGGTCAGTTGGGTTTTTGGAGGCTATACTTGACTCGGTCAACAGCAGATGCAGCCAGCAGTCTCCTCTATGGTGCTGAGCACCTTACGTCTCTGGTCTCTTCAAACTGCTACACCCCACATGCCAACACCACATGCCCCACACACACCCTCTCTCAACTCCTTAGAGCCCAAGACCACGCCCCACAGGAGACAATTAACAGCTGTGGACAAACTAAAGCCCAAACTAAGATCCCACAGTTGGTATTAAAACAAAAACAAATTTATATAATACAACTGAATTTACAAAGAAACCGAAACTTCCATCGCATGAATTGCTTACAGAATATGTCATTTTAGTCAGGCGTGGTGGTACACACCTTTCATCCTGGCACTCGGGAGGCGGAGGCAGGAAGATTGCTGTGAGTTCCAGGCCAGCCTGGTCTACAAAGCCAGTCCAGGACAGCTAAGGCTACACAGAGAAACCTTGTCTCGAAAAGGCAAAAAAAAAAAAAGAAGAGCACACACATCTTTTATTGACTAGATGTAGTTGTCTCTCAGAGGCTTACTGCTGAATAAGCTTACCCTTTCTAGCTCTTTCTGAACTGGTTTTGGTTCTGTTGTTTTTTCCGAGACAGGGTTTCTCTGTGTAGTCTTAGCTGTCCTGGACTCACTTTGTAGACCAGGCTGGCCTCGAACTCACAGCAATCCACCTACCTTTACCTCCTGAATGCACAACTGTCCCAGTAAAACGGCCTCCGAACTCCATGAACTGAACAACTACTCCAAGTGACCTCAACCCCACTGCCTCCAAACTCTTTCAACTCTCTCCCTGCACTGCTTGAGTCGCTTCTCTCTTCTGTGTTCTAGTGAGAGTTGGTCATATCCCTGAATCACTTTGTCCTTCAATTAGACATTATTAGGATTAAAGGTGTGTTAAGGGTGTCTGTATTCCAGCCAGAGGGATAAAAGGTGTGGTGCATCTCCATTCCAGCCAGATCACAGACCTGGGTGGGCTTTGGATCTCTACAGAGCAGCTGTGTTCAGTCTCAAGTTGCTCAACCTCCCGTGTAATAGTGAGTGGGGTCTGGACAGCAAGAACTCAGTAAGAGCTGCAAACTGCCAGAGTCCAGGACAGCCAATGCTACACAGAGAAACCCTGTCTCGAAAACAAATGCTTCTTTCCCTTCTAGTGTTTATAAAGCTTTTTATAAACGAGCCTGTAGAGAAACCAACCAGTAATCAAATTTAAGTTAAAAACTGAACACATGACAGCGCAACTCACTAACCTGTCCTGGGAAGGGGCTAATCCAAGAAGCCAAGGCTATTTGATTATATCCCCATTCAAGTTTTCTGCGTGTACAATTTCAGAGCAGAGGTCAATACTGAGCATTGTCCTGTGGCTCTCCACTTACTCAATGTGGACCCTGTTTTGGCTACACTGCCCCCCCACATCAACTATGACTAGGGCTACAGACACATCTTGTCACTATAGGCACTGAGTATTTCAACTCAGGCCATGCTTGCAGTCCACTTTCTGAGCCACCTTTCAAACTGAGAATGTTCTCATATTGTGGCAAAAAGAGCACTGTTCTGTCCTAGATGGTTAACTCACAGAAGTGATTGGTACTTGAGGCGTCTGATGGATCTCAGCTTTGTAACATTCCCAATAAACCTCTGCTATCATTCATTAAGGTCCCCAGATGAAGCCCAGTTTGAGACAGGTCTTGCTATGTAACTCAGGCTGTCCTCAAACTCACAATTCTTTTGAGTGCGGGGACAAAGTGGAATGTATGACTACACCCAGGCATCAAATTTTAAAGACTTCAGCAACTGTGTCATTGTTCCCCTCACTTGAAATGGTGAGAATAAAGACTCCAGGGAGACATGGCCAAATCTTTCTTCACAGTGCTTAAACTCTTACAGCGGGTGTGGTGGTGCACACCTTTAATCTTAGCACCTGGGGGGCAGAGTCAGGTTTATCAATGAGTTCAAGGCCAGCCTGGTCTACAGAGTGAGTCCAAGACAGCCAAGGCTACACAGAGAAACCTTGTCTCGAAAAACCAAACTCTTACTGTTCAAATGCCAGCTTAGTCACTTTCTGGGACTACTTTAACCTTTCTGCAAACTGCCTATTAACTTTACCTAGCAAAGCACAGGGGCACATGCTTAGAATCTTAGTACTGGGGAGGTTATAAGGCAGGGGAGGGGCACTGTTCAAACAGGAGCCCCAAGTTAGTCTCAGCCACACAGCTAGAATGTCTCAAAAATAAAACAAAATCCAGAACCATGTCACTCTGACTTTTGTGTAGTAATTTTTGCCCACACATATGCACGCCATGTAGGTAACTGTAAAAGAACCCAGGTCCTCTCTCTGCAAGAGCAACAAATGCTTTTAACCACGGACCATCTCTTCAGTCCTTGCTCAAAGTTCCCGTATTGGTGAACTTCTAAAAAACGCAGTTTAAAAGATTTCATTCTAAAACAGCCCAAAGCTGGAGGGTTCTGGTTTGGTGGTGTAAAGGAGAAATTAGTCCTCAATACCAAAGCACATCACAGATAACAGAACCATAGACCAAGCCTTGACCTTTATTACTTAAAAAAGCTACATATTTATTTTGCTTTCTGACTCTGTGCTTGTGCCTTCAACACTTTCACAACGATTTTCTGCTCCTCAATAAGGAAAGCCCGCTTGATCCTAGGAAGAAAAACAAAAGTTATTATTTAACACAGGAACCCATTATAAGATGGAGCAAAGAAAGCCAGGTGTGGTGGTGCATGCGTGTCATCCCAGCACTTGGGAGGCAGACGGATCTCTGAGTCCCATGACAGCCAGGACTACACAGAGAAACCCTTGGGGTGGGGGTGATAGGATGAAGCAAAGCAACCAAGAGCCTAGAAACACACACACAATTCCACACAGCTTGTGAAATTACATGGTCATTTATGTATGGAGGACACTCAAGAAAATTCCCTCAGATTGGCACATGGGCAACACTATAGTGGGCTGGTGAATTTGTGCTAAAGCAAGCCCATAAGCAGCACTCATTCCTCAGTTCACAGCCTCAGCTCCTGCCCTGACTTCCCTCAGTGATGGGACTGCTACCTGAAGGGAAAATGAGTAACATTTACCCCCCCCCCTACAACCGCCAAGCTGCCTTTGCTCACAGTTATCACAGCAATAGAACCCCAACAACACCCAAAGACTACAAGACTACCCCAACTACCACACTTAAGACAGCTTCTGGCTAATGTATTTCCTGCATCAAATCCAGGACATATTATCAGAATGTCTTAGAATATTTTAATCATTTTATGGTTTTCCATAAATCCCAGCTACCTGCTGGAAACTAAAGCTCAGGGGTAAAGAGGTAAAGAAAGGAGCCAAAGACACTACTGTAGTAGACACAGGCCCAGATCTAAATTCTATATGTGATGAGCCAAATCCTTATAGCTCAAAAACTCATCCCTTGCCAGCCAGCTCCACTCCTCGCTCTCCCTGTATCAGGCTTGGAAACCCTGTTCTCACCATTCAGGCCTCAAACGCCAACCCAATTTCTTAAAGTGCAGGAAGTTTCTCTTCTAATCTTTATATATGAAGTCCAGTGTCTCAGCTAAAACCTTGATTAGGGGATTTCATAAAACTACCCAAGCAAGCCTGAGTCCAAACTCCATCTTTGAATTATCTCACCAATTCTCTCATCCTTTCTTTCCACTGACACTTTGGGTACCTTAGCAAAGACCACCACTCCATAACCACCCTCACAATCCTTTCTAATAGACAAATCATTTAGCCCTCTCCAAGCCAGCATCAGGCAGCAAGACAAGCACATATCCTCTTCCCGTGTGAAAAGCGCCTGTATGTTCCAAATCCCCATTTTGTTAAACGAATTACTTCACTATTTACTGTTTTACTAAATGACTCTCAGCTTTGCTTAAAATTTACCAGTTAGTTCCTGTTTTAAGACTAAAACTTAATTTTTCTTTCTTTCTTTCACAGGGTTTTTCTGTTACCTCTTAGACCAGCAACCCAAGTAACAGTTCCTACACATTCCTTTCAAGGCACCTCCTCCCTCCCAGCTGCCTACTATCACACACTAACTCGGCCATTTCTTCCCTGTCTTTCCTCTAAAAACTAAAGCCATTTTACGATGCTCCCAAATGCTGACAACAGGAGCATCATTGCATAACACCTACCTCTTACTCATAACGACGGCATGCAGTGTAACATAAACACCCCGGCATGCCTTAGCTCACTCACCTGTCTCGGACACACTTGGCACACATGGAGCCACCATAGGCCCTGCTGACGTGCTTCTTTGTCTTGGACAGCCTCATCAGGACTTTAGGCCTCACAGCACGAACCCCGCGTAGTCGGCCTGGGCACACACCGCATGCCGATTTAGGTGCTTTCCCAACCTTCTTGGTGTACAGGTAAACAATCCTGTTGCCAGGGGTTCGAGACCTAGAGGAAGAGGGAGGTCGTAAGTAGTTCAGTATGTCAAGGAGAAAGTGACTCGATAGTTATTTTAAACTTGAAAATACTTACAGCCTAGTTTTGTTAGAGGCTGTGTTGTAGGAGAGCCTACGACGGTATGTCAAACGTTGGACCATTTTGAATGCCTAAAAAAAAAAAAGCCACCTTTTACTGTAATTGTAAATTCAAAGGCCAAAGCATCACCAAATAAGTGTATCTTACAGTCACACACATTCATTCGCACACAGTGAGCTTACAAAGGCCCCACTCTAAAGAATTCCACATTGAAACATTGTCTGCATTTGGGTGACTGATAACAACTACTTTCCTATTGGTCAAGTATGGAGTTTGGTTAAAGTCCCCATCAAAGAGTCAGTTGTTTGGTGTCTAGACAAAATACTAACCAGGAAAGCCGGAGAAACACTGACTTAAAGGATGACAACAAGTGAGGCACTCGAGGCGAGTCCTCAGCAATGCTGCTTGCTGGCTTTTAAGACAGTATCTCCCCTCCCTATTTTATACAGCTATCAAAACAGCTAACTACCTCACCCACCCCAGTGCTGACACGTGGTAAAGGTAATTGCTTAGGTCTTGTCCCAAAGTGACATGCCTGAGAATGCAATCTGTCTATTAATGGGACTCGGGCTTTGTGCTGTTTAAAAACAGAACTGCATCCCTTGGTACATCAGCTACACATCATGGCGAGGCGTTTGGAACCCAGACCCCGAACACGATAGACTAGCGCCCTACCCATAAGCCTCACGCACACTCAGCCCATGCACCTTCGTTTTAACGTGGGCTACCTTTGAAGTCTCCAACCCCTGGGAGACAAATGGCTGCGGTGCCTACTGAACACTACCCTACCAATCGACAAAAGCACAGGCCAGGTGCAGCCAAGCTAACCTGGTCTTCCAAACACCCGCTTTATTCAAGGGGAGCCCAACTGCCAAGCACCTAATCCCACGCACAGGACCAACGTAGACGACATGAGCCGCCACTATGTGATTTGCGTCTTCACAACCAGGGTGGGCTACGCCACCGGCCCTGCCATCCCGTCTCGCTCGCTCTTAGCCATCAGGGTAGACCCCAACCGTGGGCTCCACTGACGCGGCCGAGGCCCGCGGAGCTCCGGCTACTCATCGCTTCGGGGGCGCTGGAACCACCGAGAGCTTTCCGCAGCTACGAGCCGAGGGGCCGCCCGCCACACACCCTCACCCTCGCCCCTCACCCTCGCGCCAGTTACGGCACCGTCCCCCCAAGACGTCCCGCCCGCCTAACGCCTCGGATGGCCGCGGATCGTAGACGGAAGAAACACAGAACAGAGACAAGCCGCCATACCTCTTAGCACCGTCCCCGGAAGAGGAAAAGGAAGGGGCGGGCGAGTTCAAAGGTCAAGTGTGACTGCGCAGGGCAGGAAGTACGTCAGAGACAGCGGCGTCTGGGTGAGTGGGCCGCCATGTTGTACGGAAGTGGGTGCTCGGGCTTGAGTGGGCGGGACCACAGTGGAGCCTTGGCTCTGTAGAGCGGCTTCTGTAGGCGAGCATGGACTCTAGCCACGCGTTGGAACTCACGGGAAAAATTAGGTGGAGGATCGCTGTGGAAGAAAAACACAAATGATAGAGGAGACCGCCCCATGCAGAGAAAACAAAGGGGCTACGACACGTTTAGCCTAGGCTGGTTAGACCTGGTTTTAAATCTCTATGGCATCCCATAAGGTGACCTGGGCCCTTCTATTATTCAACCAGAGCATAAACTTTATAGACTTTGAAAGGAGCATTTGCTGATCACTAGCTCTCTCACTTTGGGCAAGCCTGTAAGCCTCTAAAAGGAAGATATTATTAAGTACCCTTGTAGTGCTATAATCAAAGGTATCTTGGAGTTAAAGCACTTAGCCCAGAAGTCTTACAAAGAGCAAGTGCGCTATAAACAGTGGCTAATTTATGATTATGTGTAAAACAGCTACTTGAGGCTTTACTTGGGTGGTAAAGTTTGGTCTGCGAGATGAAGATGAGGACCAGAGTGAGTGAGCCAGTGGCCTCCAGATGGCTATGTGAACGTTTACATTATGGGTCCCTAGTTTTCATCACACTGTCAAAGGTGATGAACACTTTCCTCAGGCTTAGCCTGCCATCTCGGTTCTTCTCACTCTGAAATCTTTTCTGACTCTGGCAGGCATTGGATAAAGGCTGGTGTAGAGAGACAAGCATAGTTTTGTTTGTTTGTTTGGAGATAGGGTTTCTCTGTGTCGCCTTGGCAGCCCTGGACTTTGAAAATCAGACTGGCCTTGAACTCACAGAAATCCGCCTGCCTCTGCCTCGCTGAGTGCTGGGATTACAGGCCCTTGCCACTGCGCCGGGCGCATAGGTGACTATCTTGAAAAGTTGGCTTTTTATTCTGCTCCACTGGTCATGATGTCTTTGCTTTATCAGTTTCACGTTTTTTGTTTGGAGACAGGGTTTCTCTGTGTAGCCCTAGCTGTCCTGGAACTCATTTTGTAGACCAGGCTAGCCTCAAACTCAGAGATCCACCTGCCTCTACATCCAGAGCACTGGGATTAAGGGCATGTGCCATCGCACTCACATGCACGGCGTTTTCTTCTACAAAAGGAGAACTCTTGACTTTTTTCTTTTCTAGATACATTTTATAATCAACTCATATGAACTTTGCATTTGCATTGAATTTACAAACAAATTGGAAAAGAATGGATGTTTTATGACACGAATTTTCTTAAGAATTATATATTTCATGTATTCAGGTCTTCTTTAATACTTTTGAATAAATTTCTACAATTTTGTAGAGATTTGAATAACTGTTATTAGGTCAGCTTCTAAGCATTTGACATTTTCTAACTTTACTGCAAATGGTACCCCTTACATCAGTGGTTCTCAACCTTCCTAATGCCGTGACCCTTTAATACAGCTTCTCATGTTGTGGTAACCCCCAACCACAAAATTATTTTAGTTGCTACTTCATTCATAACTAATTATGAATCATAAAACTATTATGATATAATATCCAATATTTCCACTGGTCTCAGGCAACCCCTGTGTTGCTGGTACTTAGAAATATAATGATTGTATATTTTCTTTCAGTTTTCTTGGTACATTCCTCTATAACTTGTAGTAATTTATACAAAGATACTTTAAAATTTTTTTAAGACTCATTCTTTCTTCTGTGTACTGGTGTTTGGTCTGCACTTATGTCCTTACTATCTGTACGTTTGGTTCCCACAAAAGCCAGAAGATGGCATCAAATCCCCCGGAATGGAAGTCAAGGATGGTTGTGGGCCACCATTGGATGCTAGGAATTGAGCCCAGCCCTCTGGAAGAGCAACAAATGCTTTTAACTGCTGAGCCATCTCTCCAGCCCTGTCCTCTAATTAGATGCAGTAATTTAAAATGTTTGCATGAGTAATAAGTATATAGCTTCACAAATTTAGCACATATATAGAGACAATATGCTCAACATTCTAAATATGTCCCCTGCCTTCTCTTCCTCTTTCTCCAAAGATAACACAGTATTGACCTTTTTATTTATTTTTTATTTTTATTTTTATTTTATTTTTGAGACAGGCCTTCTCTGTGTGTAGCCCTTGCTGTTCTGGAACTTGTTCTGAAGACCAGGCTCGCCTCACAGAGATCTACCTGCCTCTGCCTCCCGAGTGCTAGAATAAAAGGCATGCGCCACTACTGCCCAATTATTTTAATTCTTATTGCTACATAGAATTCTAGTGAAAAGATGTATATAGACCAAGGTGACCTCAAACTCACAGCAGTCTCCCTGCCTCTGGTGAGATAAAGGCATGAGCTCTCCGTAAGCTGGCCAACACTCACTTTTAAATGAATGCCTGGGTTGAGCTGGAGATAGTTAAGGTAAGGTGAGAGGAAGCATTTACAACCGAGCCACCTCTTATTTAAAAGAGCCTCAGATACAGATTTTATTTCATGTTATTTCTAAATAGGACTGTGTTTCTCTTCATTGAGATAGATTAGAAGGTTTTCAGTGTAGAACCTTTTTACTTTTGCACCATTACTGGCATAGCATCTGCAGTATACCATGGAGCTATGCATTTCTTTAATTGTGTGGTTGTTTGCAGGTAGCCGATTATATTACCGTATTACATTTTATGTGTTAAAAACATGAGTTGATCGGGTGTAAACATTTAAACTAGATTGCTAGTTTGATGATCTTACTTTGGCACTAAAAAGTTATATTGGATGTATTGATGGAAGAAACAGCTCTCACCTCAAAGGAACAAAAGAGATGATTTATTCAGGAGCTGAATATGAGTGCCCATGGTCCAAGAACACAGATTCACATTTCACTGACCTAGCAATTGCTTTAGCTATTTATAGTAACAGAACTCATAAAATAACAAACTTTTAGGTTTCTGCAAATGTTCACATTCCACTAAACTAGCAACTGCATTAGCTTTTTATAGTAACAGAACTCATAAAATAATACACCTTTCAAATGCATTGATAGGTATATTGGGCAAACATGTTACAGCGTGTGAGGAAGACTTGCAGGCCTCCGATGCTGCCATCTGACAGTGCTCCTAGCGCTTATCCATCTTTGGTGGATATGGGGGAGGGGAGGTCTGTCTGTACATTCCAGAGGCTTTACCTAACGGTTACAAAGATGTTAGGTCAGGTACAGA
Organism: Acomys percivali; assembly: GCA_907169655.1. Classification (NCBI taxonomy): domain Eukaryota; kingdom Metazoa; phylum Chordata; class Mammalia; order Rodentia; family Muridae; genus Acomys; species Acomys percivali. The sequence goes on from OU015753.1 coordinate 82,893,385, forward strand.
GGAAGGCAATAAATGACCATTAAGGGGTCTGAAGATGCCCCGAGATAATTTGGCTCTGGATCTGCAACATTCCAACCTCTCCCCTTACTGAGATATTAACATGTCAATCAGCCCTTGTAGTCACAGCTACTTTCTAGTTCTCATTAAAAGAAGTTAAATATCCGAGTAGTGGTTTTGCACTCCTTTTAGTACAGCACTCAGGAAGTGGAGGCAAGTGGATCTCTATGAGTTCGAGGTCAGCCTGGTCTACAGAGCTAGTTGCAGGACACAGCCAGGGCTGTTATACAAACCCTGTCTCAATTAAAAAGAAGAAGAAGAAGAAGAAGAAGAAGAAGAAGAAGAAGAAGAAGAA
>OU015753.1:82908536-82942575 GCA_907169655.1 Acomys percivali
TTTCTTTCTTTCTTTCTTTCTTTCTTTCTTTCTTTCTTTCTTTCTTTCTTTCTTTCTTTCTTTCTTTTAACCAATCCGGCTCAACCCTGTCAGGGCATCCTGAAGTAGGCTCACAACAACAAGACATCCTCATCCACACCTTACAGACAAGAAGACAGAGGCACACAGAAGCCATGCAACCTGCCCAGGCTCACAAAGCTGGGAAGCTGCAGCACTGGCACTGGACCTGCGGCACTGGCGCTGGATCAGTTCTGATTCTGGAGGATATTGTGCACTTTGATGCTTCCCTCAAACATTAGCGGCCAAAGACAAGAGCAAATGTAGATCTTGTCTCTTACCCAAGACCTAATCAAAGTGTTTACGGAGGCGCACTTTCTTGTAGTTCATAGGTTTTCCTTTGTGATATTTTTAGCGTTTCCTATAAGCTTGCCATGCTGCTATTTTTACTCTTCTCTCTCCTTAGCACTGAGGTTGTCTTTATATGAGACTCACCCCAAGTCTCATAACCAACAACTATTAGTTACCAAAGAATTGCTTGTGTTTGGGTTTTGTTTGCTTGGTTTTGTTTGGTTTTCCTCTCCAGTTCAATCGTCTGGGTCCCTTCTTACTTCTTGCTTATTTCAGGTCCAAGTGTGGGGGGCTCCTGTGTAGATGCAGTGGGAGACAAAGATGTGAAAAACCAAACCTGCAGACTTAGGTATACACCAGCAGCTCTGTCAAAGGAGGCTTGCCCGTGCCTGGTTTTGTTTTTTGTTTTTTGTTTTTTGAGAGAGGGTTTCTCTGTGTAGCCTTGGCTGTCCTGGACTCACTCTGTAGACCAGGCTGGCCTCGAACTCACAGTGATCCATCTTCCTTTGCTTCCCGAGTGCTGGGATTAAAGGCGTGCACCACCACACCTGGTTCTAACTTTGAGTTTCTTTTGTACTACTATGAAGTTCTGCATTTAGACATCATTATCTTTTAAGTCTTCATTTCTAATATAGACTTTTGAGATTTATTAATTTGGTTCACTTATACTAACTAATCACAGATAGTCAAGACTTTCCTGTAATTGTGTCTTCTTTTCCAGTCTGTAGGCAAGGGCAATAAAAACGGATAGTCGAAAGGAGTTTGTTCATTGTCAAGGCTTCTTTTCCATTTAAAAAATGCTTCCCTCTATGTTTCAGCCCAGGAGGAGGAGAAGTGCATTCAGAGTGGCTATTAGATTGGCAGCTGTTGTTTTAAATCCTTTAAAAATAAGTTTGAAGAACACCTGTGCTTCATGGAAAGCACCCAGTGACATTTCAGCAAATGTAAATACTTACTGATGGACATAGAGACATCTTTGGGAGGTGAGCTAGACATCTAAGTTGTCCCACATCTGCTGGAGTGAGCCATGTTCTGCTTAACCATCTGAGCAGCCAATGTGGAGGCCCTGGGAACTAGTGGCACCACCTGTTCCAGCATCACCATCTGTCCAAACATCCGCAGTTATCCAAAGGCTACCACAGAAGGTGTGTGGAAATGTAGTTTAAGCTGGCCATAGTGGCACACAGCTGGAATTCCGGTACTGGAGGCCGGAGCATCACAAGCATTCAAAGAAAAGAAAGAAGAGAAAGAGATGGCAGGAAAGAAAGAAGAAAGGAAGGGAATCCAGTTTAAAATCAAGTTATGTAAGACTTTTTAGCTTCGAACAATATCACTAACTTGAAGCATCACTAGATAATGTAGAAGATCCTTAGCAGATGGGTTACACTTTCATTTTAAAAAATAACCTTGCTGGGCGGTGGTGGCACAGGCCTTTAATCCTAGCACTTGAGAAGAAGAGGCAGGTGGATCCCTGTGAGTTCGAGGCCAGCCTGGTCTACAATATGAGTCCAGGACAGCCAAGGCTACACAGAGAAACCCTGTCTTGAAAAACCAAAACCAAACCAAAACAAAAAACCCAACCAACCAACCAACCAAAAACAAAACAAAACAAGACAACAACAAAAAACAAAAAAACGAACAAACAAAAAACCCAAACCAAACAACAACAACAAAAAACCCACATAGTTTCCCAAGTTCTTTTATTTGTACAATCTTCTATTAAGTGACTTTAAGTATTCTACTTAATTGTAGCTCTTATCTAAATGGACAAGGTTGATATTCTCACCTTTCCAAGAAGCCTGGGTGAAGAATGCCCTCCAGACATGAACCAGCTAGACACCTCGTGAGTGCCTCTGTCAGCCCAGAGTTAAAAGCAAAACTACTTACTACATCCCCCATTTGAATAGGTAAAAGCCACCAGGAGTATCAGAAATGTTGGTAACAGGCTTGAAGTCAGGGTAGGATTAACGAGCCGGATCTCCTAACTATCCAGCTCCCCAGGACTGTGTCCTAGTGGACCACACATCTCATCTCGCTTTCATGTCTTTCTAAGTCACACCAAAGGGCATTAATCCTATCAGTTGCTCCACTCAATCTTGCCCAGTTGTGGGATTTATCATTATTTGCTCTCAGGGTCATGATATTTAAAAAAGACGCACATCATACTGTAAGAGTTTTCTAGGTCCTCGCTTGCTTTTGGTTTGCTTTAGTAATACAGTGAGGGTGGCTGTCCTTCTGTGCTTGAGGTCCTGGAAAAAAAATTGGCCAAGTTTCATAATTAACAAGGGCATGGGGAGTCAGACTTCTGCCTTGAACTTAAAGCGAATGAGGTATCAGTTCAGAGACAAGTTAGATCTTCTATTGAGGCTTTGTGTGGGTTCAAGTGTTCAAAAATATATAGCTTAAAAAAAAAAAGCCGTAGCATCCTTTTCAAATTGGTTCCCGAGGTGTTCTTTAGAAACTGGTTCAGGTCACACAGGGCAGGAAGAAGAAGAAGAAAAAAAATTGGGTTATGCTCGATTTAATTCAACTTCAGCTTTCAGGATTAAAGTTAAGTTAAAGTTGTGTCTACCATTTTTGACAGCCAGGTGAGCAGAGAAGAATAACACTTTCACTCTGTAGAGACTCGGAGAGATTGATGGGAAAATAACCCTATGGCTTGAGGGGTGAGAGAGATCCAGAACACTTCACATGACGTCACACAGTCGATCAGTGATTTCCCAGTACTTCTAATTTAGACAGGTAAAGCGAGCTATGTGCTGCTGTCTCTCTTGCTCTAAGGACGTCTGTGAGCCTGCGTACGGAGATGGACTATGTATTGATGGATTCAGAGCACTTGGGCAGGAAGGACACAAGTTCAAAGCCAGCCTGGGCTATCCAGGGAGACTGTGCGAAAGCACACAAACAAAACCGCTATAATAAGCAAGCCGATATTCAGTCGGTTAGTTGATCATTGTGTTACTTGTTATGGCCAACAATGGGTTTGTCTACATTTAAATTAATTACTATTTAATTCCGAAAAGCTACTTGTTTTAACAATATAAAAGTGCTCAGTTTCCTCTGTTTATAATAGGAACATGAGGATTAATATTTTGTATTTGTTTATTTTTTTATGTTACGTGTGTGCGGATGTTTTTTCTGCATGTATGCCTATACATCATATGTGTGGCTGGCTGGTGCCTTTGGAATCCAGAAGAAGGGGTCGGATTCCATGGAGTTGTGGATAATTGTGAACTATCATATGGGTTTTGGTAATGGAAGCCAGGTCCTCTGGAAGGCAGCTGGTACTCTTAACCTCTGAACCATCTCTCCAGCTCCTTATTTAAAAAAAAAAAAAAATCTCAATTTTATCTTATTGTCATAACATATAAAAAACCTCTATGACCGTATCTTTTTAAGCACTTAGTTTATCTGAAGGCATTTAAATATTCATTTATCTTAAGATCATCTGGATAATACTGTCACCGATTTAATGTAAAACGTCTTGCATCCCGATGTAGTTTACATGTGTGCAAAATGTCCTGAGTCCTGATTTACTTTATGTGTATGCTAAATTTCTTGTGTTCTGAAGAAATTTCTTACACTAACTGGGTAAAAAAAAAAAATCAGGCATGGGCATATAAAATAGTAAAGTTTCCATCTTTTTTAAATCTAAGTTTTGTTTTTGGAGAAAGTCTCACTATGTAGACCTGGTTGGCCTAGAACTCATGGTGTGGACTAGGCTGGGCTCAGACTCATAGCAATCTTCCTGTTTTGCCTCCAAAGTGATGAAATTACATACAGATACAGTTGTACACCAGCATGGCGATTCTTTTAATTACAGTATTTATTAAATGATCGTCTGTAAAAAATGGTACAGTAACAAGATGAAAACTATATGAGCAAGTGTGCTTTCAAATAGTCCTAAGCTGCACTGGGTGAAAAAAAAAATCATTTTTTTTGCAGTAAATTTCAGTGACAGAATTCAAAGACTTTTAGAACATACATTGGAACTGTAAAGCCTGGCATGATAAACTGTGAAACACTTTAAAATACGTGTCACAAGGAAGGGTTTTCAGTGAAGAATTTATGAATGGTTACAGGTGTTTGTCTTTAACATTACTCTAAGGCATCAGTAGCCTATCACAGAATCTTCCAAGTCAGAGAATACATCAATCAGAAATAGGATCCTCCCACAACATTAACAACAACAACAACAACAACAACAACAACAACAACCCCAAAGCCCTAGTGACTGTGGCGTCAGCATTTAGTTATTTCTTTTTCTTGGATAAAACAAAGAGACAGCATGGTGACTCTAACCACAGTCCACTGGCAGATTTTCATTGATCACTTTATTGCGGGGTATAACATTGCTTGTTGTTGTGGCTGTATTGGGGATCGATCCTACGGCCTCATTCGTGCAAGGCAAGTGCAGAACCAGAGCTACAGCCCTAGCCCTTTACTATAACTAAGACTATCTGACTAATTAATACCACATGTGCTATGGCTGCCTCTCGGTGGGAAAAAAACAGGTCATGAAGCCGAGGAATCGCAGAATGAAACTTCTTGTTCAGTTGAAAGTTGTTTTATTTCAGTAGTTAGTGGGTTTTTCTCATCAAGGCTTAGATTAAGGACGACCCAAGTAGATGGGTGACTGTGAAGGAGCTGCCTGTCAGAGGGGCCTAAATCTCCTGACTCATGTCACCTAATATACAGTGCCCATTAAACTATTAGCTTTAACTTAAGAAAATGAACAAGGCTCGACTGAAGACTGAGGGACACTTTGAGATGGACTTTTAAATGTAGACAAAAATTATTGGCCACAGAACATGCTTTCTTTGCTTCTTGAGGGTAAAGGAGGCTTGGGTTATTTGGTTTTGTTTTGTGCAAAAGCATAGTCATACCGAGAAAAAAAATTCCTGTGGCAGGTCTGATGGATGGAGAAAATGAATCTGATGATTTTTACAATTATTCTGTAACTTTCATACTGTGGCGATTTTTGTTTGTCTGTTGTGTTTCATGATTCAATGTATAGTTGTTACTATTAACCCGGTGATGTCGCAATGTTTAAGAGTGTTTTCTTCTATCATGAAGAAGAATAACTATGGCCTGGGAGAACTGGACCCAAGATCTTTGTCTGTTCGCTTCCATCACACCTCAGAGATTCAGTGATGACAAGGACTCGCCTTTAGGAACCCTGGAGGAGCACCTCTCAGAGAAATAGCACCAGTGTGTTAATAGATGATGGCAGTTTGGTTTTTGTTTTTCCTACCATGTTATAAACTAGAATGTAGAATTTTCCAGCTTTAAAAAAAAAATGGCAACTCGGAGGTTTTGATCGTGAGTCCCTTGAGCTCTGTACTTGTTTGGGGTTTTACTTTCCCTCCCTGATCCAGTCTGAACTTCTTTGTCTGCAATTCAATCTCTATTGCTTTAATCATTTGGGATTGTACCGGTGGCTTCTCGCTAATAAAAGAAACTGGGGAGCCAGGCTTGGCATGGGCCAAGCCTCTTTAACGGCAGCATGACTTTACATATGAATTGTCTGCCCACAAAAGGGTCCACTGTCAGATTAAATTAATGAGCTGCATGTTTTAATCATTAAGGTAATAGCAATATGTGGATTCTTTGCCTCTGTTTTAATCATTTCTGTGTTTTTTACCAGCTAGCTCATCAAATGCTTTCTTTTGAGGTGCCGTCCCATTTCACTGCAGAGAATAGCGTCTATGTGGGCCAGAAAGAAACGCTTTAGAGTTTTGAGAAACCCTAAATAGCTTCAGGGCTTAGTGAAATTTATAGCTATGTTTTTGTCCTTTAGTGCTTTATTTATTAGATGGAATTTGGAGAGACAGGTCTCTGGCCCCTATTAACCAACTGGACCTGTGTGGGGTCAGATTCCCGGAGCTGAAGGCAATAAGTGCATTTTAGGTCTCAGCGACTGAGGTGGAAATGGGTTATTTTGAGAACCACTGGCAACATTTAGACCAGGTGAGTTGAAAGAGACATTGCCAAGGAAGCCAGCAGGGACTCTGGTCGCATTGCCTCCTCTGGAAATGGCTTTGTGCAGGCTTTCAACATATGCGGGGGTATCCATCCACCCCGCAAACCTGAGCCAGAGCATCTGCGGTCCTCAGAACCTCCACGTGAGCACATGAAAGGATGTTGCCCTCAGCTGACTTTTCTAACAAATAAAGCCTTGTTGGGACAGCATGGATGGGTAAGTTAGAGCACCACTACCTCAGGGATTTAGGCAATGCCCAAATGACACCTGCAGCACGGGTCCATTTCAGTTCTCTACATTTCAGTTCTGTTAAATTAAAGCAACGGTTTTAATAATGCTGTGGTGAATGCAGTATATCCCGACAGCATTTGTTCAGTAGCCCAAACATAGCCCCTTATAAATTATATTCTTTGTCTAGGAGCTTTTTGGGGGCAGAGCCGGTAACACTGACTGTGTGGTTAAGTCTTCATGACATTGACTCTCCACAGAAGATTCGTTGGTGTAAGGACATGCAGAGGGTACCTTTGTCTTTCTGGGAATTGACGCAGGAGGCTGGGCTAAAGGGTGTGTGAAGTAGGTTGAGAGAAAAAAAAAACCCAGATAGATGGGAAAGGATCTCAGATGAGGGAAGTGGACTCCAAAGAGATAATGGCTTGTCAAAGTCATGAACCTTCTTGGAGATGGAGCCAGAACAGAGAGAACCTTGCACAGCATTCACTGGAAGCAGGCACAGGGTAGGCACCATGATAGATTTGTCAAGAGTCCAACGTGGCAGCTACTAGCCTCATGGAGCTAGTGAACACTTGAAATGTGGCAAAAGAGACTTTAGAACTGAAGCTGAAATTTCGCTCAATTTTCATTTAAAAACCAAAGCAGTGGAAAGTATTTCTCTATTAAAGCCAACTTTAGAACCACTTTGAACTATAATCACTAAAATTTAGTGGCCAAATTGAGACATGCTATTGGCATAAGGTACTTACTAGATTTTGACGACAGGTTGTCAAAAGAATATAAAAAGTCTTGGTAGTAATTTCTATATTGATTGCATATTAAAATTATGGGATATATAGAGTTAAAATAGAATGTTAAAATTATATTCACCTACCCTGTTTTTTCCTGTTATTTTTAAACATAGTCACCAGAACACTTTAGCTGGGAGTGCTGGCTCATACCTGTAATCTATAATCCAAACATTTGGAAGAAAGGCCAAGGCAAGAGCACTGTTACAAATCTGGGCTACAGAAGGAGCCTTAAAAAAATTAATAACAGAAAGAGAGAGGAGAAAAAAGGAAAGAACGAGGGAGGGAAGAAGGAAGGGGAAAAGAGAGAAAAATCTAAGTGCTTCAGATGGCTTGATTGTCCTGGGATTGAGCATCACTGCACTGAACATGTGAGATAAAGGATTCCATCACCGCAGAAACAGTCTACCTCAATTTTACTTGCTCCAATTTACAGATGAGGACACTGGACCTGAAACGGGTTAGACTCTTGCAGAGCGTCAAACTACCAGGAAACGGCACGGTTGCCTGTGTCTGAAGCCCATCTTTTGCTTCCCGATGTTCTGGCCCCAGCACTCTGCACTACTTGGGGTAGATCCTCTGCATCCAAACAGACTGCGTTTCGGATTCATGAACCTGGGCTACAGATTCTAATGTGGCTGCTCATCATGGCCAGAGAGAGAACTCCCTCGGCCCACGGAAAACTTTGGTCAGTCTTAAGGCTCCTCTTATGTTCTGTTCTCTGAGTTTCTTCTTCTAAAAATATTGAAAAGTGAAAGCATACACTGAATTCATTTTAGGGCATTTTCTTGTGTTTTTATTTGCTTTGATTTTCAATGCTTTAAAAAAAGGGTTTCTAGTACAGTTTGTACTTCTGATTGCAATTATATTTACCCTTAAAAACGGATTTGGTCGTTTTTCTCTGAGAAGAGGGTCATGTGTTTGGAATGAAATTATCAATTTGTAACAATATTTGGAAAATACTAAAACATTTAAATAAACACTGCATTTTAATATTACACTTGCCCTTCTTTCTAGATTTTGCCTAGGCTTTAAAAGTCAAGTTAGCAGCTCCATGTGGCAGCATCTAGGTAATCCTTTCCTGCTGCTCTTTGAGAGCTGAGCCGGCTGGCACGATTTTATCTGCATGCTAACATTGGCTCAATGTAGATGCCTAACCCCGTGGAGATAAAGGCTCACTTGTAGGAAACCGCTGGCACCAGGTTCGATGGGTGGCTCCTGAGACTCCCTCAAAGACTGAAGGCGCTATTATTGAGGGTCTGTAGAAGGACCCCTGCCTCTCTGCCTGCGGTAAAAGGAGTCAGTGTTTTTTGAAAAATATATTTTATTAATTTATTCATATTACATCTCAGTTGTTATCCCATTCCTTGTATCCTCCCATTCCTCCCTCCCTCTCTCCCTCCCATTTTCCCCTTACTCCCTTCCCCTATGACTGACTGAGGGGGACCTCCTCCCCTTGTTTATGCTCATAGGATATCAAGTCTCTTCTTGGTATTTTTTCACACAATTGAGTTGTCAATAGAGGGCGCCAGAGGATGGGGAAGTAACTACAGATGACGACTTTGACGTATTTCTTTGGCTTAAATTAATATTAGGAAGAAGAAGAAGAAGAAGAAGAAGAAGAAGAAAAGAAAAAGAAGAAGAAGAAGAAGAAAGAAAAAGAAAGGGAAAGAATTAGAAAACACACTTTTTCATCTTGCAAAGAGGATATTAGCATTTTCTTTCCCACAAGTAACTTCTGTCTTTCCAGGCCTGGGTCTCAGAAAGCGAGTCCCGAACCAAAGCCCGAGTGCACAGGTGGTCTATGAAACCCAGGGAATCTCCTCCCTCCCCCCCACCTTTACTAGGGCCCATAGTCCATTTGTCTTTCCCCTTAGGCTAGAACTCTGCCCAGCAGCCTCACTTCCACTGGTATTTTCATTATTAGCAAATTAAGTCTCCTTACTGGGAAATAACTTGACAGAGCAAGCACCAGAGCTCTTGCCTTGGGGGCCCGCGCATTGTCAGTTTCTGGGAAAACTAGGCAGTAAAATGGAGCAGCAGATGTGTAGCCTGCAGCCTGGAAGGCAACAGAGGCATTAACCTAACATGCACCACAGTTATACAGCAAGAAGAGACCTTGACAAATCGTTGTTGAAGCTGACTGAGATCTGGAAACCACCAGGCATTACCAGCGAAGTAAGAAGGGTTGAAAAAGATTCCAGGCACCACACCAGCCGACTGCAGGAGCCTGACAAACGAGGGGCGGGGTGGGGGCGAGGTGGGGTGGAAGGGGGATGCGGCTGAGCCAGAAGTAGAGAGATAATCATCATTAACTCAAGGTCATGACCAGGAGTTTGGTCTTGGTATCACGTGCAGTGTGAAGTCCTTGATAAGTGGATTGATGGGGTTAGATTTAAGTCTTGAGAAGGGTATCTCTAGCTACTGGGTGGATAAATGGTCAGGAAGTTCAGATGAAGGTTACTGCAGTAGTTCAGATGGGAGATTGCGATCGCTTGGACCAAAGTACTGATGAAAATGGAGAGACCCCCATAAAGAAAGGGATTGGCGCATGCCTGTAATCCCAGCACTGAGGAGGCAGAGGCAGGTGGATCTCTGTGAGTTCCAGGCTAGCCTGGTCTACAAAGCGAGTCCATGACAGCCAGGGCTACACACAAGAGAAAGCTTATCTAGAAAAAACCAAAACCAAAACCAAGCAAGCAAACAAAGAATGGGTTAAACTGAATGGTTGTGGCTCAGATTTGGTGGTGAGGGGAAAAGTATTGTCAGGGATTACTTGTCCTTGTGAAGTGTTAAGGTGAGGGTTTCTAAAGTTGGGGAACAGCCTAGAATAGTGTCATTAGTGGTATGGTGTGGAAGCAGCCACATCGAATATGTATGATATTCATCTCTAACTTCTTGGGTGTTGGCTTTTAATGGCACCTCCAGTTTTCTCTGCCTCTGAGTAAGCATTTCAAGAAGAGCTGGCCATGGCAGTGTGATATGTAAATGTGTAGCCAGTGTCATTACATACATGTAGACATGCATAGAAAGATCCTGGAATGTAGCCAGGCCACTAACCATCATGTCTGAGGAAACGAACCAGTTAGAGGCTCCAATCTGAACTCCAGATGTTACTGCGTTATCTGAAAAATGTTTAAGGCAAGCCTTAATTGGTCTTCTCATTAGCAACACTCATAAAATCACTATCATTTCTGATAACAATAATAATACTAAAAAAAACCTTTTCAGTTGGGAGATTTGAAGGCCTTTGTGGAACCTCAGTAATCTCTTCCTTTCTATTAAATCTCAGAGCTGGAATTCCAAGAACCTTCCTACTTGGGGACCTTCCAGCCCCAGATTTCTCTCTGTATAGATTTCTGTCTCTGTAGCTCATTAGAGATGCACAGAAGATCAGCTGAGGGACTGGCTGCAGAAGCCCTCACATACCCTTTGATCTTTTCAGTAGCCAATGTGTCATTTGTAACAAGTTGGTCCAGTTCTTGTGAGACTACAATAGAGCCACTCTGAAATGCTTCTGAGAGTCCTTGGGCTCTGGATAATAACTACCAGCCTTACCCCAACTGGTATATCCATTCTGCCATAGCCCCCACTCCTTGGGCATCAAGTCCACTTGCTTGGGAAGTAATTAGCCTGTCACCTGTGAACACAGAAAGGGTTATAAATATTTCAAGTGTTGCACATGATTGAAACTGTCTCTCTTTGCTTTCATCTGTGCCTGCCCATGAAGCTTCAGCAGAAAACTAACCTCGAAGTGGGATGTGGCCAGGAAGAAACACCGCTAGTAGATGCACAAGGTAGTGTTCAGGCTACTGTGCTCAGATGTAGGTTGTGACAAAGCCAGTAATTTGAACCTGTGCAGTTTAAGCTAATACCCAGGAATCTTACTGTAAGAGAAAGAAAAGGCCCGATTTTATAAGAACATTTTTATGTTAAAGGAATATTTTTTAAAAATAGGCCTTATTTAAGTTTGGAATAAAGTAGAACAGAAAGTACAAAAATTTTTCATACCCCTAACACACACACACACACACACACACACACACATACACACACACACATACACACACACATACACGCACACACATACACGCACACACACATACACACACACGCACACACACATATACACACACACGCACACACACATACACACACACATACACAAACCCTCCTTCCCTCCCTAACCACTGATGTCCTACATAGACTGATTTATTTGGCAGCATCAGTGTTGACATTGATACCGTCTTGTCACTGTAGTTTACAGCATGGTTCCCTCTTGTGTAGTATAGGTTTCGAAATAAAATTGTGGCAGGCATCGCACACTGTATGATCATAATTATCTCCTGGCTCTGAAACACCCTCTTTACTCCACTTACTCATCTCTCCTGATGCCCTCACCCTCCACACTCACTGGTGTTCTTATTAGCCTCAGAGTTTTGTCTTTTCACTAGGGTCTTAGAGTTGGAATCCTGAGGAAACAATCAAAGTTATCCCTCTCATGGTGAGCTATAGGAGTATCAACCTTCCTTTTCCCTACTAGTAGTGTGAAGGTTTTAGTGGGGTTAGAGATAGCAAGACCAGGGAAGGGACAGGGAGTCAGCTAAACCTAACAAAATGCCACAAGGAACTCTGATACTTGATAAGTTAATTTAAAAAGTAATGTAAAATAAAAGAGTTAGAACAGAGGTACCCTGATTCACTAGATAGAGCTATTTTCAGAGGCCATGGGTTATCAAACGAAAATCCCAGTGACTGCCATCCTATAATTTCTTGGTCAGGGCGACCCTGAGGTCATCTCCCCCACTTCCTGGTATAGATTAATTGGAAATGCTTTTGGCTGCCCGCCAGAGCCAGAGGGTATAGCTGGATTGCCGAAGACATCACATGTATTGGTCTGAGTACACAGATAAATAACTGAAGCTGGAACTAGGCTAAAGGCTTCCTTCTTGCTGGTTAGCCCTCATGGTGCCAGGTGTGGCACTACCAATCAGCCAGGTAACACACTCACCAGTACAATAGTGCCAAGCCTGTTACAGGGATAACCAACCAATCTCAAATTGGATTTGGGGCCTGATCCACAATAGAGAATTCACATGTGGTACTGCAAATGTGGTTGAAAGCCATGGCTGTGGGAATCATAGGCCCACTGTTATTCTGCTATTTTCCTGTGTACTGGGGATTGAACCAGAACTTCCCACATATGAGGCAAGTGCCCTACCACCAAATTGCAGCCCCACACCTTTATTTTTATTTTGAGACAGGGTCTTGCTAAGTTACCTAGGCTGGTCTTGAACTTGCAATCATTTTGTTTCACCTTCTGAGTACTTGAGATTTACAGGCCCGGTTTGGCTGTGATCTATCTAGTTTCTCTGTGGTTGTCATGAAGATCCAGTCGTACAGAAGCCAAGCCTACATCTAGCCAACAGAATGCAGCCATGAGGTCCATTGCCTTGATGGACCCTAGAGAAGCTGGTCCTTATGCAGCCTGTCCTTCTGGAGCTGTGTAGAGTATTTGTTCTCAGATTTTTCAGTGTAACTTCTGATGAAAACAGTCTTGCAAAAAGTAACAAGAGAGAGCCAAGTGGTGGTAGTGGACACCTTTAGTACTAGCACTTGGGCAGCAGAAGTAGGTGGATCTCTGAGCTGAGGCCAGCTTGGTGTACAGAGTTAGTCCAGGGCAGCAAAAGCTACACAGAAAAATACTCTCAGGATATAAGCATTGCTCATGCTTTCATTGCCCAGAGATAACCACCATTAAAAGTTTAATGTTGGGCGTGGTGGCACACACCTTTAATCCCAGCACTCAGGAGGCAAAGGCAGGCAGATCACTGTGAGTTCGGGGCCATCCTGGTCTACAAAGTGAGTCCAGGACAGCCAAGGCTACACAGAGAAACCCTGTCTCAAAAACAAAACAAAACAGAAGTTTAACGGGCATCTTTATTAGTTACTTTTCTATTGTTATAACAAAACACTGCAATGGAAGCAACTTGTTGTAGAGTTTATTTGGGCTTATGGCTCAGGGGGTTAGAGTCTAGGACAGCAGAGCAGAGGTGTGGCAGCAGGAGCTGGAAGCAGTGGGCTCATATTTTGAACAGGAGGCACAAAGCAGGGAGAGTGAACTGTGAGCGGCATGTGGCTTTGAAACCCTCCGAGCCCATCCCCAGTAGCATCCTTCCTCCAGCAAGACCACATCTCCTGAGCAAACTGCACAACCAACTGGAGACCAGGTGCTCAAAAATCAGCCTATAGGATCATTCTTATTCATGATTCCACAATTCCTTTCAACACTACAAGCAAGCTTGGACTGTTTTGCAATGTGCTAATTTTATTGAAAAGTATATGCGATCAACTTTCTGTGTCTTATCTATTAATGGCTCATCTTTTATAATATATACAAAATTTTGTTACTTAGCCCATAGTAATGGCTAACAGGTTACATATTTTTGTAAACTACCAGCAATAAAGAATTCTGTGATTCTTTGCATATCTGTCTGTTCAATTAGTTCCCTAGGCTGGATTAAGTTTTGAGGCCAAAAGGCAAATAAAGTGTTTAAAATTTTGACATATTTACCTAAACTTCACCAAAGTACATGTTTATACTTTCAATCCAAGAGAAAGAAATCAAACTTTCACCATTGCTAATTCTTAGGTAAAATAAGTTTTAGAGGTTTTTTTTTTTTTTGTTTTTTTTGTTTTTGTTTTTGTTTTTAACTTCAAAATAGGGTTTGGTTTTTATTTCATTTTGTTTTTGCTTTTTGAGACAGGGCTTCTCTGTGCAATAGCCCTGGCTGCCTGAACTCACTTTGCAAACCAGGGTGGCCTCCAACTCCACCTGCCTCTGCCTCCCGAGTGCTGGGATTAAAGGCATGATCTACCACGTCTGGCCTGGTTTTTATTTCAATGCTGATTAAATAGACATAGTTGGCTTGTGAAAATTCACATTTCCTGTGTGTATTTGAAACAGAAGCATGCATGCCATGGCACATGGGTGGAGGTCAGAGGACAACGTGCAGGGACTGAACTCAGGTCTTCAGGCTTAACAGCAAGCACCTTTAAGACCTGAGCCATCTTGTTGGCTCTATCTTATTTTTTCAGACATTCTTTGCCTATGCCAAAAGCTTTCTTCCTCTCCTACAAACAGTTAAAATTCCATCATCTGTCCATACTTGGATTAATAAGCAGCAGTAAAAATGGACAGCCGTCTATGCAACTTGTGATCCTCCCCATATTCTGGGAGCTGAGGCATGGCCTCCCTGTAATTCCGAGCTGGGTGGAGGAGCTTGGTAGTAGTTGTTAGAGGTTATGAGGTACAGGACAGCAAGGAGAGTGAGAGGAAGGAGCAGGTAGGGCAGGATGCTGGTACAACTTGGTTGCTGTTGGCATGGACAGGAAGAGAGCCATCACAGACTGATGAATATTACACAGTGTCCATGAGAAATGGTTAATGTGTGAGGACAGTGTCCATGAGAAATGGTTAATGTGTGAGGAGAAGCGGGTCCTGGTGGTACATAACTGTAACCTCAGCCATTTGGGAGGATGATGCAGGAGGATCATGATTTCCAAGATAGTTTTAAGCTTCACAGGAAGACCTTGTCATCATCATCATCATCATTATCATCATCATCATCATCATAATTTGTTGATCTGTATTTTGTTCCAGAATTTGTACTTACAAATGGTACTTCCAAGTGGTACATAGGTTCATTGCAGTGAGGATTCTATAACACTGAGAGACCTAAGATGGTGCCCACAGTGCTAATAACCACCAAGAGCTTACTACATCAGAGTATCTCTTTAAGCACTTTGATACACTAAATTATCTAGTGTTCACAATAATTTTGGGGATTAGACACTGTTATCGTTCTTGTTTTAAAGTAAGGAGACAAGAGCACAGAAAGGTGAGATGACTTGCTCTAGATCAAAGCCAATTAAGAGGGGAAAATGACAGAGAGTCCATGTCCTATTCTGCTACCCATAAGCCCCACATCCAAAGCTAAATGTCAGTCACCTGAACATTGGGAGCAGTGGGGATAGAGAGGGAAGTGGCTGAGGGATGTTAAGACATTTACCAATGTTCAATATTGTTGAACCTGTGGAGTTAACTCCAACCTGAAAGGTGTTTTTCAAGTGGAAGACAGGCCATTCTTAAAAAAAAAAAAAGAAAGAAAAGAAGGCTTTTCCTTTTTTGTGGATAAACTTTAAGAAAACTAAAATTAAAGAGTGTTATTGCACTGTGGCAGGGCCAAGGAGCCTTTACACTGGCCAGTTGACACTAACTGTCAATCTGATAGGGTCTGGAATGGCTCTGGGTCCACCTGTGAGGCAGTGGTTCGAGTTTAGCTTCTGGGCATGACTGGTTTTGGTTGGGTTCCTTGAGGTGGGAAGACTCACTCTAAAGGAGGGCATTATCCTTCCCTCCTGGACTGAGTAAGAAGGAGAAACTGAGCTGAGTACAAACAATCATTGGTCTGTTCTTCCTGACTGTGCATGAAATATGACCGGCTGCTTCAGGTTTTTACTGCCGTGACTTCCCCGACAAAATGGATGGTACCCTCAAGTCAAAGCAAACCCTTCTTTTCCTCAGGTATAGGGCATTTTATCTCAGCAACTGGAGAAGTAACCAAGGCAGTGCTGAGACCTCGATTATTTAGTTCCGATGGATCTAAATCAAGAATCCCACAAGCCTTTCCAACTGTCCTTTGGTTATGAAAAAATAATACATATTCAATTTTATTATATATTCAAGGTCCTTCAGTAATACTTCTGTGGATTATAATAAGCACCTTGTATTTACCAATTTTCAGATGAATTCAAATTAGTGTAATTTGTATAACCAACCATCAAACTCCCTGATGGCTATTCTCATAAACCAACCACCCCACCCCTACTCAACTGTGGTCTCTGGACAGTCTGAAAGTGCCGATGAGCTAGGGGGAATCTTTCTTCTCTGTTTCCCAGAATATTCCCCGAAGCCCTTGTCCAGATGTTAATGTGGCCTTGCAGTCTTGGCTTTTCTAATTTTCTTCTCTTTAATGAACAACTGGGTAGAATGAAGGGAATTGTTCAGGGACATTGTGGTTTCTTCTTTTCTAAGCGGAGCTGGATTCGGCTGACACCATCAGTGACCACAGTCACTGCCATCTGTCAGTTGTGGGTGGCCGATGCTAGTGGTCTTCTTCTGTTCCCAGTGGACAGGTAACTTACAACCAGCAAGGCAGCCTAGCCCATCTGGAGCTTATTGGCTAACTCAAAAGAGAATTCCAAAATGCAACGAGTCAGAGCCAGAACTTCTGCTTGTTGTTCAAGTCTGGATCTCTTGGGTAGGGTGACTTGAAAAAATTTCTAGTGGTATAGTCTAAATGAATAGATTTTTCTGAAGCATAACTGTGGCCAAAAATAGAGAGAAAAAGAAAGACAATTTTTTCAGGGCCCACTGTGCAGGAAGCTGAGGCAGGAGGATCCAGTGGTGGGTGCCACTCTGGGTTAGATAGTGAGTTTGAGGCCAACTTGAACTACATAGCAAGACCTTGTAAATATGTTTTTAAAGGCTCTAAACCAACTCACTTCTCTGGCAAGCCACTTAGTGTAAAACTCCTCAGCAATAAAATAAAGACAAACACACCTCTTGGTTTTAACTTTATGTAAAATTTTATGTAAATATGTAGGCATGTAAACATATCAATGAGCTCAGTGTTAAGCTTATATAACATCCTCTATAGAATTACTCTAGATAGTGTCAGTTTGGGAATATACACTGGCAGGAACAGTGAAGAATCAGGGGGTGATACTCCACTGCCCCACTCAGCCGAGGGCATGATTGTGCTGCCACTATCCAGGGGTTCTGAGCATAGATTGGAGGGAGGCAATACCCTAGCTGTAGACTCAGAGCACCCTGGATTTCACTCCTGGCTTCCCTACTTATCTGTGGTAATGACTCTGGACAGGTGACTTTAACTCCTAAGCTATAGTTTCCTCATCTATGGAATGACAGTTGTCACTAACTTCCTGGCAAGCTGTGGAGAATCAGATGAGATAAAGTTGATAGGATAGTGGTACTAATCGGCATAGTAGCATATGCTTTCTACCCTGACTTCACTTCCTCTGCTCTTCCAATGAGCTGTATGCTCTGCATATCTATCCACTGAGACTTTTTTCTTTTTAGCTTAGCATGTACACAGTATGTTTTAAAATACGGATCCTTGTGCATACAGAGAAAGAAGAGGTTTCTCTGTGACAATGGTGACTGGACCAGAGGGAAATGGTCTCTTCGACCTGCCTTTCTTTCTTTCCTTCCTCCCTTCCTCCCTCCCTTCCTTCCTTCCTTCCTTCCTTCCTTCCTTCCTTCCTTCCTTCCTTCCTTCCTTCTTCCTGTCCCCCCCTTCATTGCACATGTAATCACATAGCCCTTGTGATGAGTTAATTTCTCGTGACCATTTCTATTCCCCAGCCCAAAGATATGGCTTAAAATATTCATTTCAGCAGTGGGGCACACCTGTAATTCTAGCACTCGAGGAAGCAGAAGAAGATAGATCTTTGTGAGTTCGAGGCCAGCCTGGTCTACAAATTGAGTCCAGGACAGCCAAGGCTACACAGAGAAACCCTGTCTTGAAAAGACAAACAAACAAACAAATAAACATTCACTTAAAGCAAAGAACTGTTTTCCTAATTGCCAGAAGAAATTTCTCCATGCCCCTCAGAGCGTGAAGGAGAAAAGTTTATAAAGAAGTGTTGAAGTTATTTGGAGTAAATTAGGAATGAGTTTGTCTTTTAGCTTCTACCTAGTCTTTCCCAAATCTGAGAGTATGCTGGACTGGAATGACCCACTTCCTCCTATGCTGTTTTCATCTTATGACATTATAGACTCTCAAGAATCTGAATTTCAAGAAGAATGGATAAATGTACTTCTTTTCAATATGCTGGCTATATACTGGGCATCCCTGAAGCAGTAAGTAAATTCTGAAAACACAAGCAAGTGAGTTAGTGAATGAACACTTTTAAACAGGATATATACTTTTTGATACCTTCTCTTTTTTGGTCCACACCTCTCACCCCATGATGGGATATTTTTTCCAAATGTTTCTACTATGATTATTCTGCACGTTTCTGTATTTTATGCATAATTCATCAGTTAAAATTTTTCTTAGGTTACCACCCCACAATACATCGAAAAAACACTGTCAGATATGTCTCTCTCCCACCCAAGGCCATACTTATCCAATGGGGTCTGTATCACTACCTTTTAAATCAGAGGCTTCAAAATGGCAGGGGCATGTCTATTTAAATGTCAGCTGCACATACCATATGCTGGTACTGAATACAAGCTTTTGATAATGACACAAAGAGCAGCTTTGGAAGTATTTTCAGACTATACCATCACCAATTACATTTAGATGTTCAAAACTGGATCTAACCCAGACCTCCCAAGAAGGGTCCCAGTAGCCAAGTCTGTGAAGGAATGCCTGGAATGTTGACCTCTCTTCCTTAAGTATCTGTCCAGTGTGTGTGCTTTCATGTGTTTTTGAATTATAGAAAGATTCATATAATCTACCCAAACTTTTCCTCATTCAGGCATTCAATATCGTTAATAAAGACAGAAAGGCTAGCATTTGTTGTTGTTGTTGTTGTTTTTTTTTTAAAGCTTTGAGTTTAAACGATAGAGTGTAAGAGTTAAATGTTTGGCTTATAGAAGCTGGAAGCCAGGCTATATTGCTTAGGAGTGTGATTATATTATGAAAAACAAGACAAGAGGCTTGTAATTTTATGAAACCAAACACATGATTTTCTTCTTTCCTTTGGGATGAATGCTTTCCTGTGAAAGTTGAGGTTAGGCCCCTCTTCATGAAGCCCGAGGAGAGGAACTTTGATGTGAAAAGGGATCATGGTCAAGAAACGGATGTAGAAACCAGTGTGGGAATAGGGGGAGCTTCCAGAGACAGGAAAAGGCATTGTCCTGAGGAAGGTTCTTTCATTCCTTCCTGTCGTCATTCGGGCTGGCTGGTTTACTTCCTCCCCCAGGTTGCTGTGAGCTGCAGTGAGAGTCCTTTGTTAATGAGGCCAAGAACAAGGCTACCCATTTGGTGAGGTGGTTAGGGCTGAACTTTCAGATTTCAGATTTTATGAAAAGTGACTCCAAAATTAATTTGGTCGTTGACCGAGCAACGCCAAAGCAGCTGGCTGGGGAGTTGAAAGTCCAACTGCTGTGGCTAAGCAAGCAATGTCAAATAACCCAAATGGACTGCTTTCCCAAGGAAATACCTTAACTGGGCGACATAACAATTCAGGCATTGTGTACATGCAAGGCTGAAATCCCCCCTCTGGTGAGGTGCCTTGCAACTAAAAATTTGCTAAAATACAAACTTAAAAAAAAAAAAAAAAAAGAGTTCCATATCACAAGTGAATAGCTGCTAGTTGAAAGCTGTGATGAAGTGATGCTGAGAGCATGTAAGATTGTTTTCTGCAATTGCATCAGCAATTCCCTCCCTGGTGCTGATGCCACTTTTCCTCTGGGGTTTTCTCAGCACAACCTCACCCTCTGCCCTGTGCCCCTTCTGCAAATACAGTTGCCAGGCAAGATCTTCAACCAAGCCTATATTGGCTTGGAACACTTTTTGAAAGAGTGGCCAACGTCAGGTCCCATCAGGAATCAAGATCTTGTCATTTTCACTAGACTTAGCACCACCAGATGCCCCAGCTTGCTTGAGAATGCATTTTATTTTCTAGTTTTTGCACCAACCTGTTGCATAAGGCAAAACTTTAATATCAGATTTCTTATTTTAGAGATGAGTGAGTTGATGGTCAATGGGATTAAAGCATATTAGAGAGAATACAGCTCATTGGTAGAGTGCTTAACAGGAAGGCCATGGGTTCCATCTCTAGCACGGCCAGTCTATTATGCAGCATTACCTGGAAAATGAGCATTATAACCAAGCTTAGCCTGTTCAATATGACTGAGATTAATGGCTGGATAATCTGTAAAGAGTACTGGCCTCAGCTCTCAGAACCAAAGGAGATACCCTCCTCTGTAGGACCTGTAGGGACCCCTCTTACAAGGGCCCAGAGAAGCTGCAGTCAACCTTACCTCAGGACCTGAACTTGCTCTGAATCATCAGAGACATTCTTTCAATTGAGGCTATGTTCAATCTAGCCTTCTGTTGGAGGGCACACTAAAGACCCCAGAGGACTCGGGAGTGATGGTACTAACCTTTGACCCTAGCCCTTGGGAGGCAGAGGTAGATGGAACTCTGAGTTTGAGTCCAGCTTGCTCTACATAGTGAGTTCTAAGAGAGCCAACAAGGGCTGTATAAAGAGATCTTGCAAACCCCTTCCCACAAACAAACAAACACATACACATACACATATACATAAAAAACCCATCAACAACAACAAAATCCAAGAAGGTTTAAGATGAGTCATATTTTTTTCTAATCTGTAATTTTAGCACATTAAAAAAAAAAGGTCTCAGGGACAGCAGGTCACTGAGAAGAGACTTGATACCCTATGAGCATATACAGAGGGAGGTAATCCCTCTGAGGAACAGTCATAGGGGAGGGGAATAAGGGGAAAATGGGAGGGAGGGGAGAATGGGAGGATACAAGGGATGGGATAACCATAGAAATGTAACAAGAATAAATTAATTAAAAAAATAAATTAATTAAAAAAAAAAAAGGTCTCTTACAAGGGCTAAGGGTGTTCAAGGTCCTGGGTTTGATCTTCAGCATGGTACAGCTTGGCAGAAGAGACAGATAAAAGCAAACAAACCAAAGCATACTTTAGAGGAAATCAACTAAAGAATAAGCCAAGACAGGTTTCAGAAGGCAAACCAACTTGAGAGGGCAAATGTTGGTGATGCCTTCTATGTGCTTGACCCAAAGATGAACGAAAACAGTCCTGGCTCTCAGGAATCACAGTTCTGAGGGTGGACAAAGAAATATAAGCACACAGCATGGCTGCCCCAACAGAATTAGGAACGAAGTGTTAGAACTGTGCAGAACAGGAAGAAGGAGAGGTGGGTGCTGGCCAGAGAAATTGGGATGGCTTTATTCAGGAGACGCCCATTCAGTGGGGACAGTGACAAATCAGGCCTGCAGTTGCAGAACCAAGTCTGGGGCAGCTTGACACCTCTTACCCAAGATAAGAAGACACTCCTCTGTGTTTTGTACCAAACCATTTCAGAATCCATCTGTTTTGTGATACCAGGGATTGAGCACAAGGCTTTGGACACACTAGTCACATCCTCTATCATTGAATCATAAGCCATGGACCAGCATCTAAAGTTACCCAGGAGGCAGGCTTTCCCTGAACTTGAGATGGGCTTATTTTTGGCTCCATTTTATTAAAAAAAAAAAAAAAAAAAAAAGAATCCTAGGAATAAAGCATAGGCAAAGTTGGCCCATTTTTCTCTCATGTTTGCATAATTTTGATTTTAAATTCTCACTATTGAGGAGTGTTATAATAATGAGATTTATTCAGAGCTTTATATTGGCTGTAGAAAAGATTCTTCATTCAGAGGAAACCTCTCAAAATGATGAGCCATGCGTCACAATCCAGTTATATCCCTAACTACATTTCCAGAACGATTTACTAATTACAGATTTTTCTTTTTTTTAGCTAGGATTGAATCCCTTAGTTTGTTGTTTGTTTGTTTGTTTGTTTGTTTACTTATTTGAGTCAGGACCAAATATTTCCCCAATGAAAATAGATTGAGAGTAAAAATATTGGGATCAGCATTAACTATAGTATTAAGCAAGATAAATTGCTCACAATGTGTGACCATGAGGTTTTTTTTTTTTTTCCCTGTGTAAAAATAGCAGATTTATCAGAAAGCCCAGTCATCACACTGAGATGCTTGGAAAATACTATTAATAGCTCCCTGTTAAATGTGATTTTCTGAGAAATATATAATGCAACCAATTTAGCCATTTCTGCCTGGATAGATAGTTGTGTCCTGTCTTTACATAAGTGCAGTCCCTGCTTAAAAATCTGTGCTTCAGAACAAGATACAGTGCATGTGAACCTGACAGCCCAGAAGGCCTGCAGGCTGACAACCTGCTATGAAGCTAATGTGTCCAGCCATTTGATTGATGATTAGTGAGCACATAAGGTATGCTGATATGACAGGTATTCTACTCCACATGAAAATGCCAGTTACCTAAGATTCCGGCTCTAGAGAAGCCTATAAGTGTTATGGGTTAGATAATTGATAAACAGTAGTCAGTGCGACAGATACTCCTACTTAATAGAAATACCATTGGCTACGAGATGCACAAGTATTATTTTCACACTATGTAGAGAAACTGTGGCCAATTAAACTCTGATAAGCTATTGATTGTAAGGTTATAGAGGCTGTGTCTTAGACTCGAAGGAATGTAGCTCTTCCAAAGTAGAACACAGACACTGTTAGACTGCCCAAGAAAAAAACTTTAGCTAGGGATGGCCTCGGATGGGGCAGATTTTTAGCTCATACTGGAGGAATAAAGTTGGTGCTAGTAATGCGAGATAGAGATAGAGAGACGGCTCTGCAGTATAAGAGCACAGGCTGCTTTTCCAGAGGACCTGGGTTTGTTTCCCAACACCCACATGGCAGCTCACAACCATCTATATGTAACTACAGTCCCTTAGGACCTGACACCTTCTTCTACCTTCTGTGGGTACTGTATGCACATGGTGCACAGACATACATGTAGAAAGAAAAAACAAAACAAAACAAAACAAAACAACAACAACAAAAAAAAAACCCAGACTCATTAAAAAGAACATTCTAGACAGCTGAAATAGCCTCAGGACACAGAAGCAGGAGAACACTTACTTGCCTATACATCACCAGTTTGATAGTGATTGTCTTGGTTTAACCTGGATTTCCCCTAACTGCCCCCTGAGGTTTATAAAGAACATCACCACTGTAATGCTATCTTGCTCTCCACTTGGCCCTCTGCAGCTGTGTACCTGTCAAGCCACGCTCTGCTTCCAGGGCTGCTCATGACTTGCCCCCTCCCTTCTGGGCCAGCTGAGGCTGCTACTCTCAGCATCACCATGGTCCATTCTGTTGGAGGATCTGGTCCCTTAACTGGAGTGAATACCACTCTGGAAACCTTGCGTAGTCTGACCTGACATTTTGCTTCAGTGGCCAAGGGTATTTTAAGTCCCCAGGAGACAGTTTCAGTCTTAATTTTACTGGCTCTACTTTTGAAGGAACTTGGGACAGTTTCCCTATGGGTTGGTCTGGAAGCACCACCACATTGGGCCACAGTGGTTTCTTCTGCTGTCTCAACAGCCAGCTTCAACTGTTTGGTGCTTTGCAAACTCAGAGTGGGAGCCCTATTTCTTCAGTGGGAGACCATCTCTTCTTTGTAAGGACTTTAACCTTGACTTTTACTATTTTCCTTTCTCAAAGAAAGAGTCTTGATACCCTGGAAAGCCATTGTAGAGGTGTGTGTGTGTGTGTGTGTGTGTGTGTGTGTGTGTGTTTGGTTTCTGAGGGTTTTTTTGTTGTTGTTATTTTGATTTTTGTTGTTTTGTTTTGGGCGGTTTTATTTTATTTTTATTTATTTATTTATTTATTTATTTTTTAATTAATTTATTCTTGTTATATCTCTATGGTTATCCCATCCCTTGTATCCTCTCATTCTCCCCTCCCTCCCATTTTCCCCTATTCCCCTCCCCTATGACTGTTCCTCAGAGGGATTACCTCCCTCTGTATATGCTCATAGGGTATCAAGTCTCTTCTCAGTGACCTGCTGTCTTTCCTCTGAGTGCCACTAGGTCTCCCCCGCGAGGGGACATAGTCAAATGTGAGGCACCAGAGTACTTGAGAAAGTCAAATCCCTCTCTCCACTCAAGTGTGGAGACTGTTCTGACCATTGGCTAGATCAGGGTAGGGGTTTATATTTTACCGCCTATATTGTCCTTGGCTAGGGCCTTAGTTTGAGCGGGACCCCATGACCCAAATCTGCCTATCATAATGTTCTACTTGTAGGTTTCTAGGACCCACTGGATCCTTCTACATTGCTATTCTCCCATTGTTCTCTCATCTAGAGTTTGGGCGGTTTTATTTGTCTTCACAAAAACGTATTATCTTAGTTTGTATATATGAAGTAATTTATAAAAACTCATAAGGAATAATGTAATATTTAGCACCTTAAAAAAGAAATAGCATCCATATTATATATTTTATTTGACAATGGCTTCTTCCTTGACCAAACTTTAGTCAGTTTCCTCTGAACTCTCTATCTTTTTTATTTTATTAATTTATTCAGATTACAACTCAGTTGTTATCCTATCACTTGTATCCTCCCATTCCTCCCTCCCTCTCTCTTTCACCCTATTCCCATCCCTTAGGTCTATGACCGAGGGGCACCTCCTGCCCCACTATATGGTCATAGTCTATCAAGTCTCATCTTGGTAGCCTGCTTATTCTTTCTCTGAGTGCCACCAGGGCTCCCTGCCAAGGGGAGGTGGTCAAATATGGGGCACCAGAGTTCATGTCAGAGTCAGTCCTTGCTCTCCACATAACTGTGGAGAATGTCCTGTCGATTGGCTAGATACTACGAGTAGAGGTTTGATGTTTACTACTTGTATTGTCCTTGGTTAGTATAATAGTTTGAGCAGACCCCCTCCTGGGCCCTGATCCACCCATCTCGATGTTCCTCTTGTAGGTTTCTAGGATCCTCGGATCCTTCTATTTCCCCTGAACTCTCTATCTTGTTAGTCCTTGCTTTGGCCCATCTTTTGCCTCTAATCCAATTTTAGCAAAGAATACTGCTAAGCCAGCTTACCAAGCCCTCTCCATCCTCAATATCAAACTGAACCTCTCCCCCTCATGTTAATTTAGAGTAAATTCTTTCCCCCAAACCCTTGATACCTAATGGAGGCAGGGAGAGAGCATGGCTTAGCAATCTGAGATTCTACTTGGGTTGGGCTGTGCACACACCCCTTTCTCTAATAAAGACCTGGCAGCCTGTAAGTGCTACAAACAACACATCTGTCAAAAAAAAAAAAAAAAAGTGGGTCTAGCAGCCCATTAGAGATATTTAGGACCTCAGCCAGCATAAGCTGCATGCACACCCCTCTCTGAACAAAGGAGTAAGTTCCTCCTTCCCTAAACAATTGCCAAATGTGAACAGTTTCCATTCAAACACCCTCCCCCTAATATATCTGCCTAAGTGGGTGGGGGGGTCAGTACAGCCTGAGCTGGTTTTAGCTGCATGTAAAATAAGGCAGGCTATGTTCTCCAAGTGAACTCTTAGGAGACTCTCCTATTTACCATCTTCTGCCTATGTATAATTAGACATGCATATGATTAAAGTCAGAAGTATTATGGGAACGGACATGCACAATGAGCAAAGACCTATGTAATTCAAGCTTGTCAATCAAACTAAAGAACCACATAACCATGCACCTGGTATATTAGTTACCTTTTTGTTGTGGTGGAAAAAACCACCATGACCGAGGCAACTTACAGAAGAAAGTTGATTTGGGTTTAGGGTTCCAAAGGGATGAGTCAACTATGGAGGGGACAAAACAGCAGCAGAGGGCAGGCATGGCAGCTGGAGCAGCAAGCTGAGAGCTCACGGCTCCTCTCGAACCACAAGTACTAATCGGAGAGTGAACTGGAAGTGGTGAGAGTCTTTAAACCCTCAAAGCCTGTGTGGTGGCTTACATAGAAATGGCTACATAGGTTCATATATTTGGATGCTTGATCCTTAAGGATCAGGAGGGTGTGGCCTTGTTGAAGTAGGTGTGGCCTTTTGGAGGAATTATATTACCAGAGGTGGGTTTTGAAGTTTCAGATGCCCAAGCCAGGCTCAGAGGCTTCTCTCTCTCTCTCTCTCTCTCTCTCTCTCTCTCTCTCTCTCTCTCTCCCCCTCTCTCTCTCTTCCTGCTGTGTATGGATCCAGATTTAGAACTCTCACCTCCTCCAGCACTGTGTCTACTTGTGTGCTGCTATGCCTCCCACCATGCTGATGAGGGACTAAACCTGGGGAACTGTAAACCAGCCCCAATTAAATGCTTTCTGTTAGAAGAGTTGCTGTGGTCATGGTGTTTCTTCGCAGCAGCAGGACGTTGACTAAGACAGCCTGCCAGTGACATAGTTCCTACACAACATTGCTACACGTCCTAAATCTCCTCCAACAGCATCATCAGCTGGCATCAAAAGTTCAAATACATGAGTTTATGGGGATGGTCTTATTTATACCACTATCTCTAGTAATCAGACACCTTTCTCTTTTGAACCCCTAAAAAGAAAGCCCCAAACTATAATTGGGGCCCAAGAATGCCCTCACCCATCTGGCCGACTATCACTCTCAGCAGCATATTTCTGATCTATTGCTTAACAGGGAACAAAGAAACTTTGAAACTTTGTAATCTGTGAGCATCTTTAGTTCATTCTTGACTAAGATGCCAAGAACCTAGAAATACTAAGCCCAGACCCCACCCATTAGTACCAGGCAACTCTGAGTAACATTCTAGCCACCCATGCCTCACTATAGCTATTGGCTGTCAGTGCCAACCCATCTTTGTTATGTTCATAGATGAGTTTAATTGTTCCCCCATAGTAACATTACCAACTGTATTGCTACATTTTCCCCCAAACCCTTTCCCTGCCTGTCTTTATTTTTAAGACAGCTTCTCATTCTGTCCTTCTGGCTGCCCTGGAACTAAGTAGACTAAACTGACCTTGAACTCACAGAAATCCATCTGCCTCTGGCCCCAGAGAGCTGGGATTAAAGGTGTATGCCACCACACTCCTCCCTGCCTTTTTTTTTTTTAAATAGCAGATATCACGTATGAAATTTCTCTTTAAGACTGTTGTACATTTTAAATTTCTTATCAATAATTCGCCATCAAACACTCCCCTCACAGTGTTAATCTCTTCTCAGTACGTTTAGACACATTAGTTATGCAAGCAAGTTCATCTCATTTTCTCATTGTGGACATCTCTCGCTGCGCTTGCTGTCCAATCTTCAGAACTGCCCAGTTGTCTTCCTACACTTTCCATGGTGTATTGTGTGGGTTCCCTTTGATTCTATCTATGCTAGGCTCTCCTATTTTAGGTCTCAGCTCTTCTGTGTTGGCATTAGAGTGAAGTGCATTTTCAGCAGCTTCCCACACACAGCTTGTGAGATGGCAAATGACCTCTTTCCATTCAGAGGGAAGCATATCGACCCCCCCCCCCGCCTCCTTTGATCTGGGACTCACCTGTGACTACTGCATCTACCAGAATAACAGAAATGGTCCCAGGCTGATGCTAGTTCCGACAGCTGGTAGTCTGTGGTAGTACCAGGTAAGGCTTCTTACTGACCAGACTATGAGGAGGCCTAAGCTAGAGATGTAGCAAGGATATATTCAAGTGCAGAGACATGCTTAGCCACAGCCCAGCTGCTCGAGGCAAGGCCTCTAAGACCCTTGACATTAAGATGCAGAGGCTGTCTACCTCCCCTGCGTTCTGTCCATACTGTCAGTTCCATTAGCTATAATCAACCTAAAGCACCAAGTCTGAGTAGCTTTTGTCTTTTGGGGTGGGGGATGGGACAGTTTGCTATCTACCCTAATGAGAATTGTCCAACAATGCTGTGGAATGTCCTACGGGGAACAGCATAGCCCCCTAAAACAAGTGTCCTCCAGTCTGATTTGAGAGTGGGGGCTGTGGTTGAGCAACCCTGGTCTACACCAAAATGTTACTCTAGTATATGGCTAATGCACTCTTTGAGCTTTCTAAAGTACATGATCCATATTCAAAATTCTATGTATGTTATAATTTCCATCAATATAGCCGGGTGTGGTGGTATACACCTTTAATCCCAGCACTCAGGGATGCAGAGGTGGGCAGATTGTTGAGTTTGAGGCTGGTCTGGTCTGCAAAGCAAGACTTGGACAGCCGAGGATACACAGAGAAACCTTTCTCAAACAAACATTCCATCAATACGCCACTTGGGGATTTGAGCTCACTAGAGAAACATTAAGTTAGAATGTTATTTGGTGTTCCCCTTTATTATTGTTACTTAGTATTTGATATTTATTTATTTATTTATTTATTTATTTATTTATTTATTTATTTGGGTTTTCAAGACAGGGTTCCTTTGTGTAGCCTTGGCTGTCCTGGAACTAGCTTTGTAGACATGCTGGCCTCGAACTCACAGAGATCCACCTGCCACTGCCTCCCGAGTACTGGGACTAAAGGTGTGCCCTACCATCAGTATGGCTCTTATCTTTATTTTAATTAAATTTTTGAGACAGGGTCTCCAGTTTGTATCCCAGTATCCACAGTGAAGGAGAGGATGGCATTCAATTTATGATACTGCTGCCTACACCCCCTAGCTGCTGAGGTTATAGGTGTATACCTCCATGTTGGGTTTCATGTAATGCCTGAATTCAGGGTTCTGCATATGGTAGGCAAGTACTCTACAGAGTGAGCTGCATCCCAGTCGACCCTTTTATGTCTTTAGAAGGCTGGGATTAGTGGTTAAATTAAATAAAAGTAGGCAGTAAATTAATATAGTCCCTACTTAACTTAATACTTTTCTTTCCTACGTGCAATGTTATATGGCATAAATAGTCTCTTACATTTTTTTTTCTCCCCACAACTCTCCTGCCTTCTCAGAGGAAAGAGCCAACCAGGTTCTCTCCGATCTTTAAATAGTATCGTCATCATTATAGCACTGCAGGCCCAGAAAGGGTTTCTTCTTAAGTATAATGGATAGACGAGGAATTTGGTCCATCCTAACAGGTATCTGGATTCTGTTGTCTCCTATTCTTTGAACTAAAGTCAACAACAGTGTTTAAGCCCTTTTAGCTATACAAATTCACCTTAAACAACACAACAAATACAGTGTGCGCCCTCTGCTACTTTCATCAGAACTAAAATCACCTGAGGCTACCACTGCATGCTATCCAACCATCCCAAAGGCTGCACCCGACACAGTTGCTTATGACCTTGCAGACAAAGCGGGCATTTGCAGCCCTGTGTTGTGACATGTAGCACGTTGGCGAGGCTTGCGCTAGCTATGTCTGGATGACAGCTATGTTTGCAGAGTGCATTCGCTGAGGCTGAACTCAGCAGTTAGTCATGGTTGGTTATTTCATGCTTTACCACTCCCCGGCTCCACCTCGTTCTCCAACCTCACCAGCTCAGTCTAAACAATTGGCATAAAAGGCCTCTGTGTCCTCAGTGAACCTCATCCAACCAGCGACTTGGGACACATTTGGAGAAGGTAACTGCTTTGCTTTTACTACTCTCCCTGTAGAAGCCGGCCTCTGGCTGTCTTATCCATCTTCTGAAGCCCAGAAGCGCAATGGAACTTCTTTGACATCTCCAAATGAATGAGAGGCCTGAAGCAAATCCATGGACCAGGCTGCTTCTTCCTTCTCAGTCCTGTGGCCGTGTGAGGCCCATCACTCCTTTCCTTTCCTACCTGGCCTATGGCCGTCGTCCTGCTTTTCTCTAAGCAGGAATGTTTTTCCCTCCAAGTGGGTGTTCACTTTGGTCATCCAATCTTCCTACCAGGCCACAGACCTGACTGTATATCTCCCCTTCACTGGACCTCTTTTTATGGTTCCTGGGTCTACAGTCATCCACGGAACACGTCCTTCTTGTTCATTTGTGCACATGGTCCTCTCCTTCACTTATGTGCACGGTGCTCCTCTAAACCGTCCTCCTCTATTGTGATAGCCGACTGTGTTGACATTGTGGAATGGTGGGCAGCCAATGTGGTTATTAGAGTTGTACCGGGTGTGTGACCCTTAGTTACCTGTGTGCAGGTGACTTTCCTGTTCAGGCACATTGAGCTGAGGACTAACTTCTTCGGGGTGTCACTTATGGAATCAGAAAAAGAAAATAACAAGTTTAGATTTTGCTAACAAAAGGTTTTGTATTACATATAAGATGAGAAAAAAAATTAAGCCATAAGCAAATAGGTAGAAACATTTCCTGCTTTCTTCCCTACAGCATAAATATACTAGGACTAAGGCTGGGGAAGGAAGTAGGAAGCGCAGGAAGTTGGCGTTTCTTGGCCCGACTCCTGCCCTGATTCTTGGATAGGCTTGGACTCCATGCTCTGACTTCCTCAGGACTTTGTGGCTCTTCTGAGACCCATCTGTATCCCAGAGAAAGGGGCGGCACTGAGGGTGGGGGGCATGACAGGTCAGTCTGAGATTCTTTGGCTGCTCAAAGGATGGAAGGTGGCTCACCTTCCTCTGCTTCCTTAATAAAGATCCTGATCAAATATGGGGCACCAGAGTTTGTGTGAAAGTCAGTCCCCACTCTTCACTCAACTGTGGAGAATGTCTTGTCCATTGGCTAGATCTGGCCTGGCAGCACTCAGAGGAAGACTAGCAGGTCACCAAGAAGAGACTTGATACCCTATGAGAATATACAGGGGGAGGAGGTCCCCTCAGTCACAGTCATAGGGGAGAGGAGTAAGGGGAAAGCGGGATGGAGGGAGGAATGGGAGGATACAAGGGATGGGATAACAATTGAGATATAATATGAATAAATTGATAAAATATATTTTAAAAAAAGATCCTGATGAGACTTGATAGGCTATGATCATATAGAGGGGGAGGAGGTTCCCTTCCGTCACAGGTCAAGGAGGGGTGGTGTGAAGAGAGTGAAAGAGGGAGGGAGAAGGGAATGAGAAGATACAAGAGAAGGGATAACAATTGGGATGTAATCTGAATAAATCATTTAAATAAAAAATAAAAAGAAAGAAAGATCCTGGGAATTAGCAAAGGACAGGGGAAGGGGAAGTGGGAAGAAGTGGAAAGGTGGGGCGGGGGTGGGGGGTGGGATGGGGCAAGAAGCCTGGCCAGCAAGTCCGTTAGAGAGAGTGGGGAGAAAGGAGAAAGACAATTAGATGGATTACTTCTTCCTGGTTTGAACTGAGGGGATCTACACATTTGCAGAACATAGCCTAAGACAGTGGTTCTCAACCTGTGGGTCACGGCCCACACAGGGTCACATATCACATATCCTGCATAGCACATATTTGCATTATGACTCATGACATTAGCAAAATTACCGCTGTGAAATAGCAATAGAAATAATTAGATGGTTGGGGGAGGTCACCACAACGTGAGGGACTGTGCTAAAGGGTGGTTGCACTAAGAGTGTTGAGAGCGATTGTCCTGAGAGACACGCAGGAGGCTAAAGTTGCTTTGTAGGTCTGAAGTGGTACATTATTGGCAATATCATCTCATTTTATCCAATAGTGCGGGATGGACTCTGTCTCTCACGACTTCCACGAGTGTTAAGCACCTCTTCCTTAAGAAATTAAAACTGTATGCCCACACTGGAATTATGACCATTCAATATTGCATATTTACACATATTCTCTGTCCAAAAATCTCATTATTCCATTTTGATTTCTAAAGAACTGAGAACAGTTTTCAGAGCCACTGAATGCTGTGGGATCCAGCAGGGTGGGCTCTACAGAGGCACCACGCTCTGTTCTCTCCTAGGTTTTGTGGCGCCTTTTAGGAGTTGGAGGGGGTTGCTTTCCACTTTGGCTTTCAACAGGTGAATATGCTTTCCAGTGTCCAGCTCATGAAATTAGTAATGATGCCCTATGTCAACTGATAGCTAATCATGAAGTCAGGACTTCTGCTTGTGTGTATGTAAGTTAGCCTGGCTATCAGCCTGAAAGGTTCTCATTTTACTATTTTAAAACAGACAAAACCCCAAAGTATTCATTCTCCTCTTCAGATGGACCACCATCTTTGCTTTCCAGGTGATTAGGGTTTGGGGGTGCTAAGAACCACCTCATTAGTGGGTGCAATGATACATTGGCAACTGGTACACCTTGTTCCTAGATTCTCCCACCCTCCAGCAAAACTGCCCTTCTGAAACTGGCAGAAAGCATGTAGGCTCCTCTTTTGAAAGCCCCAGGGACCTATGTGAGTGAGTGATTTTTTTTTTCTTTGCTCTTTAGGAATGAACCCTCTTTCTGTCAGGCTTTCCCTGACTTCTTCCTCAGTGCCAACCACCCACAATTCAACTGTCTCCAGAGAATGATGAAGCCAGGGTGATGAGACTGTGTGACTATCAGAGCGAGCGGGAGAGTGGGAGGCAGCTCGTCAGGCCAAGACATTAACAAATAACCAAGGACAGCTCTGGCTCACAGATTTAATTGGTTACTTTTAGTAGTGCACATGCCTGGTTTAAGGAGAATCAGTCTTTAATTGATATGAGTGAAGGTTTGTGGACTGCTAATTCTTAGCCCTTGCTGTGTAAAATCTAGCCCCCCTCTTTCTACCTTGTGTGCATGACCCTCCTTCCATCCCTCCCTTCATCCTCCTTCCATTCTGCTCTCCCTCCTTCCCTTCTTTCCTTCTGCCCCCCAGCTTCCAGTTCCCTGTATTTCAGGCTGCCTCTGACTTGCTAGTAGCAGAGGGTGACCTTGAAACCCCCACCCTCCCTCTTTCCCCTTCTAAGTACTGGGATTAGAGAGTTGCACCACCTGGCTGAGCACAGTCTCATTCGTACTTGGAGGAGTGACATCCTAGAACTATCTTCCTATGTAGTTTTCATCTATCCAGCTTCCCCATTCAGAGATATTTACTAAGCACATATAATGTTCATCAATCTGATGTCAGTCATTTATTCATATTTTATTAACTTTAAAGTTGTATGTTCGGGAAAAATCTTTTTGTGGACTGTGCAAGGATTGTCTTTGTATTGTTCAAATGCTGGTTTCTGATTCCAGCAGACATCTGACTACTGATGGCCTTTGGTATTGTCATTATGATGAAGCATCTCCTGTCTTACTATTTTATAAACATTGTTCTCCTTCATTTTCTGATTGGTCAAATACAGAGCTGACTGGCCAATAGCTGGGGTGGAGAGGAAAAGGCGGGACTTTTGTGCTGGGGGTGGGGGTGGGGGTGGAGGTGGGGGTAGGAATGGAGGTGGGGGCTCCTCAGGTGTGGACCAGAGAGAAAAGTTGCCATCCAGACACAGATGAATAAGGAGGTACCAGGGTTAAGTCTAAGATGGCAGGTAACAGGCCACATGACTGGGAAGTAGTCCAGGCCACTGTTGGTGGGTTAGAACAACTGAGTGCCCAGCTGTGGTGCCTGAAGCTTTGAATAAGTATAAAGGACTCTGTGTCATTTTTCAGAGCAAGGGCAGGCATAGAAAAACCCATCCTTTACAATTATGGTGTTTTCCCATTGAAGCAGCTCACAGTTGCGGTCACACAGAATCCACATGATGTTGGTTGGTTTTTACTGGTTGTCATAATGAGCTTCTTTATATTCCTGCCTGCTGACCTCTTAAGGGAGGCCTGTGAATGGTTTGGTATCTAGTGTTTCTTTAGGTGATTAATGTCTTAGCACTAAGGTTTGCAAAATGGCTGATTTATGGCTTGAAAGAAACCCCAGTGCTAAAAGTGAAGCTCTTTGTAGAAAGACAGTCCCCTCAACACTCTGGAGGTACACACAGGCAGCAATAGTGTAGCTCACTCTGGGAGCACACAGGCAGCGATGGTGTGGCTGACTCTGGGGGCACACAGGCAGTGATGGTGTGGCTGACTCTGGGGGCACACAGGTAGTGATGGTGTAGCTGACTCTGGAGGTACATACAGGCAGTGATGGTGTAGCTGATTCTGGGAGCACACAGGCAGTGATGTTGTAGCTGACTCTGAAGGTGCACACAGGCAGTGATGGTGTGGCTGACTCTGGAGGCACACAGGCA
>OU015753.1:82942585-82986681 GCA_907169655.1 Acomys percivali
GGCTGACTCTGGGGGCACACAGGCAGTGATGGTGTGGCTGACTCTGGAGGTGCACACAGGCAGTGATGGTGTAGCTGACTCTGGGGGCACACAGGCAGTGATGGTGTAGCTGACTCTGAAGGTGCACACAGGCAGTCTTGGTGTGGCTGACTCTGGAGGTGCACACAGGCAGTGACGGTGTAGCTGACTCTGGAGATGCACACAGGCAGTGATGGTGTAGCTGACTCTGGAGGTGCACACAGGCAGTGATGGTATAGCTAACTCTGGAGATGCACACAGGCAGTGATGGTGTAGCTGATTCAATTAGACTCTGGGTGTCAAGTTTAGGAAACTGAACTGAGTTCTTTGGGAGATGCTTTCCTTTGTGTGATGTTCAAGAGAAATATGCTAAGTGGCTGTAGGTAAATATGTTGCTTGAACCAACTACCGAGGGATAAATACTGTGGAGAAGAAGATGTGAAATGCATTATGACTATATTATAAAACAGTTCAACACTGAGGCCTAAGGCACAATCCCTGTTCTCAAGACAAAGACAGAAAAATTTAAAATGGTGGGTGAAATGCCATGAACTAAAATTTCTAGAGGAAATGAGTTACTGTTGTAAAATTCCAGTGAGAACTCGCTGACTGAGTGGGCCAAGATAGGCTGCCATGTTAAAAAGCTATGAAGCAATCCAGAAGCTGGTGACTCCTGTTCAGTTGGCATCTCCCGTTACCGTCCCTTCCCCTCCCCAACCTGGTCCAGTAAATCCCACTCCTTCCTCCAAGCCTGCCCCCTCGAAGGAAAACCTCCACACTCCTGGCATTCCTGAGCACTGCCCCAACCTCCTCACCTGGAGCCATCAGCTCCCCATGCCCAGCAGGTGGCAGACACACTATTTTCTTACAGCAGCTTCTTCACCCCACCTGCCACAGTCAAGGTGCAATTTCTTCTGGCCTTGACCCCTGAGGCTGCTGAACTTCCTTCCCCAGGAGCCTCAGTTCCCAAATAAATCTGCCCTTTTTCATACTTTTAATCTGGTTTCCATTGGCTTGTTGGCGGAGATAACCCATCAACTCCTACTTACAAGTGGCAGACTTAAGGAGTGAGGGGCGGGAAACGGGTCTAGAGCAGCAATTCTCAACCTGTGGGTCGTGATTCCTTTGGCAAACCTCTATCTCTAAAAGTAATTACATTATGATTCATACCAGTAGCAAAATAACAGTTACGATGACTGAGCAACAGAAATAATTTTTCCATTGGGGGCCACCACCACAAGAGGAGCTATATTAAAGGGGTCGCAGCCTTGGGAAGGGTAAGAACCGCCAGCATAGAAAGACAGGAGATCATGCATGCCGTAGTGAGTACTTGGTCCTTACATCACACATGGGGTGGGGATATCCCAGGGCATCAGGCAGGGTCAGGTCAGGCAGTATCTGTAATTTGGGAACATCACTTTTGCTGAAGGGGCAGAGTGGATGCATCCTACCTCCTTCCCCGGCCCCCCTATCGCCCCCTGCCCACAAGCAAGGAAACCAGTTGTATCACTTCAGTAAGAAGATGGGGTGGGGGCCTGGGAGAGGGAGGGCATGCTGTTTTAAGCTAAATATTTATTATGATTGTGTAAAACCTGTCAAAACTGTTGACTTTGGTAACCTATGGCCTGTGCCCAGTGGCAGTAACTACGATTATTTTTAAATGAAGTCCTGTCCAGTTACTTGACTAGAAAAGCAGGTTAATAAATCCACGGAAACCAGAGAAGAACAACAGATCAATAAAATCGCCACCCCAATTACATGACAAAGTCAAAAATCAAAGTGTTCGGTTGCCCTCCTGAGTTTCTGAGGGACTGGAGAATTTTCATCTGAGATTTATCAAAGGTTTCTGAGAGCCAAAGAATAGTTCAAATGAAATTCGATTGATTTTGTGTTTCTGCCAGAGCTTTCTGACAGGTCATAGCCTGTCAGGCACTAAAAAAAAAAAAAAACATATTTTTACCAGAGCTTCCTTTCATGGTACAGAAATGAGAAGACCCTGCACAGGGAGCTGGACTGATAAATGCTGGCCATGTGTCTGTTTAAGCAGATGCAAATGAAAATGCCAAAAGGCTCAAGTTCAAAGGAAGGATCCAATACCTGAGAAATGTCCCTGTATGGAATTCCACTCCTTCTGAAAAGCAGTTAGTTAGAAATGCTTCTTAACACAGACCAGCCAGGCAGACAGCTCTGTGCAGGTCTCTAGTAGTCTGCAGGGCCATTGGCCTTTCTTAGGTAGGCTCACAGGGAGGGAAGGGCTGCTCCTATGGAAAGTTCAGGTCACGGGAGTTTTGATATCCTCTTTTCCTTGTGTCATTTCTCACAAGGAAATCAGATGAGTTGATTTTTTTTCTTTTGAGACATGGTTTCTCTGTGTAGCCTTGGCTATCCTGGACTTACTTTTGTAGACCAGGCTGGCCTCGAACTCACAAAGATCCGCTTGCCTCTGCCTCCCATCCCCAGCTGATGGGTTTCTCTAAACATTTTATTTTTGGTGCTTTTCTGCATGTGTGGAGGGACTGGGGGTTGGATAGCCCTGCAGGAAATCATTTAAGGAATGCAGATAATACCAATCAGTGTTGAGTCACCCTGTCACAGAGTAATGTGCAGCTGAGCATCCTAGTAAGTTATTTATCATACCCCGAGGCTTGATGGAATACGGCTTCCTTGATGAAGAGATAAAAAGCAAAGACATAAAAGCAAGTTCATTTTTTAAAATTTTATTTAAAGATTCATTAAAAGTGAATCTACCTTTTGGCTTTAACTTTTTGGAGTTTTAAAAATTATTATTTATTGGTATTACTGAAAAGTGTCATCGCAAAAAATTTACTTTGTAGAACATCTTTCCAGAAAAATCAATAGTATGGTGAGGGAGAGAATGGAGTTGGAAAGGAACAGAAATGCAGAGATAGAGGAATGCAGAATTTGGGAATAAGAAAGGGGAAGGAGAGAGAAGGAGGAGTGAGACAGAGGCAGGCAGAGTCTGGAGAAACTGACCTTCCTAGGACAAAATCCTGGAAAATGCAGTTAAAGGGACCACATCTCAGCTGGGCATGGTGGCGCTCACCTGTAATCCCAGCACTTGGGAGGGAGAGGCAGGCAAATCTCTGTGAGTTCAAGACCAGCCTGGTCTACAGAGCAAGTCCAGGACAGCCAGGGTGATACAGAAACACTGTCTCAAAAAACAAAAAACAAACAAACAAACAAAAAAACCCAACAAAAACAAACAAACAAAAAAACCTACCCCAAACCAACAAGGGACCACATCTCGAGAGCCCAGAGATACAGCCTACTCTGGCAAAGCACCTGCTTTGCTCTGTTGAAATCAGCGGGAGGAGTTTGGCCCAGTTGGACAGAGAGGATGCTTAAACAGTGGTTCTCAACCTGTGGGTCTGGACCCCTTTGCAGGTCCTATGTCAGACACCCTGCATATCAGATATTTACATTATGATTCAGAACACTAACAAAATTACAGTTATGAAATAGCAACGAAAGTAATTTATTTACTATGATTTATTCATATTACAACCTGATTGCTGTCCCCTACCTTGTATCTTGCTGTAATTTTACGGTTGGTTGTCAGCACAACATTAGGAACTGTATTAAGGGGCCGCAGTGTTAGGAAGGGCTGAGAAGCACTGACGGAGAATCTAACCAGCCCTCAGGAACAACGAAGTCTAACTGGAACAAACCAGAGTGCGTACCTTCAATTGAAGGCATGAGGTAACGGTTTCCAAGGTGCTTTGCTGTTCTAGAAGTCTGTCTCCTAAGGAGTGAGGAGGAAGGGGGTGGGTGGTACTCTCATTTTGTGGTGAAACTTAGTTCTGACCTGGGCTGTTTACCCGCTATCCTGTTGCCCTCCAAGATGGTACTCTGTTAGTAACCAACAGTTAGCAAACATAGCTGCTGAAAGGCCAACACTGGGCTTTTTCTAAAGAAAGCAGTTGAGTGGAGAGTGAGGACTGACTTTCACATGAACTCTGGAGCCTCATATTTGACCATGTCCCCTGGAGGGGAAGGCCTGGTGGCACTCAGAGGAAGGATAGCAGGCTACCAAGAAGAGACTTGATACCCTATGAGCATTTACGGGGGGAGGAGGTCCCCCTTAGTCACAGTCATAGGGGAGGGGAGAAAGGGGGAAATGGGAGGGAGGGGGGGAGGGAGGAAAGGGAGGATACAAAGGATGGGATAACAATTGAGATGCAACATGAATAAATTAATAAAACATATTTAAAAAAAGAAAGCAACATAATAATCAGACTTTTCATTTTTAAGATACTTATTTACATTAGGTGTATGAGTGCATGCTTGTATATGTACCACATGTGTGCCGGGTGCCTGTAGAGGCCAGAGAGGGTGTTGAAGGTGTCAGATCCCCTGGTTGTTAGCTGTCATGTAGGTGCTAGGAACCAAATGTGGGTCTTTTGGAATAGCAGTAAATATTTTTAACTGCTAAACCACCTCTCCAGACTCAAATCAAGGTTTCCTTCCCAGCTTCCTCCCTCCCTTCCTTCCTCCCTCCCTCCCTCCCTCCCATCCTTCCTCCCTTCCTCCCTCCCTCCCTTCCTCCCTCCCTTCCTTCCTTCCTCCCTTCCTCCCTCCCTTCCTTCCTTCCTTCCGCCACCATTTAACTGTTTGAAAGGACTCATATATGAACTACAGAAGTAACAAATTAAACTGTTCGTATTACAAAAAATAATAAAGAAAACTAGGTAGGGTGGTTCATGTCTACTCCCAAGTGGAAGGCTAAGGGAGGAGGATCGCCACAGAGTTCAAGGACACTCTGGGTGACACTGGAAGCCCTGTTTCAAAACAAACAAAAAGATCAACAAAAAAAGGGAGGCTGTAGTCCATTCCTACCTCCCCACTTTCCTTATTGCAGTTGTTCCCAGCCTCTACAGTGGGACTTCGTATCAGCTGACTGATAGCAAGCTTACTTACTTTTTAAGGGACACTATCTAAGGTCTTATGCAGGATACTCAAGCACTTTGCAGCTGAGCTGAGCTCCCAGCCAACCACTGCTTTCTTTACCGTCCCTCTAGGTAGAACAATATAGTATTGCTTTTATGCGCCCTTACCACTGGCACTGATGGGCTTTTTAAAAATCACTATCTATTGGGATTCTAGATGAGAGAAGCATGGGAGAATAGCAAAGTAGAAGGATCCAGAGCGTCCTAGAAACCTACAAGTAGAACATTATGATAGGCAGATTTGGGCCCAGGAGTTCCGCTCAAACTAAGGCACCAGCCAAGGACAATACAGGCGGTAAACTTTAAACCCCTACCCAGATCTAGCCAATGGACAGAACATTGTCCACAGTTGAGTGGAGAGTGGGGTATGACTTTCACACGAACTCTGGTGCCTCATATTTGGCCATGTCCCCTGGAGGGGGAGACCTGGTGGCACTCAGAGGAAGGACAACAGGCTACCAAGAAGAGACTTGATACCCTATGAGCATATACAGGGGGAGGTAATCCCCCTCAGGAACAATCATAGGGGAGGGGAATAAGAGGAAAAAGGGAGGGAGAGAAGAATAGGAGGATACAAGGGATGGGATAACCATTGAGATGTAACAAGAATAAATTAATAAAAAATTAAAAAAAAATCACTACGACTTTAATGATATGTATGGATAGATTCCTATTCCTTGGGACTGCTTGCGGCGTCCGGAGGCAGATAGACCAGTGTTTCTAGTCATTCCCCTATGATTTAGTTAGTGGCTTCCCTTGGTTGGTTGTTTGATGATGTTGTAAGCAATACTCCGTCCTTCTATAGGCCTCCATGTGCTCCTGTGTAACTGTTTCCTTCTCTAGGAGACAATTCCTTCTAGCTTTTGGGTCTCCAGGTCATACAAAAGCAGTTTGAAGTTAGCTACATGCCTAAGAGAGTCTAATGAATTGTCCCA
Source organism: Acomys percivali (assembly GCA_907169655.1). Classification (NCBI taxonomy): domain Eukaryota; kingdom Metazoa; phylum Chordata; class Mammalia; order Rodentia; family Muridae; genus Acomys; species Acomys percivali. The sequence continues at coordinate 82,948,506 of OU015753.1, forward strand.
TAGTTGAAGCGCCAGGGAGGGAATTATGCTTTAATCTCTGCAGAACGTTAGTCCATTTCCCAGCTATATAGGATGATCATGACTTCTCTATTATATATGGCATCCAGGAGATGCTTACAGCATTTATATAATCTTTCTCTGTTCCATAGGTTGCATGTTAGATATACACATCGGATATAAAATGTAATCATTTTGTGTTTGAAAAATTTTTTATATTATATAATTTTTGTGTATGAAAACATATAAACCAAGACTTCTAGAATAATACACAGAGCTAATCACTAAGAATATTGTCTTTTTTTCTTACTAAGAGGAGATGGAGAAAAAAACAGAATAATGTCTAAACTGAGAAGCAGCCAATAAGGTCCCCCAGTTCCTTCTGACATGCAGAGTCTACACCGACAGCTCCAGGATCAATTCACTTTCAAATCCTCTGAGTAGCTGTTTGTATGCCACTGACTAATGAAGCTCTTTGAGTGCTGAGTTATTAATGGGATGGAGCCAGAGAGGGGCTAAAGAGAGAAAGAGAGGACCCAAGATGAGACATTTGGAAGAGAAGCCTCCCTTTCCCCAGCCACTTGTGGAAATCCATTTCAGCTCAACTGGGACCAATTGTGAGTTTTGGCCTTGGGCAAAATTCCTATTTGCAGTCAATAAATTAATGGGTGACACCTTGAAAAGGGTTGGCTAACCGAATCAATGTCTGATGTGGCAGTCTATCCTCAGGCCAAATCCCTGTCCCATCCCCCCCACCCCCCAGCTCTTTAGGTTGGAGATTGAAGTGCCCCCAGCTTCTTAGTTTGGAGATTGAAGTGTATTTTTTTTTTTAAACTCTATTTTGAAAGGCAATATTCAGGCAGCATGGAGGCGCTGACCCTCTCACACTTTCCTGGTCTCTGCTCCTCTTCTCCTCTGAGAGACACAGGGCTGATGTGAACAGATAGCGTTTGGACAGAGCTTGACAGTGTATGGAGGCCTTTGTCTCCTGATGGCAGGCAGTTTAATATTTCCTCTCCAAGGTTGTCCTTATAGCTAGAGGGAACTGTTCCCTTGCAGTAGCTGCTTTGCAAACCTCTGGACAGCAGGAAGCAGAGAAGGGGCCTCTGTTGGTTCAGCTGGGTTTTACAGCTGAAGATAACAGGGACCGCTGATCTGCCCAGTCTCATGTTTTCTCGCAGGGGGAGGAAAATTCAGGGAGCAAAATAAAGAGACGTTGAGGTTTAATGTTTCATAACTGTGTGCTCTCTTCCAGGTTTTTATTCCTGTAATATTCTCTGTGTGTGGCCAGGCCCTTTACAACACAGAGCTATTGAAGAAAAGCGGGAGGGAAGAGAAAAAGGGAGGAAGGGTGGAGGGATGGATTAAAAAAAAAAAAAAAAAAAGAGCCTATGGGGTATGGTAGGAGGGAGAAAAAACGCTTTCAAGTCCTGACCGTGACCTTAACTGGATGTAGTCAAGGCCTCTGGGGGAATTAAGCTGGTCATTTGATTTTGAAAATAGAATAGGGGACAAGTACGCACAGAGAATTTATAGCAAAGCCAGAAGAGGGAAGTGACCCACTTAGTAGCTTCTCTAGAAAAAGTTCTCGAGGCATTAGAAAGGTGTTGGGTGGGGAGCACCCCTTCCCTGACAGTGTGCATGTGGACGGACCACTGAGGGAACTCATCTGATGGGAAAACATAGTAGAAGCATTGCAGCATAATCTTTAGTATTTTGTAGAATGAGAAAATTAGAAGAATTTTTTTTCTTTTTAATTTCTGTTTTGGGGGGAGGTTAGTATAGCCACATTATATAAGCAATGCTGTTCCCACCACAGACTGAACTTGCTGCTGGACAGAAGTCTACTTTGTTTTAAGGTTGTCCAAGCTATTTCCTGCCTTGGAGCAAAACCCAGTGCAGCTACTGAGCCCTGACAATATTTCTCTGTCTCTGAATATCCTAATTTCAATGAAGGAACACTGTTCTTTGAAGGACTCAGAAAACACAAATGGTCAAAGACAAGTTCATCTTATTTCATCAAGGATACACCTTTCTCTCCAGTGACAGGCCACAGCAGTGGGGGGGGGGGGGGGGGGGGGGGGGGGGGAGGGGCAGGGTCTGAGTGTAGATAGATGATGAAACATTTAGATCTCTGAGCAGAAAGACAATGTCACAAAAGCACATGGTACTAATGACACCCTGTAGACCTGGGAAGAGACAATTAAAATAGAGCCAGCTATAGGATCTGAGTTGAGTTGGGGGTGCCAAGGCAGAGTGGAGTGTGGTGGGCAGGGCAGGGCAAGAGGGAGGAGAGGATGGCACCTGGGGGAAGGGAGGATCCCACAGTGGTGTTTGACAGTGTTTCTTCATTGGTAAGTATTTCTTAGGAGCACAGTGCTGGAGCTGAAGAGAACTCTGATGTTATAGAGCACGGTTGTCCCCTTGTTTTACTAGTTGGCTAGGGGGAAGGGCACACTCCAGCTGAGTTCTGGGCTCTTGTTTTCCTTGTGGATACCTTTCTTTGCTGGAGGTTGGGCCCTTTGACAACTGGCTTAAAATCCATCGTCCATTCTTAATGTAACTTCAGTTCAAATGACTGTTTTCCAGAATAAGGATTTCAGAAAATGAGTTAGCATGGAGGTGACCCAAGAAGACACTTTCTCCCATGGCTCTGTCCCCACTAAGCCTTTCAGAGCTTGGGGGATAAACTAAATGGCACATGGGCTGGGGCTGGAGCTCACTTGGAGAGAGACTGTCTAGCATGCATGAATTCCTGGCAGTACACACCTGGAATCCCAGCAGATACTGGAGGAGCAGAAATTCAAGGTCATTCTCTGCTACTCAGGGAGTTTGAGACCAGCCTGAGATACACCAGGTGCTACACTGTGCCTCAAAGGATATAAGGACAGTCTGAGGTGAGGCTGAAACCTCTCCTGAGAGTGTGATATAGGAACAATGGTGCTGCCTTATCAAATATCCACATCAAACATCACTGTTCCCATTAAATACCTGGCTCTTATAAATCCATGTATGGGAGCTTCCTGACTGGTAACTCACAAGTGGCCCTGCAAGACTTCCTCTTCACACAGGCTAAAGCAGCCTCCTTACACCTAGGGTTACAGAGCACAAAGGAGGAGGAGGGCGTACTATATAGCTGCTTCCTTTGTACCAGCTGGGCAAAGAAAATGTCAAAAGGGAGAAAAATGATGTGGTATGCTGATAAAAATGAAAATGCGTCTGGAAAAATGAAGTGATTCTGTTTATTTTAGAATGTATTTTATTGTCTTTGAGAATTTCATACGTACATACATACATACATACATACATACATACATACATACAGTTTATTTTGATCATATTCACCTCCACTCTTCTTCCTAACTCTGCTCAGATCCACCTCTTATTCTACTATACCAACCTCACATCTTCCTCCTCCTCCTCCTCTTTTCTCTCCCTCCCCCCACCTCTTTCTTTGGAGAAAGAGTCTCTCTCTAGCTATGGATGTCCTGGCCTGGAACTCGGCATGTAGACCAGGCTGGCCTTGATCTCACAGATATCTACCTGCCTCTACCTACCTCCCACTTGCTGAGATTAGGTGTGTGTGCCTGCCAGGCTGTTCTTTTATTTTCTTAAAACACAACCTTCCCCTACCACATAAATAGTTCAGTTTGTACTGGCCATATAGCCTAGGGTGTAGGCCCACCCACTGGGGGATGGGTGACCTACCAAGGGCCACACCCTTAATAAAATCTGACTCTCTCTCCCATAGCAGGCACCAACGATCAATAGCTTATCATCTAGGGGTGGGGACTGCGAGCCCCTTCCTGCTCCATGCTAGAAGGATGATGTGGGTGTTGTTCCGGCTGGCATGTGTTTCTGTGTGCTACAAGCATACCTAGTGCCCTCAGAAGTCAGAGAATGGGATTGGCTCCCCTGGAAATGGAGCTACAGAAGGTTGTGAGCTGCCATGTGGATGCTGGGAAATGAACCAGGGTCCTCTGGGAGAAAAGTCAGTGCTCTTAGCCACTGAGCCATCTCTTCAGCCTGATTGTTTAAATGTATTATTATTATTTTTTAAATCAGCACAAAAGTATCTGTATTTGAAGTGTACAAAACAAGGCCACATCTCCTAATCTTTCTAATCCTATCAAAGAGTTCCACTCTCTGGTCACTAAGCATCACATAACCTGTGGGGGCCATCCTTATTCAAATCACTACAACATATGAGTGAGATAATGAAATATTTGTCTTTCTATGTCTGGCTGGTCTGACTTAAGAGTCCCTTAGGTTCATCTGTGTTGTAAAAGACAGGATGTTCCTTTTCACGGCTGATTAATAGTTTTGTCACATGTATGATCCATTTTTACCATTAATTTATTAATGGATATTTAGGATAATGTCATAGCTTGGCTCCCTCAATAGTGCTAAGTAAAGTAGAGAGTGCAAACATTTCTCTCACACTGGGTGTATGTGTGTGTGTGTGTGTGTGTGTGTGTGTGTGTGTGTGTGTTACTGGGGGTTGGTTGAATCTAAGGTCTCACACCTGCTAGGTAAATACTGTACCATTGACCTACACCCCCATCCTCATTTTAAAATGTTTAATTTTGGACAAGATCTCACTAAATTGTCTAAGCTAGACTTAAATTTGTCACCTTGCTCAACCTCGCAGGAGGCTGGGATTGCAGACCTGTGCCTGAGTCTTCATCCTTTGCATGGACCCCCCAGTACTGGAGTTAAAGATCTAAGCCTAGTTTTTTTGTTGTTGTTTCTTTTTGAGGGGGGGTGCGTTGGCTTTTTGAGACAGGGTTTCTCTGTGTAGCCTTTGCTATCTTGCACTTACTTTGTTGACTAGGCTGGCCTCGAACTCACAGTGATCCACCTGCCTCTGCCTACCTGAGTGCTGGTATGCAGCACTGCAACTGGCCTAAGCCAAGTTTTTAAAAAAACAAATGAGGCAACACATAGTAGTAAGTTTCCCCCGACCCCCTCAGAAGAGCTGAGCGTACAATCATCTAAGCTGAGGCCAAGTCCAATGACTTCATCTCTTTGGTTCTTTTTGAGTAATTTTCTCTTGTCTTGTCTTCAGTGCACTAGAAGATAAGTGGCCCTTAAAACAGGCATGAGTGGCACTGTTCAGAGAGAGACAGGAGAGATCTGTTCAGCCGACAGCAGCCCTTCATTGGTTCACACAAGTTTACACTGCTAAGCTGGAGAGTAATTAATGAGATCCAGTGGGAGGTACAGCCCCAAAGAAGCAAGAAATTATTTCACTCACCAGTGTGAGTCTTCTCTATTGAAAATACCCAAGGTTGTATTTGGGAATGTACTTGTAAGGTCAAGTGTACTAATGTCAGGTGTTAAAATTGTTTTTTTTAACTTAAATTTTCTTCTGTTTTTAAAATAAATTTTGTTTCTGTGGAGCCTGAAAGCATGGCCCAGACTTTGAGTACCATGCCAATTGCTAGGTCAACCCTGACTGGAGAGGGTTAACTGAGGAGAAGTTTAACAGACTAATCAGAATACTAGTAGCAGTAGAATGAGGGTTCCTTGACCATAGTGGGGGGGGCGGGGAGAACAGAAGACTTATTTTAGTGAAATGGGATATTTAATTTTATTTATTTGTATTTTATGTGTATTGGTGTGTTGCCTGTATGTATATATGTCTGTGTGAGGTTGTCAGATCCTGGAGTTATAGGCAATTGTGAGCTGCCATGTGGGTGCTAGGAATTGAACCCGGATCCTCCAGAAGAGCAAATGCTCTTGCCCACTGAGCCATCTTTCCAGCCCTGAGATGGGATATTTTCAATGTTGTGAACACAAAAGTGACATGATGCCAAAGTATAATTTTTAACATTATTTATTTATTTAATATTTATTTTGCATGTGTGTGTATGCATGCATTCCGGTGTGTGTGTGTGTGTACATGTATGTGCCATGGCACATTTGTGGAGGGCAGAAGGCAACTTGGAGAACTTGGTTCTCTCTCTCCATCCTGTGGGTCCCAGGACTTGAACTCAGCACATCAGGCTTGACATCAAGAGCCTTTACCAACTATCTCACCATTTTTCAGATGTCCCACGTTGAAGAGATAGTCCCTTTGGGAGAATAGTCCACAGGAAGCAAGGAAGACAACCACAAGGACCAGGACAGAGATGCATGCTTGTTCTAAGAGGCAGAGGCAGATTCTAAACAGACTGAAAAGGTTTGCTCATAGACTTAGCTACGATGCTAGAAGTGATCCGGGAACTTTAAAGACTTTCTTTGAACAACCAGAGCATGCCAGCTGTGATTTATTCAGATAAAGGAAAATGCAGGGAAAGCACATGGAGAGAGGAAAATGGACACTCAATTTTGGGTATGTTAAGTTTTAAACATGTGTTAGGCATCAAGGCAAGTTGGATGTCTGTGGTTTAGAAAGTAGTCCAGGTTAGAGGCAGAAATTTAGGGCCACCTCTAACATAATATTTAAAGCTGGGGAAAGGGTGATGTCAGAGGGAACACTACATAGTTCCAGGGGAAACAGGCCCACTGACTTAAGTGTTCTGATAGTTAGAAGGCAGCATCACAGAGTTGAGAGATGATGTACAAGTGGCCAGTAGTCACCCAAAGGGGAATGTTCTGGAGGCCAAGTGTAGACACACTTGGGTGTACAGGAGTGAGCTCTTTCAGACTCTGAGCAGTTCAGACTGCTTAACAGCCCATGAAATTATGGCACACCCACAACTTCCTTCCTGATGGGGAGGGAGCTAAGTATCCGCTGCCACAAATGGAATGGAAAATGAATCTAACCACTATCTTCTTCTGCTCTATCTGATTAATACAGACATTCAAACAATCTTTTTGTGGTTCAGAGAAGTCACACATATCCCTAAAGCAAATCAACCTACTCTGCTGGGGGAAGAGTCCTCTCTGTAGAGGAAGTGCCTGCTCAGGTCACGTTTGAAGACAGCATCGTCCCGGGAGCTGCAGCATATTTCTGGATGCTATGGCAGCTGTGAGGCAGAAAGGAGTTCAACACTGAATCTTGCCATGGACCTTGACTCAAAGAAGAACATGTGGGCATTACAGGAAGGAACTTAGAGAAAAATGTGGTTTATCTAAGAGTTAAGAACACAAAACATAATCCCAAATCATTTGAATCATTCACCGTCATAGGTGGACTGCTAATGCTTACCACCTGAGGTTTTTAGTTTGAAGCTGTACTCCCCAGTGCTGTGGAATTTTAGCAGTGTGTGTGTGTGTGTCTCCAGGAGGCAGTTATCAAAAGGGTGCAGCCCTCAAGACCAAGTTAGTGCTCCCCTCCTCAGTAAGAGCGTGAGTGATGACCTCTCTCTCTGCATCATGAGAATCTAGGAAGACAACCTCCCATTTGCAAACTCACAGAGTGCTCTGACCAGACACCATGACTTTGGACTTCCTAGCTTCCTGAACTGTGGGAGCAAACATCCTATGCTATCTATTTTAATCCACCTGCTTTGCAGAAATTTGATGTTTCAGCCGCAGCAGACACTGACTTTGCTCCAAATAACCATTACATGACAAACAAAAGCCACTCACGATTGCCACAGCCTTAGACATTGGCCTTAAGAACGCCACAGCAGCTAAGCCTGGCATTGTGGGAAGTCTGATGATATAAGGATAGTAGAAGAGAGTCTTGGGGTATGTGTTGAGGATAACTTTGGAATGATACAGAGAACAACAAGGAATTGCCCCAGGGAAGGGATATCTGAAATCTTTGAGCTGCTCAAAAAAGAATTTTTGTTTGTTCATTTGTTTGAGACAGGGGTTCTCTGTGTAGCCCTGGCTATCCTATCCTAGCTCTGCTATCCTATCTATCCTGGCTATCACTCTGTAGATCGGGTTGGCCTGGAACTCAAATATCTTCCTGTGTCTGCCTCTCTAGGGCTGGGATTAAAGGTGTGTCCCACTACGCATATCACAGAGATTAATTCTATATTTTGAAAATTGCCAGTTTGGAAGACTGCATCCTGACACCAGAAGCATAAAAATTATACTTCACTCATATAGAAATACATTTTAAGTTAGCATACTAAGTAGTAGGTTTCTTTATGGAATGTTTACATTTTGTTCTTACTCCTCTTTTACCCACTGTTTTCCCTTGTCTCCCTGATCCCCTCTTGATGGTCCCTCCCCCCATCCCTGCCAGTAGTCTCTTTTCTGCTCTCATGCCATTACCTGTTCCATTATGCTCTTCTCTGCCTTTCCATTCTCCCTCTCCCAATATCCCCTCTTCTTCTCTCATGATCATCTTTCTAGTTTCATCACACATACACACACACACACACACACACACACACACACTTTAATTCACTTAACATAATGATGTCAAGTTTCACCCATTTTCCTGAAAATTTCATTTTTCTTTACAATGGAGTAAATCCCATCGTGTATATGTGCCATCCTTCCTTTATCTATTTTGCCACTATAGAAATTGGTATGGAGGTTTCTCAAAGAACAAACCAGCCAACCTAACAACACAACTGCCACACAACTCTTGGGTATACACACCAAGTCCTACCATAGAGACACTTGGACCTCTGTGTTTACTGCTGCATTGTTTACAATAGCTAAGAAATGGCAGCAGCCTTGGTATCCTTCGGTAGAACTGAGGATTGATTAAAAAGTTTTCCCGGTATGAAGGTGGGTCAGGAAATGTCTTCTTTGACAAGGAACATAATATGAATAAATGTGTAAAATGCTAAAGTTGAAGGGTCTAGTGAAAAGTTCAGTGGTGTCAGGAGATGTGTGTAAGAAGAAGGTTGCAAAGCATCTGGTGGGCCCAAGCTAGGAGCCTGGAGATTTACATTGCAGGCAAGTGGACTTGCACTTCAAAACGACACATGGCACAGTGCAAGACATGTGACCGGAGGCATGGCATTTATTTCGACTGTTTTCGTCTTGATTTGCTTTAATCTTTTGTATTTGTTGTTGTTTTTTTTTCTTTCCATTTTTGCCACAGAGTCTCACTACTAAACCCTGGCTGGCCTTGCAACTCTCTCTCTGTAAACCAGGCTGGCTGCCCACTTGATGCAATCTTCCTGCCTTCTGGGACTGCAGGTGTAAGCCACGCCGCTGGGGCTTGTAGTTTTCAGGATTCCTATGATTTTTTTTTTAAAAAGAAAGCCTGCTCCACAATATATCTGCATTTCATGTGATAGAGAATGTATTTTTATGAATCTCCAAGACAGGTAGATGGCATCTCCACTTCACTCTACATGTTTAGTCATCTAAATGCCATCACATTTTTGAAGGCATGCCTTCTAGGTGGAGAAACACACTGGACAATGATCCTAGGAGAAGGATCAGGAGTAGTGTCCTCACCCACTGCCCATGGGGGCGACTTCTGGTTTCAGAGGTGAAAAGGGTGGAGGCGATATGAATGTGGAGAGGAGTTTGTCTCTCAAGGCCCTTTCCCCTCTCCTTCCAGCCCTGGCTTTACTGTGTGGATCCACTCTTGGAGGCACCCCCTTTGTCCCCTACAGGCTGTACACCCCACTAAGGAGAGGAGCACATGGCTGCTCCAGCTAATCAGCAACCTATAAGTCCCCGTCAGAGGGACAGACTGAAGACTGGTCTAATCAGAATAATCTTCAGAATTTATGCTAAGAATGCAGGGGGTGGGAGTGGAGGAGCTACCCTTCTACTCAAGCAGAGGCTGGGGAGATGAAGTCCCAGAAGTTGGTACAGCCTTCTCATCACTGGGACCTTGAAATAGGAGAGAAGCACCAGAAAAGAATTTGAGCTTTGGTTCAGTGTGGAAACTTCCAGGACATGAGCAGACACATACTTGCCCAAACCTGTCTCGTTTGTATCCTTTGTCACTTCCAACCAATAGAATCCTAGCAGAAGCAGAAGAGAAGAAACCTGCTCCGTTTCTAAATGTTGCGTTCTCTGATGATGGCTCGCTGGCCAGGTTTGAAGGAAAACAGACAGGTTAGAAGGACCCTGTATTGTTCAGGCTTCACTCTTTCTTGTCCAAAAGGAATCTAAGTCTTCATTGACAGGAATAGTGCATGCAGAAAGAAAAGGGCAAAGCACTTAAAATTAGGCAAGTGGACACGTTTTTGAAGTCTATGCTGGGGACTTCTTTAAACATGTGCACGAACACATGTAGGGGAGGGGCTCCATTCATGGACTGTCTTCTTCACAATGAAACAATGATTTGGTACAAATCCCAAGGTGAGGACTATCATATACAAGTGACTAATTCTTTGAACCATCACCTACTTCTGAAGCAACTTGCTCAGAAAACAAACAAACAAAAAAAAAACCCCCATGTTTATGTGTCAAAACCCACACATAACTCCAAACGTAGGAAATAAAACTGTACATTAAGTCTCCGGTTTATAAAGCTGTTCTGGCATAAGTTGACCGAGGAGTTGATGTGGCACTTTCATCATCTTTGTCTTAGCTGGCTCCAGCTGCTGCAAGCTCACCGCCTCTGTTTGCTAGCTGTCATCCCACACACTCAGCCCCAGCCTCTGCTAGTCGTTGCAATGAATTGGTCCTGCATGTAAACTCATTAGCCCAAGAAGCAATGATCAGGTATTCCATCCAGCTAGCCCCATGTTGGAAATGTGTTTTCCGGTGACACACCAGATTCCAGTAGATCCAGTGTACACCAACTCCCCTCTTCTCTGGAAAAACAAAATAGTTAAAAAATGTTCTCTTCTTCTCGAAGTGGGTGTTCCAAATCCAAGCAGGGTGCGGTGTGGCTAATAGTTGTAAACCTACAAAGAAACAGACCTCATTTTTAGAGTTCTGTGGGGGTAGTTTGATGAGATTTCCTTCAACAAATGCTCCCAAACCAGACACTGCCTGTTGAACATTAAAAGATGCGTGGTTGGGGGTGATAAATCTGATAGCTGTGCAGCAGAGGCAACTGAACAGAAATTGCTGCTGTAAGAGCCCACGCAAGACCCGGAGAGAGTCAGAAATTCCTACAGATACGTGAGTCCCATGAAGAAGCCTTTACATTAACTGAGCACCTACTCTGTGCTAAGTATCTTGTCCAGTTTTGCTGTTCAATAAATTCATGAGTGAATGAATGGATGGATAAACTTGCCTTTCCAATCACTACCTTGCTCCAATGCCCTTTCCCCATTCTAACCTGTAACTTGCACGAACCCCAATGGCTCTTCTCAGATGAGGCCTCTCTGTCATGTTGCTTGTAGGAAGAAGTGGGCTCTTGTTTGTCAAGCCCACTACACTCCTCAATGTGTGTTACCCCAAAGGAGAGTGGGAACAGATCCTGCGATGCTCCCCATCACACTTAATGGACAAGGCAAACTAAAACTTATTAAGAATTCATCTCTCTGTTCCGTATATGAACAAAGTAAGCCACCCAGAAGTTGAATCACTTGTGCAATTAATAAGCACCATTGTGGGAGATACCAGAGAAAAATGTATGACTGCCACCAAAGCATTTATTCTGAGACATGCTCCAAGAGTTGATTCTTAAGTCTCAAAGTCATGTTAGTGATTTTTCTGGTCACTACACTTCTCAAGGTATCTTGGACACAACAAGTCAGAATAAACGCTTCAAGTGGTCACCCCTTTGTACTAAGTGCTCTCTGTATTTAAGTCTCTGTTGGTAGCTCCAAGTGTAGAGCTGTACACAGAAAGGCCCCATAAAACATGAACCTTGAATAGCTAGTAAGGGGAAGATCAAAACATTTATCATAAAAACAGAAAACAAAGCCAGAACTTCAAAATGAGCCGATGGGGGCCATTTTCTTTCAAACCACCACAATAGCTGACTTTTTATTAAATCCTTTGAGTGTCAGAATAATGCTATACATGCCACTCATCCTCATCTAAGCCTGAAGTAAAACTATGTGGCAGACATAATTAATCTTAGTGGTGGCTATAGAAAGCCCAGGAGAGACTGTTTTCCCAAAGCCACATGGAAACCAAGTGGCAGAACTCAGACCCAAATGCGGGTCTCTGTGGGGCTCGTGGACCATGCCTCCAGGGCAACTGGCATAGAACTGCTGTGATGGAGTGTGTTCGAACCCCGGAAATGCCATATCTCATCCTGAGAATGGAAGGTATGGACAAAGCCTGGCTACTGTTTTCTGTGTCTGCCCTTTCCACCATGCAAATACAGCATTGCCAGTGTGAGGACTCTGCTCCAGTCTGCCTACCTCTAATGCCATTGCTTACCTGCCACGGGGGCGTGGCACTGCCCAGGGCTATATAAAAGGAAAGACCTTCCTCATAGTCTCTCTCTCTCTCTATTCCCCACTCTCTACTTTCTCTTACCTCTCTCTACCCCTCTTCCTCTTCCTCTCTCTTCCTCTGCCTTTGTCTCTCTCTGGGGTACCCCCCCTCCGTCCTTCTCTCCCCATGCTCTAATATCTGGCATGTATTCTCATACATAAAAGCCAGCATCCTAGTCCTAGCCAATGAACCTCATTCATCCTCAAAACCCTTCCCAATGCCGAAGATTTAGAAGTTCCTGAGTCACAGGAAATAAACGCGCCAGTGCTCATCTGAGACTCATTGTTTATTTTGGGGAAAAGAAGGGCTCCCCTCCTTCCCAAAGAATTCACCTACGGACCCCAGGCTTTGTCAGGAAGCCACAGCGGAAGAGCCTTGGCCATCGCTAGAGCCCGCCCAGCCACCGCCAGCTTCTGCTGTTTACCAGCGTTGTCAGCTCGGATGGCGGCCACCATCTTTCCCACGCTGCTCTGCCCACCAGTGGCCAGCTGTTCCCAAAGCAGCCACAGACTCGCCTGAGTCAGGCGTGGCCCTCATTTCCGCCTGGTTCAGGTTTTGTAGCTCTGAGCTCCCTGCTGCTATCCTGGCCTGGTATTGGCAACCCAGCTAAAAGAACAGTAGCACTTACTGGGGAGAAATCTTTTTTCCTGCGCCACCAGCTGAACCGGAAACCTTCTGCCATGGATCTCGGTTCCGTGTTCCACCTTTCTCAGCCTGGACACTGGTGTTCCTGAGAGAGGCGGAACCTTTGACCTCATTCTTCACCCTTTTCTGCCCGGAAGCCAACAACACTCAGACCTTCCTTCGGCCAGGCCCTATAAGGGCCTCCTGGGAGATGTGGAACCACTGATCCCTCGGAAGCTGAAGCAAATGCCAACAGTGGGTGTTGCAGCACATTCTAAGTCTCTAAAAGAGTTTTGGAGCTGGGTGCTGGAGAGGTGGCTCTGCAGTTGAGACCACTGCAGAAGATCCCAGTTTATTTCCTGGCACCTACACCTTTTACAACTGTCTGTGATTCCTGTTCCAGAGGATTCAACACCCTCTTCTGGCTATTTTAAGTGCCAAGCATGTACATACATACATTTAAGTAAAGCAATAATGCGTGCACACACGAATGAATGAATGAATAAATGAATAAAGTAATTTAAAAAGACTTTAAATTTTTTTCTTTAAAAATCTTTAGCTTTGGAACACTAGAAATTTGGCTATCTACACATATATTAGATGAAATACTCTCCCACGTTTTTCAGAATTGGGGGTATTATCACACAGGCCTCTAAACCTGCAGCTTTGTGGGAGTGAGGCTGGTTTAAAGTGAAGGTGTCTCTTTTTAATGAAGCAGGGACTTCATTAAAGTTTCCCTCTTAGTTTTTCTCCCATGAATCCCCTGACAAAGTACGTTAAGTGTTGGTGTGTGTGTGCGCGTGTACAGTTTCATGGCTGTTTTCAAGGCTGGTGATGCCTCTTGCAACACTGGGCCTTCTCACATTTCATTTGTTTTGTGCTTGTTTCAGTGCTGTTGCCCAAACTGGAAGAAAAAATAATTCATAAGAGAAGCAAACCAACCCAAAGCAGTGGGCATCGTGATAAACGTGCTGCATCAGCTTCCCTGTGGCCCCTCCACCTCTTCTGTAGCTTGTTCATTACTTAACTGTGGGACAATGGGCCGTTACTAAAGTCATCCAGTTAAGTGTCCTGAGTTCCTTCTTTTTTAAAAAGGCTTATTTGTTTATTATTTACACAGTATTCTGTCTGCATGTGAGCCAGCAGGACAGAAGAGGGCACCAGATCTCATTATAGATGGTTGTAAGCCACCATATGGTTGCTGGGAAGTGAACTCAGGACCTCTGGAAGAACAGGCAGCGCTCTTATCCTCTGAGCCATCTCTCCAGCCCTGTGTCCAACTTCTTAGCACTATGTTGTGCCCTCCCAAATTAAGATGGTCTTGTTCCTTCAGATGACCATGCTTGCTCCTGTTGAAAGTCTACGTTTCCATCCCATAGAAGGTAGAGTCTCATGTCCAAAGTCTGACAAACCGTATGCTTCAAGGCTGAACAAAAACTAAAGAAGGTTTTTAACAGAGACTCAACAGGTCCATAATCCCAGCGCAGGGGGACAGAGGCGGCAGGACTGTGAATCCAAGACCCAACTGAGATACTTAGTGAGACTCTGTTTTGAAAAACAAAGCAAAACAACAGACAAAATCCTCAAAAAGTATTTAAGGGGAAAGGAGAAAAATATTGAAAACTTATTGTTAATAAAAATGTACTGTTTACCTGAGCTTTTTGATGTTTATACTATTTATTGACTTGGTAAAATTATTCTAAAATACTCATTATTTTGTGTCCTGTTTCTATTTCTTTGTTTATTGTTTGCTTTTATGTTTCTTTTTGCTTTGTTTTTCAAAATGGGGTTTCTTTGTGTAGCCCTAGCTGTCCTGGCTTCCTCTGTAAACCAGGCTGGCCCTCATAGAGATCCACCTGCCTCTGCCTCCCAAATGCTGGGATTAAAAGTGTGAGGCACCACTGCCTGGCTTGTTTTTTGCTTTTGAGACAGTCATGTTGTGTAGGTAGGCTGGCTATTGACTTGGATCCTGCTTTCTGTGATAGCCAGAGAAGCATTCAATACCATATCTAATGTGTCTTACTTTGAAAAGAGTGTCCTTAAGTGATAGTCACAGCAGACTCCACCTGATGGAATCTGACCCTGGGATGTAGGGTCACAGTCATGACCGTGGTGCATTAATCGTGTGTTTGACCCAGGACTTAGGCTTTAAGCAGCCAAGTAGAACTAGTGTTGACTCCTAGGAGCCTCTTGCCACCCTAGAGCTTAGAATGTTCTGGATACTGAAGAGTTATCTCTCCTCAGCTCCTACTGGCTGGCAGACTGTGGCTTAGTATAAAGTAAGACGGTCCAGTTTGCATTGATCTGGTCTCAGTTTCAAAGGGGCAGCTGCTTGTTTATTGTAAATTAGTCATGAAATGAAGCTGTCATAACAGTATTGTATGAGTGTGTCACACAGTGACTGCTTGGGTTGTTGTACTGCTAGAGCCAATCCTTCACTAGACCTTTGTTTTCATGGGTGCCAATAGCCAATAGCCATGGCACAATAGATCCTGAGGACTTTGTATAGGAGATGAAAACCATAATTAACTCCAGTTGTGTGTAAAAATCTCATTCTTCTCAAAATTAAAACAAAATGTTCCAGGGCTTACATTTCCTTTAAAAATAATTATATGTATATGTGTGTGTGTGTATGTATGTATGTATGTATGTATGTTTGCACATGTGACTTCAAGTATCCACAAAGACCAGAAGATGGTGTTGAATCCCTGGAGCTGAAGTTGCAAGGGGCTGTGCTGCCTCTTTGCACCACAGTCTAGTAAGTGCTGCGAACTGACCTCTGCAAGAGCAGCAACTGTCCTAACTGCTGAGCCATTTCTCTAGCCCTTGGTGTCTTAATTTTCTATTATCAAAAATTATGTGAGTCTGTTATAATAATGTATTTAAAAGACAATAAAGAACCATAGTAAAATAGCATTTTTTAAAAACATTGTATTGCGTTTGTGTGTGTGTGTGTGTGTGTGTGTGAGAGAGAGAGAGAGAGAGAGAGAGAGAGAGAGAGAGAGACAGAGACAGACAGAGACAGAGACAGAGAGACAGAGACAGAGACAGAGAAATCACATTAATGGAAGTCAGAGGACAGCTTGTGGAAGTCACTTCTTTCTTTCCATCATGTAGATTCTAAAGATTCTACTCCAGTTGTTGAGCTGGGCGGCGAGCATCTTTACCCACCCCGCAAATAGCATTCTTTTAACATCTAGCGATATGTGTTCTCTGAAAGTGTTTCTAAGGACTTCTTGCTTTGATAATTAATATTAAAATCCCGTGCCTTTCCCTCCCCCAGGTCCAGGGGCTAAGGGGTGAAATATCTCAGTACATAGACAAAAGAAGGACTTATTAAATATCAAGGGATATTTGTTGTGTATAATTCAAAATATGCCTATGTACAGCGTGAGGCTATACGTCATCTGACAGGATGGAGAAAAACATCTTTTCGCTTTTTATTAGGGCCTCTGGGAACTCTCATTGCAAAAGTCGTACTAGAATCCGCCACTAGATGGTGCTAAGCAGCAGGGAGGCCCAGCCAGGAGCCTTTCCGCTCCCCTCCCCCACCCTGGGACCTGTGTCTCCTGGTTCCCCGCTCCCTGTGCTTGCTGTTCTGAGAAGGATTGTTCAGGAATGTCTAATGATAACAAAACCCCGTTTAAACATTAGACAAACATGAGCCTAGGTGGGTAAACATCGTTAGCGGCCTTCTCCTTTGTTAGTAGAAGGAGCGAGGGCCCAGTAGCCTAAAATGTAAACTGGTGGGTTTCCAACCATCAGTTCAATAATAAGGACCCCTTTGAAATACATGGATTGTCGGTTCGAGGTGAAGAGTGTACGGGGAGGTGGAGGAGAGCGGTAAAAGCAGTCTTCAAGGGGAGAAATGAGAATTACCTTTGGTAGCATGGTGCATGCCCACGGCTTAGAGTTAGAGGCTGTTGTATCTGAACGTGTGTGTTTATTGTATAGGCCAAGACTGGAGTTGTTTGTGCAAAGCTGTGATGCTTTACAAGCTCATGGACAGCTGTACTAACAACAGACGGCACCTGCGACACAAGACAAGTCCTCGGGTTTTCTTTCTGATCGAGCCTTTTCGACGGGAGCGTGCACTTGCCTGCGTTGGCTAAATAGATGCTGTCAAAGCCGGAGTCCACAGCCACTATGTTGTAGATTTCAGGCCAGGAAAAAACATGGGGGGAGAAAATCTTTAGGAATAAAGCCATCTTTGTATCTGCTTCTGCGTTGGTAAAAAGGCACGAAGCATTTGATTAATGTAGATACGTAGGTGCTCATTTATACTCAACCTGGGGGGGGGGGGCGGGATACACTGGGTAAACCAAGGCGTTTAGAAATCTTAACTTCAAACGGAAGAAACTGAACTAAAAACCAATATTATCAAAAAAGAAAATCAGGCATTATTACTTTACTGCAGGTATTATTGCCAAACCAACCAGAGCAAAATTTCTTGACAGAGACTACGTATCTAATGGCTTTTTTGCTTTTGTTTTTGTTTTTTGTTTTTGAGTAGAATTATGCTAGTGCGATATTCCCTATTGCTTCCCTCAGACACGCTGCGCTAGCTACATCACCCTGCTCCCCAACCCCAGAGGATTGCGCATATGCCAGGGTGTGAGGTGATCCGAAAGAGGGATCCTGTATGGAGGAGGCAAAGGGGAACTGGAGTGTATACATGCCAGAAATCAGGGTAAAACAGTCAGAGGAAATACGCAAAAAAACAAACCCAAACAAAAAGCCAGAGGAGCCTTCAGAAAGGGAGACTGGGGTGGTTAGGAGTCTCTGAACCAGCCTGCGTGGATGTGAGCTTTGTTTCCAGACCAGGGGCCAGAAGAGCAGAAAGATACCGGAGCAAGGGGAGAAGAGGGGCACGCCAAACTCAAGGTCTGTAGTGAGAGTCGGTGGGTTTAGTGATTTGGGATTCTAAAGTTGGAGAATCATTTCAGCTGGGGATTTGAAGCCAGCCTGGGCAATTTGGTGATATTCCTGTGTCCAGTAAACAAACAAGAACTAGCTGAAAACCACCACTGAGAAATTGGATATTAAGGTAATGGCTGGCTGGAAAGCTCTAAGATAGCTGGAGTAGGTGTGTGCCTGATGGTACTCCTGCAGAGCAATCACGCTATGGTTTTTGTTTGTTTGTTTGTTTGTTTGTTTTGTCTTCAATGAGAAATTAAGCCATAAATGTCCATGCAGGAATCTCTGGAGCTGGGCGTGGCGGTGCACACCTTTAATCCCAGTACTCATGGAGTCAGAGGCAGGTTTGCATCCTTGCGAGTTTGAAGCCAGCCTGGTTTACAAAGCGAGTCCAGGACAGCAAAAGTGACACAGAGAAACCCTTGGGGGGGGGGGCGGTGGAAATCTCAGAAGGTAGAATCTGGGAATCAATAGCCCTCTACAGCAGTGATTCTCAACCTGTGGGTCGTGACCACCTTAGCAAACCTCTCACTCCAAAAATACTCATACACTATGATTTCTAACAGCAGCAAAACTACAGTTATAAAGTAGCAACAAAAGTAATTTCCTGGTTGGGGGTCACCACAGTGTGAGGAGCTGTACCAAAGGCCTGCACTAGGAAGGTTGAGAACCACTGCTCTATAGGGTCTTAACTCTGTAGTGCAGGCTGACCTGAAACCCATGATCCTTCTGCCTCAGTCTCCCATGTACATGTGTATATCACCATGCCTGGCAAAAAATCTGTATCTTTAAAGTCTGTCAGACAAGGGTAAGTACAGGAAGGCGTGAGAAACCTCAGCCTAGGTCCCAACTTCTCAAACTGTGGGTCCTATCCCCACACAAGGCTCCTAATGCTATATTCAAATACATGAGCCTAGGAGGGTCATTCTTATTCAAGTCACCAAATATGGCAATATTTTTTCTTACAAAGTCATCTTGCTGACCCAAGTTTTGTTTTAAAATACTTTTTTATGCTTTACTTTTAGTAAATGTTTAATTTGTATAGCTATTATATATACTTATATACCCAAGGATGCATCAAAATGTCTTAGGCCAAAAGAGGATGTAGAAATGGACAAAGTTTAATGAGGTACTCTGTGGAAATACAAATTAAAAGAGCAGATCAGAAGTATCCACACTTAGAAAATTAAGTAAAAATATACAAAGCGAATTGAAATAAGGTATCTCCTTTGACCTAATATGTCTAAAATATTATTCTGATATTTAATCAATGTAAAATTATTCATTAGACATTATCTTTTCATCCTATGTATTATGGATTCAGCATTTACTTTTTGTGTAAAGTGCATTTCCACTTGGTCTTGCCAATTTTAGTGCTGTAGCAGTCCTGTGTGCCTGCTGATTGTCTAGCTAACTGGCCTGTGCAGGTCCATGTAAGTCCCATGAATGCCTTGAAGGACCTCTTCTCTTTTGTTCATGGCTCTGTATAGAGCTTGGTATATACATATTCTCCTCACATATCTGTTGAATATATTCATAATTTGCTGATACAAAGTTAAAAGTCAGTTATACCATGAATACTTTGTCCATACATGGTAGATTTATAAAAGACGAACTATAAACTTCTAGACCGTTCTAAGAAAAAACAAACTACTATGTAAAACCTGTATTCTCTCTGTGTGATCTGATTATTGAATGCCTATGTGCCGCCCCTCCCCCCAACTTGGTTTGCTTTATTTTATTTATGTATTTATTTTTAGAGTTTTGAGACACAGTTGCCTAAGTAGACTTTCACCTGCAAACCTGCTGCTGAGAAGGTGGGGTTGTCAGGTGCCACCCGGCCCAGGCCTTACACACAAATTTAATGTTTCAAGCAAAGCCTACACCCATCTTGAGCCCAATACTTGGGCACTGTACCTCCTCCCCATCTCAGGTCTACCTAGAAGCTCCTGGCCACCCCAGGCCTAATACATTCCCGCACATAAGAAGCTCCCTATTCGAAGAAGGTTTTGGACCGCTAATCAGACTCGTTACCAGATGCCAAACACTGAGCTCTTGTTAAGTGCATGCCCGTTTTGAACAGTGTTCACTGTAGCACAATGAAGGAAGTCCCCCCACCCCACCCCCCTACTTGCTCTTTAGAATCGAGTTTCTTAAAAATGACATCAAGGATGGAAAGTTTGATACCAAAGGAAACACCCAGCAGAATTCAACTTCAAAAACCACATATTTTTAACGATAATATTCAGAAGCAATTGACTTGTCAGTTACACATTTAGAGGTCTGTTTTCATTTGAGATTATTAACAGAGTGGTTACTAGGAACAGGAGCACACAATTCTAGACAAACTATGTAGAGACAGCACGTGGGAGTCAATAATCAAAACGTTTCCACTACTTTCTCTAGTCATATGCTTTTAGAATAACTTACCTATTCATCACTTTTTGAAAAACTGAATTGCATGTAGTGACTATATTTTCATGATTTCACAACAATCTACCTCATTGGTTTTAGTTGGATGCAAAGAAATTTCATGGAAACATGTAGTCTTAGAAATTATAAATGTTATGTTAAATGTAATTGGGCAGTAATTTTTCTTGTTGTTGTTGTTTGTTTTGCTTTGTTTTTTTGAGACAGGGTTTCTCCGTGTAGCCTTGGCTGTCCTGGAATCACTTTGTAGACCAGGTTGGCCTCGAACTCACAGCGATCTACGGGCCTCTGCCTCCCGAGTGCTGGGATTAAAGGCATGTGCCACCACCGCCAGGCTGGACAGTAAATTTAAAATGAGCAGGCAGCCTACAAGCTGATGGCCAATCCCCTTACACGAAGAGTGTGAAGAATTATGTGAAGAGGACCTAGTGCAGAATTCACACATGGAAATGATCCCCCAATGCGGTGTTTAACACAACACAGGATACCATGTACTTGCACATTCTGGACACCCTGAGCCAAGAATTCCTGGGGTGGGCCGTGAGAACGCTTTGCCAAGAGCTGAGTTAACAAAAGGCACTCAGGGGTCTCAGAGCCATCAGTCAAACACAGTGTCCCATTCCAAGCAGAACAGTGACCGATGTGTTAGGACTAAAGGGGGAGAAATAGCAGTTCTGTGAGGACAGCCTCTTAGGGTTAAATACCATGGAGTAGTTGCAGCTCTGCAGATTCTAAGTCACAGAGGCCTCAAGGCAAACATCTCTCAGTGACACGAGGCTGTGTTAAGTCACTTGAACTCTGAAATGCAATTCTCTCATTGGAAGGTAAGGATCATAGTACTTAGCTCCTAGGGTGAGTGGAAGATAAAACAAGATAATTCCTGTCAAAGGCTTAGGGCAGGATCTGACACACACACACACACACACACACACACACACACACACACACACACACACACACACACACCCCTACAAAATAACCAGCAACTGCCATTATTATTTGGAGAAGAGCTAGGAAGGAAGACAGGCTTATCAAATCTATACGGTGTTTCCCACAAGTCTACTCACCGATATATCAAAGTCAAGCAATGTACCCGTAGGAGGGAAAATTGGCCCATCGTTTAATGGCAACAGATTCCCATTAACACAATGTTTTGCTTCAAAAACATGACATAAGACGAAAGCCGACATCAGATAGGGTGCTTGGAGCTTGTTGCTCACAGACAATAGTTTGCTTCCTACCTGGATGCCATTCAGCTTGTTAAGTACCAGCAGTCAGAGCACAGGCAGGAACTGTAGCTTATTTTCCATCCCCAGGGCATGGTAACCAACTGGGGCACCTGGCCATGAGTCAACGATCCATGTTGTAACGGCAGCTCCGACGATGCACATCCTTGGCCTCTCTCCAGGAATGAACCAGGCTCTCTCATTTCCTGTTTAGTTTCACATGGGTGATGGTTATTTATGGAGTAGCAGGAGGTACTTTTTGTTTTATTTATTTATTTATTTTAGTTTGAGCAACCAACTGCAGGTTTTGAGGTTCACTTTCTAAATAACAGTAAGGCTAATAGCTGTGTTAATCCAAGTTAACTCCTTCTGCATTCGCTGTGTGGCCACTGAAGGCGATGCCACCACACTTAACACTGAGGCTATGTTGAAACACAGCTCCCCGTGATCTTCTGGGATTTACCATAGTATTGTGTTTGTGTCCTCAGTTTCATCATCCAGTGCAGCCATTTCCTGCAGTGTCTCTGTCTCTGCTGTCGCATGTGATTATGCTTGGTTGGTGACTTGTTTCTGACCAGCTACTCCTCCATTCAACTGTCCCTCTGGGTGTCCCCAGTTGGCTATAACCCTAGGGATCAGGCTTCTCTCTTCAAGGCTAATACTACTGATTGACAGCTGAGAAAATAGAGTTCTATTTTTGCCCCCTGGTCTAGCATGCAACATGGGCTAGCCCCAATGCTTTTCTAAGACAGTGTTAACAAGAGTCCAGGACAGGGGATGAAGAAGGAGATAGTCTAATCTCTAATATATCTCTCCCACAAGGACCCAACTTCAATCCCTAGCACTCATATGTACAAATAGCAGGCTTGGTGGCAAGCCCTTATAATCTCCAAACTGGGAAGGCAGAGATAGGAGAATCTTTGAGGCTCCCTGGCCGGCACACACACACACACACACACACACACACACACACACACACACACACACACACACACACAGTTTCACATGAAAATAGTCCAGTGAAGTTTCTTTTCTGATGTTAAGAGTCAATTCCCTTGAGTCTCCCTAGCTAAAACGGGGTTTCCTGCCTTAGTCTAGAGTGGGGACAGGTGGCATTTGGAAGGTCCATTTCTTCCTCACATCACACAGTACAAGCTGCAGGCAACCAACATATCATTTTAATGCTCAAAACTAAACCTAAGCTCATCTTGTGCCTACAGTTGCACGTGCAGTCAAAATCCTAGAAAGGAAGGCACATACCTGCATCCATTTGTATTTATATTTATTAAATATCCACTATCCCCAAAATTATTTCCTTTTAGTTAAATAGTTTGAAGTTTTTAGAAAAATAGAAAAGCATATTTAAAGGACCAAGGCACTGCCTCCTGGCATCTGGAGACAAATTTTGCTTCTCAGTAGGACCCATCGCCCCTCCCTGATCTCACAGTTTGAGAGAGGATGACATCCTGGTTCTGAGGTTGACACACATGACCTGGGCTAGTTCAATTGTGATAGATTTGTTCTTGGTCACACTATTGGCTCAAAAGTGTGCAGGTGGTACCAAGTGATGGTAGTCATGATGAACATCAAAAGGTCAGGGTGAGATATGGGACTAAGACACTCCATCTGGATGCTACCTGAAACATCATGGGGCCAGAAAGGAATGGTGCAGGAAGCGTAGAGAACAGAGGGAAGAATTGTAGGAGACTGTGTCCATGTGTGACGTGGAACCTCTGGTTAAAGCCAGGAAGAAGCTGTCCCCATCTATACTACTTTTCAAATATTTGAGCCAACATTTGCTTTATTTTTAAGGTACCTGAGCTATCTTCATTTTTATATGCAACTAAATGCATCCTTGCTGATGTATTGCCAGCATATCTAATCCATAGTAACACCTCAATAATTAATTGTAAAATGAATAAACGATTGAATGAAGTACACTACATGGAAACTTCAATAAAGACTGCCTTCATTTTGCCTATACTTCAACAGTAATTAAAGTAAACATTATGGTGTCAAAGCCAGAGAAAGTGATGATGAATTTATAAGATGTATTCTGAAGAGATTTGGTGAATCTTAATTGAATATATCAATCAAGATTGATTAAATATATATATATATATATATATATATATATATATATATATATATTATCTCCTGAAACTTCTAAAGAGAAGTCTTGGTGGCTTCTTAATCTAGAAGTCTATTGTATAAAGGAGCCATACACTCTTATACTCCTATCAATGACTGTTACCTGGGCTGCAGCAATCCTTACAACCTTCAGGTTGTTTCCATGCACAGCAGTTATCACCTTTTAACACATGACATGTTTTCATCTCCCCATTTTACCTTATGTACAGTTGTGTGGAAAGTCATTGGGTTGAGAGTACTGACGTGTTATTTGTTGCTGTAGCTTCAGCATCCTGAGCAGAACCTGCCATGTAGTGAGAACTTGGTAACTATATGGCAGATGTGTTAGGGTAACTCTTAGTTGCCCGCTGTGATTGCTAGCTTAGAGGCTTACTGCTGAATAAGCTCACATTTTCTACCTCTTTATGAACTCTGGCTGGCTGGTTCAGCCCAGCTGTCTGGCTGGCTCAAACTCCTCTCCAAGCTGACTTATTCAATCTGCTTTTTTCAGCTTCAGACTTTTTGCTTTGTTTGGGCTCAAACTAACTCTAGCAATCTGCTCTAATCATCCAGCTGGCTCCTTCTTGTTTTCTGGCTCATTCTATCTTGACCTGTGTCTAGCTTGTTCTCTCTGTAGCCTCTCTCTGTAAAACTGTCCTGGTAAAACTGCTTATGGTAGTGATGCTCATGTCTGAAAGGTATTGACTTGAGGCTTTACAAAAGTTGTAGGGCTAATAAAAATACACCTCTTGGGCTAGAATACCAGCCATTGTTCTGTGCTGTAGGAGCAGGCTATTTTTAAAGTTCATCTGTTTTTCAAAATAAATAAGTGTATTAGCAAAATCTCCATAAGAATTATTTTTTAGTGTATGCACATGTGTGCATGTGCTTCTGTGTGTTGGCATGTGTATTATTGTATGTATGTGTCTCTGTGTGTATAATCCCAAGGTTGACATCAGGAGTTTTAGTTTGTTGCTGCCTGCCTTATGTTTTGAGGCAGAGTCTCTTAACTGAACTCAGATCTTGCTAGTGAGTCTGGTCTTCCTACTCACCTTTCCCTAGGATCCTGTCTAGTCTTCCAAGCGCTGGGATTAGGGGCAACCACCCCCACCTCCAGCACATCATGGATCCTGAGCCCCTAAGTGCTACTCTTCCCCTTCGTGTGTCGAATGTTTTATCCACTGAGTCACCATCCCAGGCCCAGGATTTTTTGTTTAAATCATAGGCAATATTTTCTCCAGAATCATACAAAACAGTTAAGAACCAAGGGACTGGAGAGATGGCTTAGCAGTTAAGAACACTCGCTGCTCTTGTAGAGGATGCTGTACCGACATGAGATGGCTCACAACAGCCAGTAACTCCAGCTCCAGGGGATCTAATATTCTTGTCTGGCCTTTGGGGGCACCTGTACATTTATGTCATCTACAGCCATGTGTGACATACACAGGTAGCACATAAACGCATGAGTTAAAAACATCTAAACCAGTGAAGAACTGGCCTAAACATAAGAATATGAGCTGCTAAATCAGTTTAATTAGTTTCACAATAACCTTCTGAGAGAGTTATGAATTTTTAAACCCATCAAAGATACATTTCATAGCATCATAGGCTTTCTTACTTAATACAATTTTGGTCAGGAAAAATTTATGTTTTCCCCCAAAGAAGTGGCTTTCTTGTTTCTGTAGAAATGAACGCACTTTAAAAGAGTCAGGGGAAAGCTAATAGCCCAGAGTGAACAAAATGAGAAAGCCGTGTGACAGAAGTCCAGTACGCAGGAAGAGCTGAGGTGACTTCTGAGTCACGGGAAACGTCTTCATGGAGGAGCCCATGAATGGTTGGTCATGCATTGGTAGTCATGAATTACTTGTGCTTTGAGCTCTAAGTACCAGATCAAGCTAGAAACTGGGCAGGAGCTGGTGAAATGGAAAAGATGACTCTTTAATTAAATGACAATAAGCACTTAATTGTGCTTCGTGACATTACAGCTGCTAAAGAGCAAGCAAGTATTACTTAAAATAAGCTCTGAGGATGAGTACAGGCAGTGTGTTCCACCAGGACAGGTCTTGTGTGGAAGAATGGAGATGCTCTGCAGTATAAAAGCAAAAGATTTGGCAAGATCAATGTTGATTTCTTTCATAACAAACTTACTCCTAAAGACTCTTTACTTGTGTGTGTGTGTGTGTATAGACATAAAAATATATGTGCATACATATGCAAATGTGGACAAAGGGAATATAAGCAAAAAACTGTATGATACTTATTCATAGGAACACACATATATTTTAATTACCTTAAGAGAATTTCAGTGGCACTGAGGTATAGAAGACAGGACAGGGCAGTGGTTAGCAAAGAAACAGCTTTGACTATGTGGCTATGTCATTTGTCATCTCTGCCTGGCCTGACACATTAAAATTGGTTGATTGAGACAGGGTCTCACTGTATAGTTCCTACTGTCCTGGAACTCACTATGTAGACCAGGCTGGCCTCAAATTTAGAGAGATCTGTCTGCCTTTGATGAGCACTGGGGTTAAAGATGTGTACCACTACGGCCAGCTTACCACATACGTAAAGTATTTAATGTCTCATGACTATGCCTTAATTTTCCCCTTCTGTTACTTCCTGAGTCCCATGGACCCAAGTTCCCTTACTTCAATTCTTTCCTTCTGCTCAATGTCCTGTCTACTTAAGTTTAAACTTACAAGATGTTTGCAGTATCTCTGTTCTTGTCCAGCTTTGCAATGAGGACTGTAATTCCTCTGGAATTATATTGTTTCCTCCCATCAGCTGTAGTAGTTGAGTGTCTGGCGACCATCTGAAGCTTCACAGTGGTGGCAGGACCATACTTGTCCTCTGCAGATGGTCCTCTAGTGTGCTCTGACAGACCAAGCAAAGCAAGATAAAGCCACATTCTCAGACCAGGGCACCTTCAAC
The DNA here is from genome assembly GCA_907169655.1 of Acomys percivali. Lineage (NCBI taxonomy): Eukaryota > Metazoa > Chordata > Mammalia > Rodentia > Muridae > Acomys > Acomys percivali. Next base: position 82,974,986 of record OU015753.1, read on the forward strand.
AGGAGGGGCGTGGTAAGACGGAGCCCTTTGGGGCAACCTCCTAGCAGGAAGCATCGGCCATCCTTTGTTGCCTCTCTAAGTGTGGACGTGTTTTACAATCAGCCAGCTCCTTGGACTTCTGACCTCTCCCCCGGAGTCACACCCTTCCACACTGCAGCCACCACAGAACAAGAGTGTCTGATCAGTTCAGGTGCACAAACTGTTCATGTGACAATGCAAGGAATCTCAAAGTACAGGCAACACGGAGATTACGTGAGGTACAAGCGCAAAGCCTCCTATTACTAAATTAGCTTGGCACAGGTTTAAAGCATTTAATTTTGCTCAACAAACATTAAACAGTCCCTTCCTTGCTCTCCCTGTTTCCCTCCCCCAACTCCAAACCCTAGGCTTTTGTATTCACTATCCTGTCTTTATTCTTACAGAGATTTTTTTTTTTTGGTCTTTCACCAAAAGTCTATTTTTGTTTCCTGGAATAATGAAAGCATATGCCATCCGGCTGACACATCAGCCCGCCGAGCTTGAGAGCACATCCGTCTTGTGGAAGACCTCCCAAACCCGGACATTACATTCTGGGGCATCTTATTGCTTAGGCTATGGACAGCTTATTTGCTTCTGCTGAACTTTGCCACAGTCTTAGTCACCTTGGCTCTCTGCAGAACACTCTGGTTTTCTTGTCCCATGATCCCTTGTGTGTGTGTGTGTGTGTGTTTCTCTTTTATTAGCAGATGGCCCTACCCTGAATGCATCATTAACTGTATCCTACAGCTTTGTTCTGCCCAGTATGGCCCAACAACACCATGTCTCTTATGCACTGACTTTCTCACATCCTTTCCTCCCACCAGGAGGATTCTGGGTCCACTGAGACTTAGAGGAACTAAGAGTTAAAAGAGATTTGCTACAGAGTTCATAGGTGAGAGGCATAGAAAATGTCTACTTCTAAAACATAAAATTTAAAGTACAAGAGAAAGTAAATAAACATGCTATAATTATATTAGGGAATATGTGAAATTATACTTACGATTTTAAAAGTTTCCTTTTTATTCTTTTTTCCCCCACAAATGTTCACATGCATCACTTTATAATTAGGAAAAGTACTGTTTATGAAGTAAGATTAAAGTCAATTCTAGATCACCCAGTAATGGCATGGGGGGAAGGGCCAGTCTGGGGGAGGGAGGAGGAGAAGGGCAGCTCTGAACCAGGAGGGCCAGTCTGATGGGGGTGGGGGGTGGAGGGTAGTGGGGGCAGAAGGGCAGCTCTGAGGGGGAAGGGCCAGTCTGAGGGAGGAGGGCACGTCTGAGGAGTTGAGTTTCTATCCTCCTGCTCTTTAGGGTTCTCATATTCTTGTTGTGTGTTTACATTTCCCTTTCTTCACTCGTGTTCAGGCACTGTAGCTGATGCTATTAGTCTTCACTGAATATTCATACGCTTCTGTTTCTGGGACTTTTGCAGAGTTGGGCCTGGGATATGACTATGTACATAATAACACCCACCATGACCAAGTTGCAAACTTCAAAACCAGAGAATGTTTCTCTAGCGAGAGTAAGGAAGACAAAAGAACTAACAGGATCTAGACAGACAGACAGACAGACAGATGATATAATGTGGCCATTGGTGAGATAAAGGCATGCATTTAACTCAGAGTGTAATGCCTGAGGGTCAAGATTAGGCTAATGTGTATCTTCTTGTAATGGCCTGAAAACCAGGAAGTTCTAGAAACAGAGAAGGTGAGTGCCATGGCTCATGCAAGGAACAAATATACCCGCTTTTGTTCTATTTGAGCCTTCAACAGATTGGGTGGTGTCCAACCACATTCAGGTCAGGTCAGGGGTTGGGAGTAGGGCATCTGATTTACTCAGTTCGCTAATCCTAAAGCTAGTCTATTTTGAAAATATCTTCACACAGCGCCAGAAATAATGTTTACCAAGTATCTGGGCTTTAGACTGCTTAAACTGCCACAAAACATTAACCATCACAGCGTATTTCATATCCTCATATTCTCTCTCTCTCTCTCTTTCTCTCTCTCTCTCCCTCTCTCCTTCTCTCTCTCTCTCTCTACCTAACAACAGGCGTTGTTTAAGTTAAAAACAAACAAACAAACAAACAAACAAACTTCCACAGCTTCAAACCATTGGGGTTTGAAGATTCAATTGTTTTTTTTTTTAAATTTATTTTATTTTTTAATTTGAGGATTCAATTGTTACACAGCAGAATTTAACCTAACCTGACTAATTCTACTTTGATTTATACCCATTTCTTTAATTCTTAGGTCATGCCCTTTAATATATACAGTATTTGGTTAAAAGTTTTTAAGACTATCTTGATAAGATACAGATTTTTTTCTACCATATTTTGCCTCTTACTACATTTCTCTGATCCCTCCTCTGATTCCCAGTTGGAGTTTGTTGTTCCCACCAAATTAAATGGGCCAACCCAGATACAGATAATAATTTAGCTGTGCAAAAATGTGTCACCCTGCTAGTGTGTCTCCCTCCTTGATAAACTGCCTCTGGGAAAGCAGAGTCAAGATTTTGCAGGTAAGTCTTGCATGGATCCCACATGAACCAAGAGTCTTTGTACATTTCAGCCTCATCCTTTCTATTATACCCAACAGAGATGTCTAGGCAGGTTCCAGCACTGCGAGGCTGTGGCAGGAGGGTCACGACTCTGAAGAGACCCAGGGTTCCACAGCAAGATCCTATCTCAAAAACCAAACCAACCAAGCAGAGCCACGTCCTGGCTGTAACCTGCAGGAGGCACCCCTGGCTCCAGGAACTATTTATCGCTGTAAGTAGTACCCTATGGGATCCCAATGTGCTGTTTTAGCCTTTTATTGAAAACTCAAAGTCCCTCTCCTAAATACACAGGCAGAACGCTAAGCACAAATAAAGCAACCCTTGAAAAATACCATCACAAGTCAAAGACCTCCTCTAACCTAAAAGTTTCATTTCACACAAAGCCGTGTCGTGACGTACACCGTGGAGGAGACTCCTGACAGGATGAGTACTTGTCTCTTCAGACTTTGAATTGATCAAAATCTTGAACTTGACCGAGACTCCCAGGCATTATCATTATTGTTGAATCATTTGTCCAGTCTCTATATACCCAGGATCAAAGTCTTAAGTAGAACCCAGAATGAAACTAAAAGGAATCAGGGGACCTCTTGTCTCCTCCTTGTCATGTCCCCAGTCTGTAATAGGTCTTTGACATTTAGTATTTGACTCAGTCTTCATAGCGGTCTTGTAAGCCACTGTTCAGGTAGAGAAACCGTGGCTCAGACACAATAAGCACCTGCCAAATTCACCTAGCTAGCAAATGCCTATCTGACACCTGACCCTAGACCATCGTTTCTCACTTAGTGACTCTCCAAGTGCTGACTTTCCTCACAGCGGCGCAGCCCAGGGTGTGTACTTGGCATCTATTTTGCTACATCCTGAAGGCTTCTTCCTTCTAATAAAAGCAAGTGGGGGTGGGGGTGCTGCTTGTTACTGACTGTGGACCTCCCAGCTTGATGCCAGATCTGCCCAAGGAAATGACCTTGTTTGTTTGAAACTAGCATCTGGCTTCATGATGCGGATGCTTCAGAGCCACGGGCTGCAATTTCAACAGCCCTGGCTTTCACTATGCCAACACCAGCTCTCCTATGGGTGTCTCTGTCTCGTAGGTGCTGGCATTGGCCCCAGAAGGCACAACTCTGAAACAGGACAGGAGGAAGGAGACAGCTTTCCTGGAAAGAGAACCAGCTTGCTGACAGAGCTTCACACGTTTTCCCACCTGGCTGACTTCAGAGTGGCTGGACAGGCAGCAGAGCGGGTCTCAGAGACTCCGGCTGCTTGCCTGCTCTGACCTATCTCTACTCACTTGGTCAGAGAAGAATCTTTTCCTTGTAAATACGAGGTGCCATATGGCACCCCCCCCCCCACCTAGGCAGGTTAAATCAAAAGCAGCTTTTTAAAAAGCTACTTACGTATGCAGTGCCAAGGAGAGGAAGGCACCATATACCACGTTGGCCTTGTGGAGGGTGCATTTGGGAGCAGAAAGATCCAGAAGGGACCATGGACATGCGAGCTTTGGAGTGCCAACGTGGTGATATGCTATGGGAAGAAGAGATTGGCTTCTTTCAACAATTGTACACTCAGGGAGAGTGAAACCCATTAGTTTGAGGGTAGGGTGGGGTGCAGTCAGACTAGGTCACAGGAGGATTAGGCAGGAAGGAAGCATTTCCTGCTGGGTTGAGGGGCAGACAAGGAAAGGGACCTATCTGATAAGACTAGAGCATCTCAGAGTTATGCCTCTGGGACCCTCTGAGGTTCAAAGATGTTGAGATAGCACTTCTAAGTTCAAAATCTTACAATACGTTGCCTGAGGTCTCAGGTTCCTGCCTCTAGCATGTTCTGGCCACATGACTTTGGGCAAGTTTTCTGCAAATACTGTACAGTATTCCAATGATGGCTGCTGTGTGTGTGTGTGTGTGTGTGTGTGTGTGTGTGTGTGTGTGTGTGTGGCGGGGAGAGGGTCAGTAAGTGCAGTGTGCCTGGTATATAAGACGCCATCCTCATCACTATCCCTGAGACAGCAACAGTAACTGATTGTTCCAGCCAGTTTCCTTCTCAGTTGAGTTGGCATTTGAGGGAGAGCTTGCTTTTAGGGTTTGGATCAGTCATTTGCAAACCGTTCTGTGTTCATGTCTGCTGAGCTGTTGCTGCCTTTGCTTGCTCTGAGCAGTTCTCAGAACCATGAAGAGGAGAGGGAAGGAAGGTCGTTGGTGGCTTAAAGGGTTGAGGGAGAGAAAGCTCTCAAGCTTTCTTTTTAGCTGAAGAGTTAAACTGTTTATATGGTCTCTCTTTTTGCTGTCTTAGGAAAAAAAATAATCCTTATTTTGATTAGAAATGGAAACAAAAGGATTAAGAGCATCTGAGGGGCGATTTGTAATTGGTCTCTGGACTGTGCTCCTGTTTGCAATTGTGGAGAGCAAGCTCTTGGGTGACGTTGTGGAGATAAATGTCCCAGCAGCCAGGATTACAGCAATGCTTTAACCTTGACACGTCACTTTAGGATCGCAATGCCCTTTGCATATCAGCCCCTTTCCCCATTTTGAACAACGGGCCCATCTTGGCAGAAGCTCTTTAAAATGACCAGAGAATGCTTCTGTGTTTCCTCCACCTGTCTTCTCTCTCCCCAGATGGACACACTAATCTTTACCAAGACAAAGAACAACAAACTATCAAGCCTGTTAGCATGATTTTTTTTTCCTGTCTGCTGTCAGAGGAGCATGCATGGCCAGTGCACATAGGGTGGGTTTCTCCTCGGCTCCGCCCCTGCGAAGAAATTTGTTGAAATTAACAGACTTCCGGAAGAAGCTCAAAAGACTCAAAAGACAGTGTCAGGGAAGAAGAAGAAGAAAAAAAATCCAATTATTTTTAGCCATTGAGTCATCCACAAAGAACAAAGAAACAAGGAACCTGCAAGTGAGAAAAACATGCGTGAAAGACACATTTTATCAGAGTGGTAACCAGGCAAACTATCTATAATCCTGGCTTTAAGAGCCTGTTTGAGACTGAAGTGAAGTGGAGGCCATTGGTTTGCATCAGGCTCTGAGATTCAAGCATGCAATTGGTTTGTTTATTGTTACACTCAGCCCTTTATTTCAGTCAAGTGTTAATTGTAATATGGTTGCCTACGGAATCCCAAAGACACAACCACCTTTGTTGTTCGATAGGTGGGGAAACCGGCACAATTTATTATAATTATGGAGTTTCACTCTACTTTTGTCTTTATCCAGCAACATTTTGGACTCATTTTAGATTAAAGTGTATCTCTTGTTAATTATGGTCTTAGTTCCCAGCTTGTAATTGGTATCTGGTGCTTCTGCCTCCTCCTGCTCTGGGTGTCGCTGTTTCAAGGCCCCCCCCCTCACCCCCCCACCCCCTCCCACCCCATGAGTTTGCCTGAGGTAAACTAAAATGGAAAGTACCGACGTTCTTAAATAATTTGAGTTATTCCTTGTGGCTTCCAAGATCCAAGGTTGCTGGGGCATGGGGGGTTGGGGGTGTTGAAAGGTAGGTGGTACTTGTGATTATCTTCCAATTGGAGCGACCCAAATAGAGGCTCTGTATTACTGGCAGGGCGGTGTGCCAGAATATAATCAAATAGGAAACTGGGTGCCAATGGTAATTTTTGAAATGTGCTTTTATGACATCTTCCACGGAGATGAAAGCAGTGTTCTGTAAAACAAACAAACAGCGCAGGATTGAGCCGAGGCTCCGATAGGAAATTTATGTATATTTCACCAAACCCAACTTGAAAGGAATTACACTTGATTTGAAACTTTTAATTGTTCTTGCTGTTTCTCTCCGCAAATAAGGAAACGCTGGCTTTCTGCAGACAGTCTCTCCACGCCAGCGATCGGTTTCTTTTCAAGGCTCTGCCGCACTAATTGCTGTCTGTTTGATTCTGTGCCCTTCTGAAATTGAAGGTTGCCTCAAGGCAGGGAGAGAAGGCGCGGTGGTACTTGTGGGTTCGGGGACTGGGGTAACCCACAGCTGTGGCCGCAAGCCAGTTTCATTATCCCACGGCTCCAGCAGGCCATCCAGGAGGCCCCAGTTCCCAGCTTGAGATTTGTGCCTATGGCTGAGGCTTAGAGTCGCAGGGTTTTTTTGCCTTTGTGTCATTTATCACCTCTGATCGATAACAGCCCCACTTTCTTGTAGCAACCAAACATGGTCTTTACGGATTTGTTTTAATGTGGTACTCGGGATTGTATTTCACTGCTTGTCAGCCACCGGTTTACAAAATAGGAATATATTAAAAAATATATATAAATTTCACATAGAAGACATGTCATTTATTTTCAGCAATCCCTTGATTTTCCAGTCTTCTGACTGGTGGATCTCTAATATTGCTCTGTGTTTGTCCTGTTAAATCTGTTTCTACTGGGGCGGTCGACATTGAGGTGACTTGGTTGGTATCTGAGACGTTTGATAACATTAGAGACTATTACATCAGTTATGTGACCTGAGAGTTTTTTTTAAAATGAGATTTCAAAATTATGAATTCAAGTTATTAAGGAAATGGATAGTGTAGTTATCCCGCAAGGTTGACAAGCATTTTTTTTTTTTCCTGAATGATGTGGCTATGAACACAAAATACAATGATTCAGGCCACCCGGGTTCAAATCCTGACCCTGACTCTCATCAGCAGGGTCTTCAGTCACTTCTCAGTGTTTCAGTTCCTCATGTCACCTGAGGGCTATAATGGCACCCTTGTCACAGCACTGTCCCCATGTACCTAGAGCTTACACCAACACTAGGTAGGCACCTCATGGTAGCTTAGTGTCAACTACCATTGTGTCCTTGAATAGTACTAGTACTGACTTTATGCTGTCCCTTAAATAGGCGTTAGCTTTTCCTTACACAGGCTTGACTCAACATTAGGATGCTGGTCATCACACAACGACACTATGGTGAGCTGGGGATCCACCTACCCACAGTGCTTCTCTGCCGCTTATCCACCATTTTGTGTTTTCTTATCTTTTTCCTCACATCCCTCTGCTGCCCCCACCCCCTGCCCCTGTTTTCTTTAGCCTCTCAGTTGAAACCCAGGCCCCTACTCTTCCCTTTGCTCATGCTGATTCTAATTTTAGTGATTTGAGGTTGTACACCCCCCCTCCTCTCCTTCCCTCCCCCCTCCGCCCATGACATTCAGAAAGCTTCTTGATTCCAGGAATCACATAGCATCTTGTCACATGATCTTTCCAGGTCCGGGTGTACAGCGTGTGCTCCACCTGCAGGCCTGTGCTCCAGCCTTGGGATTCCCTTCTCTGGGATGAAGTCCTGGTTTTACAGCTTGCTGGCCTCTGTGGTCATGAAGATACCCAGTCTTCAAGCTTAAGTGACCTGACCTCATTAATACGAATTGTAACCGTGTTGGTTTCTCTCAGAATTATTGGGATTAGAAGCAAGTCAATGGAACAACTGAGTGTAGAAACACTAGAACAACTAACTGAGCATATATGAACGGTCAATAAAAGCAGTTATTAAATTGTACCTGAATTAAGTCAGTAATGCACAATCCTGATCTACTACCGCCTATATGCTGTTTGTGCCATGGTGGCAATGTCAGAATTCTAATATAATGAGGAGAATGGGGATTTTGGTGCAATGTTATGGATTACAAATAGGGCTAAACAGGAAGATTACCATATTTTTTGGACTATAAGACTCACCTGACTATAAGACACACCCAGTTTTTAGAGCAGTAAAACAAGAGAAACAGTAAAAACAGCAATCATAATGCACCTCCTAATTCCATCCCCACCCCCACTTTTGGGCAGAGGTGTGCGCCTTATGGTCCAAAAAATACTGTAGTAACTTCTATGTTCATGAAAGTAGAATTAATCTCATAATTCTTGTGCGTGAGTGTACGTGCACATGTGTGTGGGTGCACTTTGTCCATATGTGCACATGTGGGCTAGAGCTGAATGTCAGATGTCTTCTTTTTTATCCTTCCATCTTATCGTTTGATGCAGGGTCTCACCTTGAACCTAGATCTCACTGTTTTGGCTAGACTGACTGGCCAGTGAGCTCCTAGGGTCCACCTGTCTCTAGCGCCCCAGTTTTGGAGTATGGGTGTGTGCTACCAAACCTGGTCCAGCTTGTTTTGGGGAGCTGAAGACCCAAACTCAGGTCCTCGGGCTTGCATAGCAAACACTTTAGCCACAGAGCTGTGTTCTCTTTCCTTTGTAACTCTTTCATTCAACTCTTAAAGCAGCATATCCCATTTTCATTTTATCTTCACAACTAAACTTCAGTCTGACTTGAATTACCTGAAGGTATTTGTCTACATGGCCTAAGTTCACTAGATAATTACAGGCAGAGACTCAATAGTTTCAAGCACCATTACTGTTATAAATTTAATATTTTTAGTACCTGTATTCTGTGTAAATAAAGACATGATTTAGGCAGATAGATAGTATAGCTCCAGGCCTTCTGGCTAATGATCATACTACACAGAAAATAGACCATAAAAGCACACTCCACAGATATGGAAGGAAATGTGGGGACTCTAGTTGACCCTCATCACTTTCCAGGTCTTAGGAGGTGAGCCGATTGTCCGAGGCCATTGAGTCAATGACCAGTCAGGGAACCAGAAGGAGACCTCCTCTTCCGCACTGGTTGACAGACAGACCAGCAGAAGCCCAGGTATTTGTACTTTGACCCACAGCATACTTTTCACTGATGTCTCCAGTATGACTACAAGTTTCGATTGAAGACTGTTTGTTTTTTCAAAAGAACTCAGGCCTGGCTTGCCTGACTCTTATCTCCTGGTATGTTGGGTACCAGATTGATACTGTTTCCCCCATCTTCATTTGTATAAAGGAGAACATACCGCTTATGCCATTTTTACAAGGGCTTTAGGAATACTTTATGGTCACAAAATCTGGGTCCTGAACCTAGGTTCTGCCACCTACTCATTTCTGTAAACTTGGTCAGTGCAGGTTTTAAAATGAGAATGAAAGTGCCTTACTAAGTCTGCTGGAAGGTTGGTAAAATTATATAAAGTAGGTGACACAGAGTAGACTCTCACAATTGATGGTAGCCATTATCAAATCATTAAAATGGTGGATAAAAATTTGCATTATTGTTTGTTGTATTGGCACGCTTATGACCTCATTCTAACAGCTGCTGACTCGGCTGAGTAGATTTCACTTTGTGCGATTTTTATCTATCATCAAGAAGTAAACCCAGGCCAGTCCTAGTGACATACTGTGCACTTGCTTACCTGGACTGGGTCAGAAGGCAGCCATTTTTAATATCAAGGGTTTTCTTTCCCCTGCTTTGTTGAAGATCGAAGGGCTTGGTGCATGCTAGGAAGTGTTTTACCACTGGGTTGCATTCCAGTCCTTACCTCTACTTTCATTATGATTTGTCAGAATCTTTACCTATATAAATTTAATAGAGAGAGAGAAAAAATGGCTGCTTTGAAATTTTGCTCTAAATTTATTTGCCACTCTCTCCAAACAATGAACATTAATCCAAATTAACAAGTCTAGTACACAGTGCGTGCAAGAATCTATGGTATAAATTATAGATCCAGAGGGGCTCTGTGCCTCTATATAGCCTTGTCTGGCTTGCTCTGTTCATATACAATGTGTGCATATGTATACAAGTCACAAAGAGCCATTTCAAAGTCACTGAGAGACCTGGGTGACAAGTATGCACACAGGCTGAAGTCAATCAGGAGAAAGGGCTTTCGAGGACCAGAGATACCTCTGCCAAGGAAAGCACAAGAACTGTACTGCTCCTTCAATTCCAATTTTCTTCCTCTGCTCAAGAGGAAAAAGAAGTGAAAAATTAAGCCAGTGCACAGTAGCACATGTAAACTCCTAAGTCCTTCATTAGGAAGTGAAACTGCAGGGTGGGAGTGATCGAAATAAATTGTATTGTCATAAAGCAATTAAGAGGAAATTAGGCAATCACAAGGTGATAAAAACCTATTAGTTAAAGGGCCTGAAAAACACAGCAGGTTGTAAAAAATTAAATTCTCACACACAGAAAAAAATGCAAATATACTCAATTGTCTCACCATGGCAAACAGTCAGATTAGTGATTTGTGTGAAGAGTTAAAATAAAGTCCTGATAAGCGTTAAGAGCAGGTTCATTCTTCATCCTTGCTCAGGTTGGAGAAATTCAGCTTTTTCAATTCTCTTTATCACACTTCACCCCCTTAAACAAGCCTTTTTATAGAATAATCCCATTATTTCTTCAAACAAACAAACGAACAAAACCAGAAGAAGAAGATATATCCTTTAAGAAGAAATGGGATGGATTTCATGTTGATTTTTTCTTTCTCATCCATTGGGGACACTCTAGAGCCACAGCTTGTAAAGAGGGCAAGAGGAGGCCCATGCATAGCTACTGTTAGAAACCCAGAAACTGAGCTCTGGGGCTGGGGGACGTCAGCCCAAGTTCACGTTTGGTGGGTGCTTAGTTAACAGGCATGTCAGGCTGCTTCTGCTCTCATCCCCCCCCCTTGTTACATTTGAAAGATGTGGTCTATGAAAAAAGGATCAAATTTTTTCCTTGGAAGAGTCAGGAATTAAATAATTTGGCCTTGTGGATCAAAGGACCTTCCTTGTATCTCCCGAACCCTGCTGTTGTAGCCTAAACACAGCCATGTGCGATGCGTAAGCAAATGAACCTGCCTATGACATTGTATCTCGTTGACTAACCTGGCCCAGCCTCAGGCTTAACCTGGTTTGCTGATACCCAGTATTGGGTTACTTTTCCTGGCAGGCAGGACATGCTAGGCAGGACACCAACAGACCAAAGAAACCATTCCACCCAACTGCAGCTTGGTGAGCCAGCTAGTTTCTTGGGGTTACTTGCAGAAGTCTGGGCAATTCTCAGGCAGCTGACTCACTGAATAGATCCACTACAGCAGCAGCAGCATGATTCAGAAAGGGGCCATCACTGAGACTAAAACCACAGCTGACCTACATTACTCTATAATCTATCATCCTAGCATCCCATAATGCAATGTGCACATGTGGAAGCAGGAAACTGTTATGGAGTCCTTAAAATAAGCTTACCCAATATTTCTAGGTGTCATAACATTGTTTGTCTTGAGACCGTCAGCCAGTTTCCTTGAACAGTGTGTGTGTGTGTGTGTGTGTGTGTGTGTGTGTGTGTGTGTGTGTG